>CM057818.1:16606769-16639269 GCA_030067965.1 Latrodectus elegans | reverse complement strand
AAGATCAGGAGAACGTGCTGGCCAGGGCAACAGCCGAACATGTTCCGTATCAAGGAAGGTCCGTACAATAACGGCAACATGCGGTCGGCCATTATGCTGCTGAAACGTAGGGTTTCGAGGGCTCGAATAATGGGTAGAGCCACTGGTCGTAACACACCAGAAGTGTAACGTGCACTGTTCAAAGCACCGTCAATGCGAACAAGAGGTGATCGAGACGTGTATCCAATGGCACCCCATACCATCACGCCAGGTGATGGGCCAGTATAACGATGACGAATGCACGCTGCCAGTGTGCGTTCACCACCATGCCGCCAAACACGGATGCGATCATCATGATGCTGTACACAGAACCTGGATTCATCTGAAAAGATGACGTCTCGCCATTCGTGCGCCCAGGTTCGTTGTTGATCACACCATTGAAGGCACTCATGTCTATGACGCAGCGTCAAGGGAAGCCGCAGCCATGGTCTCCGAGCTGAGAGTCCATGCTGCTGTAAAGGTCGTCGAACTGTTCGTGCAGACACTTGTTGTCTTCCAAACGACCCCGTTTCTTGACTCACGGCTCGTGACGTGGTTGCACGATCCATTACGGCCAAGCGGGTAATATGCCTGTCTTCTCGGCTGCTAGTGATAGGTGGCCGTTGAGATCCCGCATGGCGTTCCGTTTTGCCGTCCTAAATCCATCTATTCTATATTCTGCTAACAGTCATTGGATCTCGATCGACGCGAGCAGCAATACTGCGATAAGATAAACCACAATCCCGGTACGCTAAAATTCGACCTTTATCAAATTTAGAAACATGCTGGTACGCATTTCTCCTTCTTACACGAGGCATCACAACAACTTTTCACCAGGCAACAACGTTCAAATGCAATTTGTGTTTGAGGTACTGGCTGAACAATTTCCTCATTTAAACACTATGTAGGTGTCGCTACTGGTGCCTGCTTTGTCTGAATGCGCTGATAAGTTAATCATTTGCATATCACAGCACCTTCTTCCTTTCGTATAAATTTGACGTCTGTAGCATGTCGCCTTCTTGGTGTAGTAATTTTAATGGCCATTAGTTTAACAGCTTCCAATCACAGGTCTCAAATACCTCAGACAGAGAACAGCTTCTCTAGACTAGCAGTCACGACTAATCGTCTTCACTCACTGTCTTTACAAAACTGATTGTCCTCACAAAACTCACTCCTTCTATCTCGGGCTGCGGTATTTGTACCTGACTTGGCGGGGAAATCTACCAATTTCGCCAATGTTCTGGAAGCTTCTACGCTATCTCGCTAAATATTGGTCCTAGAGCTTGAGCGATGGATATTTCCAAAAGTATCTATTTCTCGCCAAATCGCCAAACATCTCGCCAACAGTCGCCAAGTCTTCTCGCTAAAACATCGCCTAGTCACCAAATCATTAGAAAATCGGCTTTTAACGTATAACACTTATAAATACCACAATATTTGCCCCAAAATGTGAGTATTTCCGATCTGTCTGAGATATTTTAAGACATATACAATAATCATTTATAAATTTGTAACATTATTGACAGTATAATATTTTTTTAATTATTAAAATATTTTTATCATTTGTCTGAGAAAAATGAATATATAACAATTCAATCAAATTGTAAAATGAATAAACTCAAAATTGTGTGAATTCTAAATACGAAATATAAGCTATTTTTTCATAAAGAACAGTAATTTGTTTAGTTGGAACAAAGTACATATGTTTTCCTTTTTAATGTTAAACATGTTTGCTTTTATCTGATCAATTAAAATATTAAATATTGTAAATGTTAAAAATTATAGATGTTATAAAAATATGCATAGTAGTGAAAATCCAAAAACTACCATTATTTTAATAATAAATACCACTCAAATTTGCATTAGTTATCAAATTAACTATTTCAAATGAGCTAACAATAACTAATGTGCACGCAAAATCCTTAAATCAAGATAATAATATAAATTCCTATTTAGGTAAAAGAAATAAAAAATGTATTAAAAACGGAAAAATTTAAGAAATGTACAGTTAGATTTTCATTAATGTGTTAAGAAATTTTTCTGAGGAATGAATTCTAAAATTGTGAGACTACAAATTCTAAAACTAGATTATAAAATGTGTTCCAAGCTGATACTAAAAGTACTTTTCTTAAAAAAGTATATTTAGCTCAAATAAATCTTTCTATAAAATTTAAATCTCAATGTTTAGATTATTTTGTATAACACACTTTCCTACAAATTAATTTATATAAATACCAAGAAAATTATTTTATTGTCTAAATGCAATGCTTTATCTAATTTATTTTTTTATCACACATGTAGTGTTTTATCCTTATTTTATTTACTTACATGAAATATACTTTATGATAATAGCACTCAATGTTTTATCATTTTCATATAAAACATGTAAAATAATATCAGCAAATCTTTTATTATTCAAAAGAGAGAGGTATTTTTTATAGAAAAAATATTTAAGGAAGTTGTTTAAATTGTGTGTGTGTGTGTGTAAACATCTAGCTGAATGTTGTTCTCAAACTCATTTAAAACAATATTAAGTTTTAATCACGTGCTTTATTAATGTTTTAATCTTTTCCAAATGGATAGTTAAAAAATATTGAAAAAATAAAAATTAGAATTACAAAGGAAGTTGTAAAAAAAAAAGTTTAATTTAAAATAATTTTACTACATTTTATGTGCTTAATAATTTGCACAAACGTTATACGTTGTATAGGAATAGCCACAATAATCATAGATATAGGTTCGGTAAATAATATGCATTATTTTAATTATTCATTTTATCTCCATTATTTAAAATTCTTATAGATTTTTTGGCAGTATTATTATATTCATATTTGCAAAGCAATTGGCACTTAGAATGAATATATATCTATATATATTGGTTAATAAAATAGTTTTAAGTTTAAAAAGTATAAAAGATATGAACTTTTTTTGTATAAAATAACGATTGATAATTGCTTATTACGAAGAGTTTTTATCAGATTTTAATTAATTATTAAAGAAACAATCTTCGCTTCTTTGTTATTACTTAAAATAGAAATTCTACTTAATTCTTATTTTTAAAGTTTCGAACACAATTCCATTTCTTGCATTCATTAATTTAAGTTCCACCATATACATTTATAGATTATTAAATATAACTAACGCTTATAAAATAATTCAGTTTTAAATTTTTATGAAATGCACAATAAAATAATTTTAAATATTAGTTTAATTTTTGGCAGCTAAAAAAATTATTTTTCAATCATTTCTGCATTTAACACAAATTATAGAAATATCAGTTACAGAAAATTGTTTCGTAGTTAAATTTTCTTGTTAAATTTTGTATAATTTCATGCATATAAGAATTTTGAATTTCTTTTATTGCTGTTCATTAAGCTAAGTATTTTCTAATTAATTTGAATTTTATTGTAAAGGCATAACACATTAAGCATGTATATATATACTCTTTTATTAAAACTATTCTCGACAAGAAAAATTTATGTAAATATTAAGATGTTATTTCTTTCAAAGGTTTTATCAATCAATATAGTAATAATTTAATTATATTTGTAATATAGATAATGAAGGTTCTCAACTAGATCGCTAAATAAATTTGATTAGTTTACTGCTTTTTACTGATAATTTTTATATAATAAAGAAAGTTATTCCCTAATAGAAAAGTTTTCTTAATAATTCACAAAGAACTTAAAAGAATTAAGCACCAACGATAAAAAAAATATGTTTCATTAAAAGACAAAAATTCTAAATTTTAAATATAAAAAATAGAGAATTTCGTTGAAATACGCCTACATGTAGCAATTATTAAAAAATAAATAAATGAGCGGAGAATAAAAAATGCGGAAAATAAAATAATCACGGAATTAAAGAAAATGTCTAAAAAAATGTAATCCTTTTTAATGCTTGAGTATGGAAATTTATAATCTTTTTTTAATAATTATTTCAAGTGCTATTGTAAAAAAATTAAGAATATACTTCTACGTACACTAATGTTTTTATCAAGCAAGATTTATATATTTTGCTAGAGGAATTGGATAGAGATTAATATTAAGCATAAAATAAGAAATATAATTAAATGGGTTTCTGTGTGAAATTTTTATGTCCCAAAAAATGAACCCAAGTTAATAGATTGAGGAAAATTACACAAGATAATTTTTTATTTTTAATGATTTTTAAAATAAAATCATAAATTATTACCGAAATTATCATGTGTACAGTTTAAGCACATCCCCGCATTTCAAACACAGTTAGCAAAATATATGAGAAATAGGAAATTTGAAAAATAAACAATTTAAATCGTGCTTATTGATTAAAGTTAATCATAAAATATATGTTTTGTCTTTTCTTTTTGGTAAAATCTTAGTATTCGTTACGCATTTGGTTAGGTTTGTAAAAAAATGTCGCCAACTTAATAAGATGTCGTACGACACCATCTTAATAAGATGCCGTAATTAATTATGTGTGTGACGTTAGATGAAACATTATCTGACGTGTAAGCCAATGAGAATTGTAATAAAATGACGTACCAATCATCTCAACTTGAACGAAAGAATATGGTTAATAAAATTAGTCATTAACTTTTCATATTTTTGAACAATATGAGCTTTTGAAAACATATTTCTGATTTTGCACAGTAACATTTTGTGTGTTTTGAAGTATTAATATATGTCATCCATAATAAAATGAAAAGCCTTATAATGTAAGGACTTCAATGCCAAGTAAAAAAGTGCATATTATAAACAAGCAAAAGAAAAAAAAAGATGCACTTAATAAGCAATTCTCTTACTTTTTATTAGCTGATGTTTACAAGAATAAATTCTATAATGCATGCTTCTTGATTAAGTTAAAATTGTCTCTGTTTTATAAAATTAAACATTTCTTAAAAATTGAGAGTAATTTAAAGAAAAAAAGTGAATTTTATAAGGATTATGGGTCTTAATTTCAGGCTGCAAATGTATAAAATATTCATCTCTAACTCATCAAATAAAGCTATAGTAATTATTAATGAATGAATAAAATTGTTTTGAATTCTTAATTGAATTTCTCTTAAATTTATAATCACATAAAATAATAAAAATATAACATTATTAAATCTTTGCAATTGATACCTAAATTTACCCAAAAAGTAAGGAATTATTAGTTTGATTTATTAAATAGCATTTTGTAATAATTGATAGTGAGTTTAATTCCACCACCATCAAACACCCCGAAAATCTGATGCATGATTGAATGACTATAACAGCATATGAATTAGCACTGTTTGACACATTAAAACACTCCCCAACGCTTAAAATACATAAACTCCAATGAACATAGCGATTTGCAACCAAATAGAGCTAAATATTTAGAACCAGATACATTACAATATACAGACTTGTATTCAGACATTCTAAGTATCTACTTTTAACACTCAGGTACAAACGAACAACGCACTTACAGAGATGGGATTCATAGTAACTTATTGTTCGACCAATAATAAGATATTTCTGTCAGAATTGGAAATATCTCATTCTGATTTGAAATTATGAAAAAAAAATGTTTTGGATTGAAGTAAGCTCGTACAAAGAATAACTACTAAAAGAAAATTTTAAGTAACTCTAAAATTTTTATTTAATAGTCTACTAAGGAAATATTTGTTAAATCTAAGTTAGATAAAAATTATTTATAATATTAATTATTTATAATATATAAAATTATTTATATTACAGATAATTTTCTTACAGCAAAATAATAAATTTCTTCAAGAAAACTGAATATAATTAGTAAACGCATAAATCTTTAATTAAAAATTTATTTTAAACTACAATTACCTTAACTATGATAAATAAATGATATTTAGGAAAAATGTTAAGGGAAATTATATGCAATTTTTAAATTATTTCTATGTAATAAAATCTTAACAGAAAAAGTTATGATACATTGTGGTTACTTATAAATTACAAATAAAATAGTGATTCGGGAGACAAAGGTTTTTGAGGATATTTATGCATATATAATTATTTTCTTTTTTTTTAAATTCCCAGTTTGAACGACTGCATTTAAATACTTCATACCAAACCCAGAAATAAGATTTCCATACTTTGAATGATTATTCTATTCCTTCTTCTAGTAAAAGCGAAATTAATTGAATCAAAAAGATTTATTTCATTAATTTTCGTATCTCTTACACGCAAACATATTTTTACATTTGGGGAAAACAGTAATGATTCACTGAACCTTAGAATTTCAATTTTGTATTAGTAAGGTTATAAAATTTCCTCTCCAATAACAAAAAGAAATTTTTTTCAGAGCTTATTTATGGGGTAATGCATATTTTTAAAATTTTTTGTTAGAGGATCTTCGGCAATATTACTTTACCGCTTTCAACAGTAACTTTTCGGATAACTTAATCCTAAACACATTTGCTTATTTCTATATTTGCGAATATTATCCGAAATGCTATTCGGTTAAACTCCAAAGACTATATTAAAATCAAGATTCTTTTGATGAGACAAAGATTGGGCAGAAAATATTCTTTGAAATGTAAGCAATAAATGCAAAGTTGCCCCAGAAGCCATAACTTAATATAATGGCTTAATTTTGATATTATCATAAAATAAATTTTGTTATTATAATTAACAAATTATTTGCTGATAAAAACTATTTTAATTAATAATATATGCAAATTTTCATGATGACACAAACAAATTTGCAAAAATTTGCAGAAAAATATTTAATTCTTGCTATGGATCATTTTAATAAATGGAAATCAAAATACATAATGTGAAGATGACTACTCTAACTGTAGTTCTTAAATCTCATAAACATTTAAATTGATTGAAGTCATTTTATAATACTATAAAATTTTTGTTTTGTAAAATTAAGTAAAAATTAAATTAAATACTTAAAATGAGAAATTCCGAAAAATATAATTTAGATTTAAGCGCAGTGTATCAAATAATTATTCATATGCTCATTTCTCGATTTTTATAAGAAGCAGATATTTCCCTATTAAGACTTTTTTCATTGATGAATAATAGATACCTCTTATATCACAATTAATAATTAATTAATTAATTATTATTAATTAGTAAACTTTTTAAAACTATTATCTCCTTATCTTTCTATTTTTCCCTCTGAGAGGTAGAAAAGAAGAATTCCCACCTGAGAGTGCTTACCTAACGCTTACAACAGTGTTGGGTAAGCGAATGAATAACAACAGAAGTATCCCAGTCATATTCATTACTTAGTGGAAGCCTTAAAGCAAATGCTCAAAATCCTGCTCATGTGTGTCGTTGCATAGTTGACACCGGCGAAGGAACGACTGGTTCACCTTCTTGAAGATTCCAGCTGCCGAATTAATTTTGTCCCTATAATCAATGATTCCAACCACGAGATCTTCAGTTGAGTCCACAGGCGTCTCTTACACTACAGATTTCATGTGCCCACAGAAGAAAAAATCCAGTGGGTTGAGATCCAGTGAGATAGGAGACCAAATCACAAGTCCCCTGTGTCCACTCCATCGTTTGGGATATGAGGCATTCAAAAAGTTACAGACTGTGATGGAAAAATGTGCTGAAGCTCCATCTTGCAGAAGCTACGTCTCTCAGGATGGGGAATGGAACAGCCTGCAATAAACTGTGAAGAACTTGTTCCAAGAAGATGCGGTATGTTGCGCCAGTCAAACGATGTGGCATGATGTAAAGACCTACCAGGTTATCACCAACGATACTTGCCCAGTTGTTCACGAAAAATTTCTGCTGGTGTCTATGAGGTGTTGTACAGTGAGCATTGTTGTCAGACGAAACGTGTTGATTGCGATTTTGGCTTTCTCCGGTAATCAATAAAAGCAAAATGCTTCTTCTCTGTCGAAATTTGCATGCGGTAAATTCCTGATGGATTCTTGATGCATTTCTATTTTCCTCTTTTCTGCCTCTCAGAATGGAATGCAACCCTATATTCTTATGTAATTCTAGTTTGTATAGATGGGTACTATCACCCCTTTTAATTTGTAAAAGCAATTTATAATCCTCATATATATATTCGTAGAGCATGGATTAGAGATCAGAGACAGTAATTCAGAATAAATAAATAATAATATTACAAAAAATCAACCAATTTAACACAATAAATTACACATTATAAGCTATAACATTAATTTAGTTTGAGTCACGCATTTACAAAACAATAATAGGGGCCAAGGTAAAGAGGAAGAGATTAATAGACTCACCCAATAGAAAAAAACCGCTTGTACATAAAATTCCATCTACTGTTGAAGTCATCTCCATTTTTTCCCATCCTCTAGTTATCGGATATCTTATGGCTTCGTTCAGGTATGTCGAAACAGAGCTTCTACTTGCTATCCTCTCTCAGATTCTAGTTAGATTCTATCCATCTCCGGGACAGTCATTCTCCATTTACATTTAAATAAATCTTCCAGCTTCCATCATTCTCCACTATCAAGATGCAGTCTGCAATCGGAAACTCCTTTCCTCTGCTGCCTGTTTTTAAGATGCAGCTTTTAATTCGTTTTGAAAGACGTTTATTCCACGATTTTATTTGACTTTCAGTCAGCTCTTACATCTCATTGGTTCCTTTTTGATTATGATGACCCTTCTATGTTTGCAGGGATAGGTCTAACGTCTCTCATCTTAACCTTGTCTGGCAATACAAGAAAACAAATTGAATATGTTTTTTATTACGTTTGGGCACCCATACATGCCAAGGAAAAAACGACGATGGATGTAAAACTGAAGACAATTTTTATGTGCAGCCTTCAGATGCTACATACACTTTTCTATGATTTTCCTTTTTACATGTTTGTATCTAATTTAAATTTTATTTCTTTTCTTTTTAAAACATGTATGTGGAAAGAATTGTTACTGAACTCATAAATGCAACATATATTTCCTCTTTTGCTTCTATGCCATTTGCTACAACTATTACACCATTATTTCTCTAGCCTTCTAATATTTCTGAACTCTACAGTTTAAAAACACAAGAACAGAGCACGAGTCAAGACGAGTAGCATCAAAAATTTGATGTTTTCTGTACGTAATACATAAGGAAGACTCACAAAGTACAAATCTATACAAATATACGAGCCAGCAGACATGGCCCTTAGTCAGGCGGGAAGAGAGCCGTAGCTGAGCTTCGAGGAAAATCAGGGATGGATTGTGCATTTTTAAACAGTGAGGCCCATGGCTTACTAGCAGAGTCAGAAAATATAAAAAATATTCCTAAGTGATTTCCTTTATTGAAATAAATTCTTCAGATTTTTCGTTTGAAAGAAAGAAAACTTTTTCTCATTTTTTTAAAAAAAAATATCGATACCACAGTTAAGTCATAATTACTTAATATAATTTTAATAATTTTAAGTGCATATTTGTGTATATAAAAATATCTTGTTAAACAAGGTTTTTAAATTGCGAAAAGTTACTAAACAAACAGAGATATCTAGAATTCTGTAGAGTTATAATGTTTTTGTTCTTTAAAACTTAGAACTTCTAGGAATAAGTTAACTGTCCTATTTGGCTGTATTCCCTGTAAGTTATAACATTAACAATTTTATATTTTAATAGTGTTTGGCTAGTAATCATAATTTTTTGTGTAGTATAAAATTAGTATTTAAATATATATTAAAGAAACAGGCGTTTTCTCGGCTGTATTACAATAGTTAGGAAAATTTGATATTAGATATTTTCGTATTTTAAACTCTAATTTATCCATAAAAAGGATCTTCTTGATTACAAAACATAAATTTTAGTTTTAATTAAAATTTTTTGTCCAAGAAAAAATTAATATAATACAAACATTTAGCTAGATGAATCTCATACAATATCGAAGTAAAGTTTAGCATAATTGGGAATGTTAAAAAATTATGCTCCTAAAGTACATGAAAATAAAAATTTTATTTTGGATCTTAATTTTATTTTACATGAAGGTGAGCACGTATAAAATTGTTTTTTTTTAATGTTTAGCTATTAATTCCTAAATATATCCTATATAAAAATATATAAGTCTCAATTAATAAGACTAATCTTTCAAGTAGCTATTTTAGATAACAGTTCGAAGCTTAATGCTGTTTTCATGACAAATATCTACAAAGAATTAACTAAAAACAATATCTACAAACCAAAAATGACGTCAAACTTTAATCTTTGACGTCATTGTGTCTAGAAGAAAAATTAGAGGATGCAAAATATAGTTTTTAACTCTTCATTATCAAATCTAACTTAACTAACTTTGAATCCAATTCATCAAATAAGATTAAAGTGAAGCATCTACTATTGAAATGAAACCAATTTTGCTTCAATAATTACTTAAAATAGAAAAAAAAAATGAAAAATCATTCAAATTGTACACAATATAATATAATTTTTGGGAGGTTAAAACCAAATTCACCACATCTGCAAATTCAAACTACATTTTAATCAAATTGAAATATATTGATATAATATAGTGCGCCATATTAGATATGCCAGATAAAATTTGATACACTCTGTAAATTTACTTTTGAGACAGTAATTATTTTATAAGAAAGGAAATTAGGTTCAAGAACTTAACATTTAACTTTTGAGACAGATGGAACAATGTTTCAAGCAATATTCCATTTTGCCGGTGTCGGCAATAAAATCGCCAAGTGCTAACACGACGAACTATAAACGCTAACTTTTATCATCACATTTATAAAAATAATAATTACGTAAAATTATTCAAACTGTTCAATAACTTTTAAGAATGTTTAAATGCTTACATAATTGTAATATATATATATATATATATATATATATATATATATATATATATATATATATATATATATATATATATATATATATATAACCTGCTATAAGTAAGAGTAGCATTTTTTGGTGCCAAATATGTTGCTTCAGCAATATTTGTACCGTCAAATTGAAATACTTTATCTGTTTTACTCTATCTACTTATAATTAAAATACATCTTTTTTTATGTACTATCATTTCATTTAACTTACAACTTTTAAGGATGGAATATTTTAAATACAGTTGTCGAAAAAGCTTTTAACAGTTAATAATTGTCATTTAAAAACTGTCATTTTTTATTCTTTTAAAGTAAGAGTGATTGGCATTCAGAGAGGAAAAGTTTCGTTCGTTTTGAAGTTAGAATTTATTTTTTATTTCGCTATAATAAGATGAAAAAAAAATTTCGGCTTTCAGTTCTCTTCAAGTTTTAACTCATTTCTATAACTCCTTAAATAGAAGATGTTCTAAAATACTCGAAAATTTTTCGGAAATATTTGTCATTGAGTATTTTTCCTGAATAAAATGTTTTATGTTGAGAAAAGTTTGCTCTTAAGGGTGAAAAAAGCAGCTGCATGGAAAAAGTGCTCATTTTGAAGAGCCATTTCGGAAATATAGATTTTTGAAAAGAAAATGCTTAATAGAGCTTCAATATAGATGAGTTCATGTTTTGATATTGCAGTTTTTTCTATTGAACATAAAAAAGATTTTTCTGAGTTTGCAATTCTTATTTATTATTACACTATAATTATTTAATAATATAATAGAAATTTTTAAATCATAAAATAAATATTGTAAATTTGGGAATAAGCATTATAATTTTGTCTGTTAAGCAAAACGGTGTCTATAAAAACATCACAATTAAGAAAAGCCTATTGTAAATGTTAATAGAATATTTGCAGAATATTCCTCTCAAAACTTAATGATAAAAATATAACAAACAGTAAACATGTAAAATATATTATTTATACATACATACACACACACACACATATGTATATATATATATATATAGATTAGGATCTATAAATTAGTTTTATGATTTATATCAAAACATAACTATAAATAAATATGAATCTTAGTATTTGTTAAAATATAATTACAATATTTAATATAATTAATATTAAATTTAATATAATTTGAGTATTTTGAAATTTTTAAATGGAAATCTGAAAGCAGTAAAATATATATTGGGCATTCTTAAGAACGGAACACAGTAACTTAAATAAGTACCATAAATTTCCTTTATAAATCCAATTCTTAACTTTAATGTATCAGAGAGCGAGGAATCATAAAATTCTTATTTATTTATGTAAATGAATAAATTAAAGCTAACTAGTTATATCAATTGTAGTCTAAGCTGAGTAATACGGTGTCAGCTCACAAAAAGTCGCCAAATCTCGTAAAATTTGGTGATTTTTTTCATCGCCAAATTTACTACTAAAAAATTACCAAAAGCGATTAGTCGCCAAATTTATCATGAAATACAGTGTCGGAATGTTTAGCCGCCGCACATCCCTGAAATACTTGCCATTTTCATTTTGGTTGTAAAAGTGGTAATTTAAATCCTATTTTTTTATATTTAATTTTTTATTTCACTTCGGTTGTAGCGCGGAATATAAATATTACATTTGATATCCACATTTTTTATTTCATTATGGATATAGTGACGGAGTTTCAATACTGTCTGTTCGTTTTGTATTTCGCTGTGGATTTAGCGCTGGAATATCAATACTGTCTATTCATTTTGTATTTCATTATGGATATAGTGCCGAAGTTTCCATACTGTCTATTCGTTTTGTATTTCTTTGTGAATAGCGCCGGAATTTCAATCCTTTTATATTCGTTTTGTATTTCACTACGGATATCGTGCCAGAAATTAAACTCTGAGACTTTTATATTCATTTTGGATTTTGTTGTGAACGTAGAGCGCCGGAAGAAAAATGTAGGTATGAATTTTATTTTAGTTGTTTTCTGCAGGTATCGAATTCCCAGAATTGTATGTTAAGTACTTACATTTCCAATAATAAATGAAATTATGGAAATATTATGTATTTTTAAAATTATTCTAGATTTGTCTACTTTTATGTAGTAATGATGTGTAACATTCTATCTTAAATAACTTAAATTCGCTCTTTTATTATGCTATTAAATGTAATTATTTTTGCTACTTTATTTCCTATAATTTTAATTCTGAAATATTTTAAAATTAAATCTTTAATCAATTCTTACTACGATTACTGTTTTCTTATATACTGTTTGGCTTAGCAATTTGAAATCGGGATGAGGGGAGGAAACCTAGCTATATTTACATGGTTATTGTTTTATTATTTAATGTTTGGTGGGGGGAAAGAGAAATCTCGATTTCTTACGCTGATTGGTGCCCATTCTGGGTTGCCAATCAATTTCCTATTGCTCTGTCTCCTTCACTTGGCGGAATTTTTTTTCGCCAAGCCGAGATCGTAATGCTCAGTTTTAAAAATTTTTATAAAAGGAAACTAACATCCGGCACTTTAAATAACTTAGCCATTCTTTATTATTATTATTTTTTTTTTAGAATTCAGATTAGATCGCTCTTCTCTCATCTGCTTTTAAATCTAATTTTGCCGCCTCTACAGCGCCATCTCACGGTATTTCAAGATCATTGCAAGATGATTATAAAATATCTTGTTCGTCAAAAGCTTAGATCAATTTTATGTAAAGTTTTTAATAACTGCTTTTATCATAATATGTTAAATTTTAATTCATTTAATATATAATGATACATTAAATGAATTAAAATTCAATGGAACTCTAAGACTGCAAGAGGGAATTAAATTTAATTTAAATGAATATAGGTGCATGAAAGTAAATAAATATAAACATTAAAACTTGTTAAAATTTTAAACTATATTTTAATCTTATAATTTTAGGATTCATTTCATTTATATATAAAATACTTAGGCCTTAATGTATGAGTAAACAAATAAATAGAAATTATAAGTAAATGAACGTATCATATCATCCCTAGGTTACTGCAGTAGTATTAATGGAATTTAAACCTCATTTTTTATTCTAAATATTAAAAAAAATATTTCAGCAACTATTGTAAGTGATAAGATTATAAAAAGTTTTTATTAATATGAAAGTTTGCATAAGCATGAATGCATATTTTTTAAATCTTCTATAATAATAAAACTATACTTTAAAAACATTATGTATAAATTAAGTTTAAAACTTTGTTTCATTACTATACTGTAAAAAAACTTTTTATGTAAGTATTTTCTGTAAAATATCATAATGTCATATCATAATACATTGAAATAAGACAATACTTAAATCATGAAAAATAAGTAATATTAACTCATGATATATATTTCCACAAAAAATTTAAGAGAAGACATTTAATAAAAAATATTGTATTAAAAATGTGAAGTTCAACTGTTGTAAAAGCATATTTATCAAACTAATTATCATTTGCTATTTTAGAAATCCAGAGTGAAGTTACTTTTATATCGTGTATTTTATGGTTGCTTAAAATTATATTTAAAATTATACATAAAATTATATTTAAAAATATAATAATATATTTAAAATTAGGAAAATTTTTCAGTTTGATTAAATATGAATATGCGATTAATTACAAGAATGTCTTAAATTACTTACAGTTAAAAAATCATGCATGTGATATCATTAATTTTCTTTTTAAATATTATTTTAAACAAAAAAGTTAAAATGTAATAAAATTAAATCAAATTACTAATGCTTATAGTTAAATTTTCAGAGCTTGTAAAATGCAATTATATAATTTGATATTTCGTGTTAATATTCCAGAGAAACTAAACACACTTAAAGTTTATTATATGCTTAAATTAACCACTGAACAGTTTCACATGTATTAGAATATAAATAAAATTGAGCATATTTTATTGATCATTTGCTCATCATGATAATAATTTTATAAATTCAATTCAAAAGTTCTGTTTTAATAACGGTGGGCACTTGGTTTTTGTTATATATATATGTGTGTGTGTGTTAAGGAGAGATTATGTAATATATTTGTATTAAGGAGGAGAGCAGCATTACCCACGGCATACCACCACAATTCCGCTTATAGAATGACCCAAACTCATACATTATCTCAGAAGAAGGGACAAAGAAACACAGCGAGAAAGTTACATCGATGCCCGAACCGGGATTCGAACCAGGGAGCCACACCTCAGGAGTCAAGAACGATAACCAATTAGTCATCAATCGGCATCAATTCAAAAATAAAAATCATAACACACACATTTTGAATAATTAATTATAAATTTACAACTCTAACAATATGAGATGAATTTTAATGATTCGAAAGTAGAACATTTAAATGCTTAAATTTCCCTATTTTAACAACTTCTAAGTAACATTCTGATACAATATCAGAATTGAACACAGTTAAAATCCTCTCACCGTTATACGCTTTCTTTTTCTTCAACTAAAACTGGAAATTGATATGCTCAAAGTTAGCATGATGAACAAGTAGAAGTTTATAGCATTAATTTCTTAGCTGAAACAATTTTCTTCATTGAATCCTTGAAATGATTTTGCAAACAAATTTTTCCTTCACTACTGTTGGTATGGCTCTTAGAAATAAAGCGAAGAAAAGAAATAATTAATCCGCAGAATGAGTGGATTAATGAAGACAAAGTCATTGTTTGAGTAGTATTCTAAAATACCTGAATATATATATATTATATATTATATATTATATATATATATATATATATATATATATATATATATATATATATATATATATATATACAGAGTGCGCCATAAATTCATGCAAACTTTAAAACTTAATTAAAAAAGAACAAATTATGTTAAAAAAGTATGGTTTGCAGGAATGGCATCACAAAAAGGCAGACTTTTTATAAGAACAAAAAAAACTAGTTAAAAATGACCAATAGGTGGCGCTGATGATGAATGTTTTGAGCAAATTAACACAATACTAATAAAATTCTGGATTTTAAAAGATTTATTTAATTTGAAGTTGTTCAATATGACCTCCACCAGATTGTATGAGGCAAGTAAAGCGAGTCTCAACACCTGTGGCAGCTGAGTACAGCATGTCTGGAGGAATCCCATACATGATCTGCTGAATGGCTTCTTTAAGTTCCGCCAGTGTGGAATGGGCGGTCTGGTACACCAGGGATTTTAAATAACCCCACAGCTAAAAATCTACAGGAGTCAAATCTGGTGATCGTTGGGGCCATTTGATCTTACAGCCTCGACTTATCACCGGTCTTCACCAAACATTCGCAAAAATTATGTTTTTACTGAGGGGATGGCATCAAACGAAGAGTCCATGTCCATTCAGGTGTTTTATTGTCAACCTGATTTGCATAAATCAGCTTCGTGTAGGTACATTAGTGTCACCTATCAGCCATGTTTTAAACGAATTTTTTTGTTGATAAAAAAATCCGCCCATTTTTTGATGCCATTGGTGTAAACCACACTTTTTTAATATCATTTGTGTTTTCTTAACTAATTTTTAAAGTTTGCACGAATTTATTGCACACCCTGTATATATATATATATATATATTTATATCTATCTATCTATCTATCTCTCTATCTATATATATATATATATATATATATATATATATATATATATATATATATATATATATATATATATATGCATATGAAGCATTTTTAATTAACTGTATTATTATCTTTAATCATTTATGCATAATTGAAAAAATATTTTTCCTTGCCTTAACAGACAAAATTTGTTGATATCAAGTGAAGTGTTTTTTTTTATGAGAATTTTTATATTACTTATATTCGAAGGATAATAAAAAGTTTGTATCTCAAAAAAATAATTAATATTTTCAGTCATGATTTAAAGGACATATTAAGTTTTGCTTTTGATATGTGACACATTACAAACAAAGTAAAATAGATCCTCTTTACACTATCACGTTTGGAAAATTGACGGAAAATGATTTATTCATTTTCAAGAAATTCTGTATTAGAGCAAAAATTCATTACTTTTGCTTATAATGCATTTTAATAAATCTTAAGCATTTGTTGCATTCTTGGATTTCATAGCATTAGAGTCCTAGTAATGGTCGTAGATATCAACTTTCGCTTATTTTATAATGTTGGAATACAAAAGAGACAACGTTATTATAACTCTACAATATAATATTGAGGAAACATGTCTTAAGAAACTATGAATAATGACGAACATTTTGAGAAATGCATTAAAAATGGGTCATAAAAAGCTATTGCCTTAAAAGAGATCTCTTATAAACTTTAATGATGCAAATAAGGATGAACTAAGCATGTTTGTATACAGTTTTCATAATCGTATTAAAGAAGCACTTTGATTTTTCAAAAAGCCTTATTGCCCATTAATGCATGCCTCATAAACCAAAAATACCATTTGTAATATCAAAGTATTTGGGTAATATTTTGTTGAAAATTTAAAGATACCAAGAAATGGTCATGCTTCATTCAAAGAAATAATGGTTCGTTTCGGCTTTATGATATTTTATTATCTAAATTATTCCTCGACATAAATATGTACATGCAATTTATATATCATTTATTGGAATAAATTTTGTTTTTATATAATATTTTGATAAATCATTGAAAAATATTTTATTGAAGAAAATGTTTTAAATAAAACTTGAATAAGGTTTTTAATCAAAAGTAAATGAAAGCTTCACTCCTACCTATTAATAAATAAAAAAATTTAAATTCATTAATTCTTTATTTAAATTCACATCATTATTAAACATCATAAATGGACAATAACAAATTCAATGCATTCTTAATGCACACACACACGCACACGCACACGCACACACACACAAACACGCACACGCACACGCACACGCACACACACACACACACACACACGCACACACACACACACACACACACACACACACACACACACACACACACACACACACACACACACACACACACACACACACACACACACACACACTAAACGTTAGTTAAATTATTAAGCATAATTTTCTACTTCACAAGCATTTATTCCTCATTTATTTTACAATTAAAGATTTTGATAACACATCTAAAGGATTTTTTGAATAATTTGTAGAAAATGTTAATAATTTATAAAAGAAAAATAAAACTTATGATCATGGATTAAAAACTTTATTGATAATACTTTGAAGAGCATCCTAATTGTTATGTTTTGCAGGAACATTCATTAAGAATCCCTAACAAGATATACGAAAAGTTGGTTGACGAATGGCTTGTTCTCTAACCTTCATTTCAATAATTCGCGGGTTCAAATTCCATTTTGACCTTGGGTGTATGTGACTCAGTTCTCATTTTAATATGTTTTGGTTTAAACAATATTTATGTGTGAAAAATAACCCTTGAGAGACAAAGCAATCTACAATAAATGTTAATCTTACGATTTATTCATTTATTACTTTACTTCAGGCAAATTAAATTAATATTTCATGTAATAATAATGAAAAACAAAACAAGTTCGTTATATTTTATACATAAATTTAAGGAAAATCAGATCAATGCTTTAAAAAAAGCATAACTGAAATTAATTTTAACATGATTAATCCTATTATATTTAAATAACTTATATTATACAAATTACTTAAAATAATTAAATGTGTTTGTGTGAAATACACAGTGTTAATATGACTTAAATATTTTCCACAAAATCTATGTAAATTTCACTTTGAATTAAAAAAGTTTATGAGTGCATTATATTGTCATATGTAATTCACTAACGAAATTTACAATAGTAATTTTAACGAAAGCAACTCGAGAAATCTTAAAATTAAAGTAATAAATTTGGAAAATTTAATAAAAGTTGATAAAAAGACTGGCAAAAGAATTATAAAAGAATTTTTATGTCTTATGAAGAGAGGAACGGAAGAATAGTAAAAAAGGAATAAAATTGTAAAGAAAAGAAAAATTTGAATTCAAGTGACAAATGTTATACATACATTGCGTGTGTATATATATATATATATATATATATATATATATATTTATATATATATATATATATATACACACGCAATGTATGTATAACATTTGTCACTTTAATTCAAATTTTCTTTTTAGCTTTATATATATATATATATATATATATATATATATATATATATATATATATATATATATATATATATATATATATATATATATATATATATATATATATATATATATATATATATATATATATATATATATATATATATAACAAAGCTAGAAACACATTACTGATGATACAAGATTAGGAGGAAAAGTAATAAAAACAAAGTAAGAAATTAGCTATTCACAAAATAATTACACAGATTTAGTGTAGCCTAACTTATAAAGAAAGGAAAAATAAATAGTTCTTTTTGAGGCATTTAAAAATAATTTCTTTTCATTCGAATCAAACCTTTTAAAACCAAAACTGCAATGTCCTGCTTAACTTTCGTACTGCGTTTCAAACTTAGGGGAAATTATCTTTATATTTAGAGCTTTATATATATATATATATATATATATATATATATATATATATATATATATATATATATATATATATATATATATATATATATATATATATATATATATATATATATATATATATATATATATATATATATATATATATATATATATATATATATATATACGACTTCTAGATGCCAATAATAATTATATAACAGATCCCTCTAATTAAGAAATTTCAATGTTTAACTTTCGTACTGCATCTTAAAATTAGGGGAAATTATCTCTTTAAATTTAGAGATTTATATTGTTACAAATTTATAAATAATTATTGCATGTCTTAAAATATCTCAGACAGATCGGAAATACTCACATTTGGGCAAAAATTGCGGTATTTAGACGCGTTATACGTTAAAAGTGCGTTTTCTAATGATTTGGTGATGTTTCGGCGAGAAAACTTGGCGACAGTTGGCGAGATTTTTGGCGACTTGGCGATAAATAGATATTTTTGGAAACATCCATCACTTAAGCTCTAGGACCTATATTTAGCGAGATAGCCTAGAAGCTTCCAGAACCTTGGCGAAATTAGTAGATTTTTCCGTCAAGTCAGGTATAAATACCGCAGCCCGACATAGTTAGTTTTTGTGAAGACAGTCAGTTTTGAGGGAAGACGATTAGTCGTGACTGCTAGTTTAGAGAAGCTGTTCTCTACCTGAGGTATTTGAGACCTGTGATTGGAAGCTGTTACTTATTGTATCTGACGAATTGTAGCTGTGTAATTGTGATTGATACAGCTGGTATATCTCTAGTGGAATTTTTACGAATAAAATCTTTTGTTCATTGAGTAATTGCTTTCTTCAACTCTCAATCCACACGAACCCCGAAGCTCGGTACAATATCTACGCCTTCTAGATGTTAATAATAATCATATAACAGATCCCTCTAATTAAGAAATCTTATTAATAGATATAATTGTGGTAATTAGCCGGGTTTTGGTGGGTATGGTGCGGGCAACGCGGTAATTAGCCGGGTTTTGGTGGGTATGGTGCGGCAATTCCTTCCTGGACAATGAATGATTTCTATGCTGTATTTTTGTAAAGCTAAGGCTGAAGCTTTGATGAAAGTGGGGCATTTTTTCTTCAACAATTCATAGAGGATAGTGGACTGTCACGATCTTTACTGTTGATCCAAAAATCCACGATTCAAACTTTTTTAATGCCCATACTATAGTGTAAGCTTCATGTTCTATAGTAGGCCAATTTTGTTGGGGTTTGGATAATTTCTTTTTCCAACTTTCCTTTTTGGCTACTGTTGTTTTGATAGCATACTTTTGAATTTTCTGCAATTTTGCTTTCAGGGGTTGATTTTGTTCCCTGTTTGAAACCAATCCGTTTGACTAGCTCCTTTTAGAAGGCATCTATCGTGTCGCCAGATTTCACCAACTTTGCTCTTAATTCCTGCTTTTCTGTATCACCTCCTTGAAGTCTCTTCTCTATTTTACTCATCTCAGTTTCCAATTTACTCATTTCAGGCCAATTTTGCTGGGGTTTGGACAATTTCTTTTTCCAACTTTCCTTTTCGGCTACTGTTGTTTTGATAGCATACTTTTGAATTTACTGCAATTCTGCTTTGAGTGGTTGATTGTGTTCCCTGTATGAAACCAGGTCCGTTTGACTAGCTCCTTTTAGAAGGCGTCGATCATGTCGCCAGATTTCACCAACTTTGCTCTCAATTCCTGCTTTTCGGTATCACCTCCTTGAAGTCTCTTCTCTATTTTACTTATCTCGGTTTCCATGTTGTTCTTCACTCTAACAACGAGTTTGTCTCGTTCTGCTTTCTGCTTGTCGATCTCTTTCTTGTCATCGTCCATTTGCTTGTTTAAGTTACCAAGTGTATCAGCATATTGATTAGCTTCTACACTTTTATTTTTCATTCAGCAAGCTTTCTATTTTTTCGATGAATTTTTGATTTTCTGTTTCTGCAGATTTTTGAGATTTGGCTTGTTCCGATTTTAATATCTTGTTAGCTTCTTTTAAGGTTGGGTAACTCGTTTGCTTCACACGGAGTTTCTACTCATCCGATAGAACAGTTGTCTTTTTTTATCGCGTTCGTCTCCTCAGGGTGATAGTCAGCGTTCGCTGTCTCCCTTCCTCCCTCTCCTTTTTTTTTGTCTCAGGCAATTTTAAGCAGGGAAATTCTCCTTCCTAAACTGCTTCTATTTCGGTGGATAAACTGAGCAAATTTTCTCCTTTGGAACATCCAGTGTCTCCTGAAGGATTGTAGTTGGAACGGTTGTTTTCTTTTGAAAGAGAAGTAGTTGAATTGATAAATAATTCATGCTCTAGGAGTTATTAAACAAGGCACATTTAATTTATCCTTTACTGCAATTAATGTACCTACACAATTAATAAATTATTTTCAGAGTTCTTATAGTAAATAGGCTTACGACAAACTTTCATTTCAATTGAATTTCCAAATGCAGGTGTTAGTATAACTTTACCTCCTTCTCGATCTTCTAAATCTGGTATCCATGATGAATGAACTTTGCAAATTTGGGTCCCAGAATCGATAATAACTTCCGTTTTTACAGAGTTAATGAAGACATCAATTTTCTGTAATAGTTGAATAACAGTTTATTTCGATTCAGTTCGTATGTGAGTCGAGTTCACTTTAGCTACCACAGCATCTTCTTTCGATAGTCTATTTGTATTCCTTGAAGTTGCAGAATATATTTTTTCATTCTTTTTAATTTATCCATTTTTTTCGTTTCTTTTTCTGAGCATTCTCTTGCTAAGTGTTGATAATTTCCGCAAATATAGCATTCCTTTCGTTATGGGGTAAAACCTTGTTTCATGTATTCCTTTCTTTTAGGTGGTGGTATATATTTATCTTGCACATATGTAGAATCTTGTGTTTAAATGCTCTTGTTATGGAATCGAAAAATATATTCCAAGAATCTGCTCTTTTTGGTACTGGTATCGTTAGCGTTTCTACTTCCTTGATCAGCTTGTTGAGTGGAAATACGATTTCACTTCCGGTGCTCGAAATTGAAAATGGCGTCGGATTTCTGTTACTATGTTCTGCGTCTCACGGATTTTTGTTAATTCTAATGTGCGTGTTCTCTTAATATTTCTTCTTCAGCTTTGTCGTGGTTTGAACTCTTCTTTTTTTTCTTATTCTGTATAGTATAAATCAAAATTTCATTTACGAAGTCAACATCTTCGGCATATTTTTTGCTATTCAGACGTTTGTGTTTCAGTTAGGCTAATTTCAAATCAAAAGTTGCTTCCTCACCGATTTCCACCAAGACTGTCACCAAATCTTCCTTTTTCACATTTTTGAACATTTTCTTCTGTTTCTATAACTTTTCACCCTTTAGAATTCCGTTCACAGTTTTATTCTTTCTTCGAACTATCCAAGGTAAGCCATTTCGTTTTTCTCAGCTCTGGTTCTCGAAATGGAGCGTGTTGTGATGTCTAGAATGGCCGAGAAAATCAACGATCATCAATTTCTGGACAAAGCATCTATTTATGTACAATTACATATTTAATAGCAAAACACAAAAAAACTAACTCGGAGCCTCCTGCTCGTACCAAAATATTACGACCTATCGCGGACCTCGCTCAATGTATACACGGTGGTGCAGAGGAAACGCTAGTACGCAGCGACGGGAGGGGGTAGTGACCTTGAACGAATGTTGGCAGACGACCCATACAATGCCGTTTCAGTCGCTATGGAGCGTAGAACACCGTGTGTTTGTTGTCAAGCGGTTTTTTAGAAACAATGACTCTGTAGTCGCAGTGCAACGTCTTTTCCGTCAATATTTTAGAGTTGGACGTCGAAATGCGGTGCCTGATCGAAATACCGTACTCCGATGGGTTGCAGCGTTTAGAAGTACTGGTTCTGTGATGAAAAAGAAACCACCTGGTCTTCCCCGTTCAGTTCGTACTCCGGATAATGTAGACCGAGTCAGAATGACAGTTGTTACTAGTCCTAGACGATCAACTAGACGACATGCTGTAGCGCTGGGTATGTCACATCGTTCGCTTCACCGCATCTTAAATGAAGACCTCAATTTCCATCCGCACAAAATAATGATCGTCCAGCAGCTTAATGAAGGGGATTTTGTACAGCGCAGAGAGTTTTGTCGCATAATGGATGAAATGTTTACGGAAGATCCAGATGCTACAGTCTTCATGAGTGATGAAGCACATTTTCATCTTGAAGGTTACGTCAATGTTCAAAACTGTCGGTATTGGGCATCGAATAACCCGCAAGAATTACACCAAAGACCTCTGCACATAAACACAGTGTTTAAAGGTAACAGTGTGGTGCTGCGTTTTAAAGTTGGGGATTGTTGGAACCTATTTTTTTGAAGAGGAAGGAATTGCAGTTACTGTTACATCAGCTCGCTACGTTGAAATGTTAAGCAACTTCCTTCATCCAGAACTTGAAAGGTGTCAAGTGAACATGAGAGACATTTGGTTTCAGCGGGATGGTGCCACAGCTCACACGGGGAGAGCATCCATGGCAGTGGTTCGACAAATGTTCCCAGGACATGTGATTTCGAGATTTGGTGATGTTCACTGGCCACCTCGCTCACCCGACCTGTCGATATGTGACTTCTTTTTGTGGGGATGTTTGAAATCAAAAGTGTACATCAACAAGCATGGCAGTGGTTCGACAAATGTTCCCAGGACATGTGATTTCGAGATTTGGTGATGTTCACTGGCCACCTCGCTCACCCGACCTGTCGATATGTGACTTCTTTTTGTGGGGATGTTTGAAATCAAAAGTGTACATCAACAAGCCTCGCACACTCGATGACCTTAAGAATTCCATTCGTCAGGAAATTGAAGCCGTGCCGAATGAAATGTTGGAGAGAACCGTCCGTAGTTTTTAGAAGAGGATCCAATTTTGTATCAGCAGGAAGGATGTCATCTCAAAGACATTATTTTCCGAACCTAAATATGGTATGTAATTTCAAAAACTGCATTTCAAAACCTATCATATCATACTTGTTTTTATTATTTTCAACCCATTGTGTCCCAGTAATTCAACGTTGAAAAACATGTGTTTCCTCTGCACCACCCTGTACTATTCTAAAATATGGTAATCTCGCTCTAAAAAAAAGCAAATTACGCCAAGCGCAGTTCGTTGATCGTCAAAAAGTCGTCAGATACTACACTGTGTTTAAACTTTGAGTTGTCTATTTTTCTCAGCGTATAAAATAATATAAACAGCGTTTTATAATTATGTTTCTTTATCATACGTTTTTTAATTCAAAACAAAAAGTGCTTAGAAAATAATCATTTAATAACCCTATTATTTTTTAATTTTAAGAGCTTTCCTATAAATTAAATGATGTAATTAACCGAATTCGACTTTCTACAAAACAGAAAATTAATATTTCAAACTAAGTTTGAAAAAAAGTTATTATACTTTAAATAATTTCGATTTTTATTTGTTTTTTAATTGATGTGAAGGTTATGTCAAGCAATTAAACAATACTATATTTAATATATTCACAAATTGCTCATATGTACAAAACATTAGAGTCTATTAGTCAAATACGAGATCTTCAGTTTTCATAAAATTAATTATATTAATGGGCAGTTTGAAAACCCTGTGATATTAAAGATATATTTTTAAGTATTTTTTTTATCGTATATTAAATCAGTGGCTTTTTTTTCGATTTATCTTCAGGGTATGGTTACAAATAAAACTAATGAAGTACTTGTGCAAACATTTTTCATATAATGTGAAAAACAGAGGTTTGAAAAAAATGATAAGTTTTTTTTTTAAATTTTACAGTTTTGATATTTCATCCTACCTATTCAGCGATATTAAAGCAACAATATTAACCATTTTGGATTTTTTTCCATATTTTGAATGTTGTTGTTATTGTCATTAAACTGTAATCTTCAATTCGGCAAGAACTTGTTTTTCATACAAATTGAAAAATTAATTCACTTTTCATAGCGTTATATATTTTGTGTTTAAACTTCATTCAAAGTTTCATCTATTTTTTCATTTAATGTTTGGTGAATTCTGTATTTATGTAAATTTTAAAATTAATGTTATTTTGAAATATTCAGTGCAGATATTTTTCTACAAAGAATTTGTTTTGGGAAAAATCACGATAACATCATTGATATAGAATTACTCAAACTCATAAGGACACACACACACACACATTGTTATAGTTTGGACAGAACAAACATTATCTTTTGTATACAAGAAGATTTGTTTCTGTAAACCTGTATAATATGATTTAAAATTCACTACTTTTTGTATGCAGAAAAGCTTCATTAAAAAAAAAAGATATCTAAAAGAGTTTTTGCATTGAAATTTTATTTCTTAATTTATTCGAAGTTTCGGATTTAGCAGCTGCAAATTTTATTCTTTGCCACTTGAAAACTTACAGAATAAATTTGCAATCAACTGCTTTTTCTTGGTGAAACATTTCAAAGAAAAGAAATTTGTGAGCAAAAGGAACAGTTCTAAATTTCAATAGGTCGGTATTTTTAGAAGAGTCGATTTAAACCTAAAAAGAAAAAAGAATTCTTTCCAGCATTTCCATTTTTATTTTCTGCATTTCTTTTCATCGTTATCTCTATCTGTCACCATTTGTATATCGCTAGGCATTCTCTGAACTATTTTAATAGCTGTAAAACGAATTCTTCCATTTTTGCTGATAACTAGTCTGAAAACTATTTCAGTAACATATGAATATTTTATTCTTTATACTATTTTATAATATTTCCCACAAGGAGTTATTCAACATTAACTATCATTTTGTAAATCTACTCATCTGTTAGTTTTGGATCACTTCCCTTTTCAAGCGATATTTTTGGAAGATAAATATAATAAAAATTATGGCTTATATTGCTCACAATGTCTCACAAAAATGATGGGACACTTGTGCTTGCAAAAGGAAACTGTAATAAAATAAATTAAAAATACATGAACAAATTTTTTGTGGGAGTGTTTCATATTTAAAGTTACAAACAATTATTACATAACATGCATTTTGTCAAAATATTAAAATATTAATTGAATAAAGATACAATTGTTTAGAACGGAGCAAAAAAAAAGCTCACCCATAAAGTAGTGAGACTCTTTTCCATCAAATATTTATCCAAAAATTTTACTTTTTAAAAGGTTTTGATATTTTGTTGGATTTTAATTTTGCTTTTAAAACATGATTTAATTTTCTTGATGTGGATTTCACTAATTTTTTGTGATTTCTGGAGTGATTTCACCCCATTCTTCTTGAAGCATGGATTTTAATTGCTGTTTTGAAGAAATGACGTGTCTGCGAATTCTTGATTCCATTTCTTGCCAAATATTTTCTATAGGACTTAAGTCTAGAGATTGTGGTGGTGTTTTTATTATTTCAGGACAGTTATACAGCAACCAGAACCTAAAGTTCAAAGCAATTTGCTTGGAGTCATTGTCCTGGTAGAATTTAAAATCATTATTGAATTTCAATCTTTGCACTGTAGATTTCAATTTTTTTTTATAATGTCAATATACTTGTACTGATCCATTTTACTGTCAATAAAAACAAGATTACCAGCTCCAACGAATGACATAAATCCCCATACCATAACTCCTTCTCCACCATTTTTTACTGTTGGCACCAATTTCTGTTTACGAAATTCTTCCCTCGGTTTTCCCCACACCAAGATTCTACCATCTGAACCAAATATATTAAATTTATTCTCATCAGCAAATATAATTTTATTCCAGTAATCAGAATTTTAATTTATGTTGGATTTTGCGAAAGGCAGTCTGACTTTTCTATTCTTTTCCTTTACGAATAATTTTTTCCTCGCTACTCTACCGAGATATCCAGCAGATCGAATTACTCTTATAATGGGTTCAGGATTAACAATTATTCCATATAATACTTGTAAATCAGCAGCAACTTTAGGAGCACTCATTCTTGGATACTTTTTTTAATAATTCGAACTACAATTTGTTTTATTCCACTGGATAGCTTTGATGGTCGGAAATGTTTTCTTTTATTCTGAATCATATGATTCTTTTTAAATCGCTTAATGATATTGAAAACTGTTGAATGACTCAAGTTAACTGTTTCAGCAGTTTCTCTAATAGATTTTTCACTTTCAGTATGCAAATTAATAACTAATTTTCGAATTTCAGGCAAAGTTTCTATTTATTTAGCATTTCTGGCTGCACTCAGCTAAAAAAACATAAAATTGCAAAACAATCTGAAGAGAAATACTGCAGACGATTTTATAAAACTATCGTCAATTGCTTTTGAGTAAAAATAAAACACCCCAAAAAAATATTTTTATTGCTTATTTCAGACTATATTTTTGTTGCATATCTAATGGTGTCCCATCACTTATGTGAGATATTTTTTACTCCGTTCTAAACAATTCTATATTTATTTAATTAATATTTTAATATTTTGACAAAATGTACGTTATGTAATAATTTTTACTAAATTTAAGTATGAAACACACCCACAAAAAATTTTTACATATATTTTTAATTAATTTTATTACAGTTTTCTTTTGTAAAACACAAGTGTCCCATCACTTTTGTGAGACACTATATTTATAAGCTAACATTTTCTAACAATTCGAATTTAGTTATAAATGAAGTAACCATAACCAGCATGAATTTTCAATATTTTTTTTTCATTTTTTATTCAACATTAAAATTAAATTTCAAATGTTAAAAATAATTACGTAAAATACTGCAAATGTATTTTTCTGTGGAATTTAAAATTTTGGAAAGCTGTATATGGAGATTAATTTTAATCAAATATTTTAATTAACGATGATTGAGAACCCGAAGATTACAATTCCGATGAGGAAAAATTATATCAGACAGTAGAATGAACGCTGACGTTAACAAACTTTGTTTTGTGACACAAATGGTGTGCCTTAAAGTGTTACTTATCTTCGGTAACATCATTAACGAAGCCGCGAGAGGAAGATACATTGCTTCCCAGTGAAAAGTTTGGTCCTCAGATGAAAGAAATGCAGAATAAAAAGAAGTGATGAGCAAGGTATCTCATCATAGCAATTCCATGAGTCGATGAAAGCAATTTTTGTACTCACAGAATATAAATCTCAGAGCTTAAAAGTAGCACCTTTTGCGCGCCCCTCATATTAGCGCAGCGCTCTGAGGAACATGAAGAAACATTTTTAATAGAAATAAGCTGGAAATTTTTAGAAATCGCAATATGAAAATAATGCAATTTTTTTTAACGAAATTATTGTATTTTGCAGTTTAAATCAAACAGTTTATTATGATATTCATTGAGTACCTCAATTGTTTTTTTTGATAAAAAGAATAATTTAAATTGTAATGTAATCTTGAAATACTTTTTACTATTAGGAATTTTTTATATCAGATTAATATCACAAAGTAAAATATTTGTGCAAAATTCGCTTGAAGAGCATTTAGTGGCTACTTATGTATTGTTGAGAAGTGTTGAGTTTATGTATTAGATTTAAGATATATTCTTGAAAATTTTATATAACTCCAAAGATAATGGTGCAACAATTTAAAGTAACATATAAATGTATATAACTTTCATTAATATGATTACTTTTAGTGATACTAAGTATCAAATTAGGTACTTTTCTGTTAGAAGCGCATATTAAAGAAGGGAAGATAAATCCCTTTAGTGCATTTGAAAAAAGTAAAATATCATTAATAAAGAATTATAACATAATGCCTATTTTCTTTTGTTGTATATAATGTCTCTAAAGATAAAAATAGAATATGCAATTATTTCTAAAATTATAATTAATATAATTTTAAATAATATGCTAACTATTTTTTGCTTAACTAGTGTAAAAAGGAAATAATTTTAATAAGAAATATTAACATGAAAAAAACTAAAATTATCAGCAGATATAATTACTTCAGTATGGGCATGAATTTAATTAAGTTGGCATTTAACATTTTCAGTAATGCATCTATTTCATTTTTATAAAATATAAAAATGATTATTTATAATAATTTTCAATATTGTTTTATATATTTCGTCTATTCATAAAAAGAAAGCTGTTGGCAAAAGAGAAGTTCTGTTTATTTTTGGGGAAAAAGCTTTAAAAGGATTAAAACCTTGAATAGCCCGAAGTACCATAAAATTTCTCAAACCTATCTTTGAGAAGCTTAGTTGTTATTTTTAAGTAATTGTATTAAGAAAGTTATGTTTCTAAGAAGTTGACAGTTTATGGCTTGAAGGAAATACTAAAATTTCGAAGGTGTCCATCAAAATTAGAACATTGTTTATTAAATTTCATTTTGTCACAATGTGTGTTAATTTATTCCTATAAGGTGTAAAAATTCACTTTAATTTTCAATTACTTTTTAAGTTTTAACTTATTTCTCAAAACTGAATCAAATTAATTTCTAAAATATTTGGAAATAATTATCTTAACATGATGAAAAGTATAAAAATTGTATTAGAATTATTGAATAAATTCCATAAAATTTAATCAGGTAATAAATATGTCAATAAAATTATTTTACTCTTTAAGAAATGTAAAAAAAAATTATCATATATAATTTTTTAGTTTTTTTCCTTTGTAATTCTGTATAAAATATTTAAACAATGAATTTTAAATTTTATGGATGTTCTTTTATTGTACGGAGATATTTTGGGAATTCTGTTAATTTAAAAAAAATTCACTTTATTTCATTTGCTATTAAGTTGTAAAAATCATTAATATATCTGCAAACTTTAGTGAAAATGATAAATTAATATGATAAATAATCTTTAGTAATTATTATCAGGGTATGATTTATGAGAGAAAATACACTACTAGCCATTAAAATTGGTACACCAAAAAAGCGACATGCTACAGGCGTGAAATTTATACGAAAGGAAGAAAGTGCTGTGATATGCAAATGATTAGCTTTTCAGCGCATTCAGACAAAGCAAGCGCCAGTAGCGACACCTACATTGTGTTTAAATGAAGAAATTGTTCAGCCGGTTCCTCATACACAAATTGCATTTGAACGTTGTTGCCTGGTGAAAAGTTGTTGTGATGCCTCGTGTAAGAAGAAATGCGTATCAGCATGTTTCTGACTTTGATAAAGGTCGAATTTTAGCGTACCGGGATTGCGGTTTATCTTATCGCAGTATTGCTGCTCGCGTCGATCGAGATCCAAAGACTGTTAGCAGAATATGGAACCGATGGGTTTAGGACGGCAAAATGGAACGCCATGCGGGATCTCAACGGCCACCTATCACTAGCAGCCGAGAAGAAAGGCATATTATCCGCTTGGCCGTAATGGATCGTGCAACCACGTCACGAGCTGTGAGTCAAGAAACAAGGTCGTTTGGAAGACAACAAGTGTCTGCACGAACAGTTTGACGACCTTTACAGCAGCATGGACTCTCAGCTCTGAGACCATGGCTGCGGCTTCCCTTGACGATGCGTCATAGACATGAGTGCCTAACAATGGTGTAATAAACGACGAACCTGGGCGCACGAATGGCGAGACGTCATCTTTTCAGATGAATCCAGGTTCTGTGTACAACATCATGATGGTCGCATCCGTGTTTGGCGGCATCGTGGTGAACGCACACTGGCAGCGTGCATTCGTCATCGTCATACTGGCCCATCAACTGGCGTTATGGTATGGGGTGACATTGGATACACGTCTCGAACGCCAGTCACTACGGTTGATGAACTGTGGCATCGTGTTGAAGCTGCATGGGCATCTGTACCTGTACATGCAATCCAATCTCTGTTTGACTCAATGCCCAGGCGTATAACTGCTGTTATTACTGCCAGAGGTGGTTGTTCTGGGTACTGATTTCTCAGGATCTATATATATATTTATATATATATATATATATATATATATATATATATATATATCTAGCGCCAAATTTTTTGAAAATTTAATCACTTGTTATTTCTAGTATAATATATTTGTCCAATAAATATCATTTTGTTATATGCATTTCTTCCTGGTGTAGCAATTTTAATGACCAGTAGTGTATATTTTAATTTTATAATTTATCAGTAAAAAAATACATTATTGACTGGAAATATATCATTACAAAATGAAATATGATTTCATTTGCTCGTTTATGTTTGTTATAATTATTGATAAACACATAAATTTATATTATAAAATCTCAATCATTTTAACTTTCCGCGAATATAAGCGTTGGAAAAGCACTTGAATGTTTTTGTTAGCTGATCGTATTGTTGTATCACATAATATGCCAAAAAAGCTACGAGCTCTACATGCTAAAATAAAAAGTTGAAATTACTTCATCATCAGTTTTCAGAACTGTATAAAGCTAGATGTTGAAACCTTATTTTTTTACTCTGTTGTTGTTACTTGTGACACTCGGACAAGCCAAGTTCGCTATACCTTGGCAATGCGAATTTATGTTAATAGAGAGTGTCTTTCTTTTTAATCAGATCACTCAGATGGTGAAAGTACGTCTCTATGCTCTTTTTTTAAATCATCCGATAGATGGCACTACCAGAGGATCCACACCCGAAATTTTGACATTGATCTGAAGAGGGAAGAAGTTTTCTCCTGACCATTGCACCCAAGGAAACCGCTCATTGACTGACCACAGGACTTTAGTTTCCACAGATTTAACAAGCACGTATATCGCATGTACTCGGTGGCATTGGGAATCGAGCCCTACCCTTCCGAATGGAAGGCCGATACCCTAACCACTAAGTTACCACAGACCTTATATTTTGCTGTTTCATAAATTAAAATTCTTTGAAAAGTAAGTAAATCTTTACTGTTTTTCATTCTTAAGCATATAACAACTCTAATAGCGTTATAAAAATTATTTAATAGACTGACGAAAGCGAATAAAACGGAATGCTCACATGTGAATTATTATTGTTTCCCATGCAATATCACTAATTTTGACTTTAGAAAATTTAAATTATTTTTTTATTCATACCAAAATTCATACTTTAAATTTACATTAAAAAGAATTTTTTTCTCACCCCATTTTGGCAAGTGGACATATAAATTTAAATAAATGGTAAAATCCTTATAATTTTTTTTCATTTTTCTTTTTGAAAATTAAATTATTATATAAAACATTTAAAATTTGTGTAAATCATATAGTTCTCTTTTTATAAATTGTGATTTATTAGGAAAATTATTAATGTGTACCAAATAAGAGACACATACAAAATAAAATTCTTTTCTGAAAAAGAACTCAAACTTTCATTATTGATTAAAAA
>CM057818.1:16291769-16601769 GCA_030067965.1 Latrodectus elegans | reverse complement strand
GGTAGAGAATAAAATGGATAAAAAAAAAAAACGTAATTATAAATTTAATGTTCAATGCTTATAAAAAACCCAGTTAAAAGTCTATTAGACATTGAAAGAAATAGAGCAAAAATTTGCGCTGAAATCTGTTGAATATATTGAACAATGATATCACTGCAATACCAAAAATGATTTGTAAAAATTTGTGAGAATTCATACTTATATTAGCAACACAATATAAGCATAATTAAAAGATTTCATCTAAAAACAATTTATTGATAATATTTCTTATATTAAATATTGAATTTGGGAATTTATTTTTAAGATTTATAAAAGCAAAATATACTAGGGAATATGGATGAAATACTTCAGCATATTCTATGAAATCTTAAAGTATATTTTAGCACATTTTTAACTGTTTAATAAAGGTTTTTATCTCCATCGATTAGTGATTGACTCCTACATTGTAAAATGGCCTCCAAAAGTTAAGGGACAGCAGTTTTTTTGCACGTAATTTGGAAATGAAAGAATGTAGAAACACCAAATTTGGAAGACATGTGCATGAAACCGGTAAGTATTGATTGCTACATAGAAGTTTACATAAGAAAACGCATAAATAGCTTACAAGAAAAAAATCAATCTCGTTGGAAAATTCATTTTTAGGAAAGAATAATCACAACTTTATATGGTAAAATATAAAAACGTAAGAAAAAAGAATTTTAAGGAGGAATATTCCAAATGATAGCTTGAATACATGGGCCACATCGAATTTCCCTGCTGTTAATTAAGTTGTCAGATACCAAAATGGGAAGTGGAAATTACACACGGAGTGAGCTGCATTTCAGCTCTTTTAAAGTACTTTGATTTAGACTTAAAGCAGCAGCCTTTCTGCGAAGAAAATACAGCAGATGCTCTATAGGATTCTGGTCTGGAAATGAAGCTGGCTATTTCATTGGCTATAGACCAATGCCTTCAAGATATTTCTCAACAACTACTACACGATGCTGCAGTGCGTTATCATTCATCAGAATGAAATCTTTGTCAATTACACCTGCGCATAGGTGGACATATTGATCAAAAATCTCATCCCGATATCTCACACCAGTCATAGTTCCTCCCTAAAACATATGTCAGTGTGACCACCGAATGAGATCCCTGCCCAAACCATTATTCCACTACCAAAGTAACAACGTCTTTCCACAGTGTTGGAATGATGGTATCTGGTGCTTTATTCTCATCAGAAAATCACACGTCCCGATTAGTTCTTCAGTGGAAATCTGGACTAGTCTGAAAAAAATACAGAAGACCATTGCTGGCTGGTTCAAGAAATGTGTTCTCTTGCTCAAGATAAGCGAACCCTTCTCTGTCGATCTGTGAAAGGGACACATGCAATTTGTCACCCAGCATAGTAACCTGCATAATAACCTGTGTCTTAAGAACCATATTAGGGAATATTCTTCTCTCTGATGGTACAGAGTGGTCTGCAACAAGTTGCGGCAAACAAATGCTTCTCCTTCGGCTCGAAAGGGCTATTAAACGTCCTTCTGCAAGTGTTATTGCTCATAGTGGCTTGAAACATGTTTTCTGGACATAGAAGCGTTGGCTTGATTTTGATTCCAGAGAGGCGATGCAGCACACTGCTGGTCACATTAAGGGGTTTAGCAGCATCAGCGTGTGACATCCCCATTTCCACCTATCAGACCGCCCGCTATTATAAGGAATGAGACAAAAGGCTTCTCTCAAAGATGTGAGACCTCATTGACTATTGTCAATGACTCTGCTAACAAAAGTTGGCAGACCAACAAAAGTTATTACACGCTATTTACGAAAGCCTGAAGTTTGGATATATTTCTCTCATTCATTTATAACCGTTCTTTTCAAAAAAAAAAAAAAAAAAAAAAAAAAAAAAAAACAAACAGCCAGCATTTTTTTATAAATTTACGTAAGTTCGTGTTTATTATTTAATTAAACTATAATTTTAGTTTAATTTTTGAAGGTCAGTGTAATTTAACTATCTTTCGGAATCCACTCTAAAGTACAGATCTGATTGAATTGTCTTTTGTGCATGAAAGAATGGTAATAAAATTGACAAAATAACAAACCAGAAGTATTTTTAGCTGAAAGGGGGACTTAAAATAACTAATCACATCTGTTGTACATCTTATTTATAGCCTAAAGAAACAGAAGAAAAAATTCTCGAGGTTTTGAATATTCAATTAAAACAAAATTTGAAATAAATCCACGTCACAGAATGTTATAACCTTACCCCAGTCATTTTATAACATCTTCGTTGTATATGATTAAGCTTCATTTTATTGGAAACTGAATTACTTAGAGCTTTGACTAATAGATCAAAGCTGAAAGCAATCAGCTTTGAATCCAAAATAATCAGTAGTGGAAACAATGCATTTGCTGCATTTTCTTTCGAAATATTTCTAAAATAATAATTCAAAATAAATGCACACAATTAAAGTTAGGAACCTATAAGGCTATTTCTGAGTTGTCGATTATGAAGTAATTAATTATCACTGCCCAAATCTAGTCAAAATTTCAATATTTTCCAATTTCACATTTGAATTAAATTGTTTTTTTGAAAGATAATGTGTTCTAAAATAATTAATTTACCGTAATTATTTTTAAAATTTAAATACATTCCTCGCATTCATGAATTTTCTTTGCAAAAATATGCACATATTTCAAAATTTCTGGCTCACAAAAATATGAAATAAGTTTATGTATATTTTATTATTTGAGGTAAAAAATGTTTAGGCTATAGTAAACACTGTTTTCGGTTTTAGAGAATAATAATATTTCTACTCCAATTTAACGTATTTCTGATAAAAATATGGAAATCTATAAGAAATTACTGTACTGGCTTAGGAAAAAAATGATTATAATTTTCTTTATGATATAACTACATAATTGCTAATTTCTTTTAAGTTGTTTTACCTATTTAAAATTTAATGTGCTTCAGTTTAGCAAAATTCAGATGGTATGTGAAGTCAAGATTGTCTTCTCGTAAAAAAATATACCATACTTCGAATCAAACTGTAGGGTTAATTTTGGATTTGTCACCAAGTATAATTTAAATATAATGAGCACAGATTACAAAAATTAAAAAAAGTACTTTATTTTATTGTGCTTTGCATAATATAATGCCTTGATATATATATTTTTGTTCTCTCTCTCTCTCACACACACATACATATTAATATAGGGCAAATTTAATTCTATTACTTTGACATTTGTAACTAAAGGTTGTGCTGGAAAATTAAATCAATGAGAATATTCCTTTACTTGATTATATTTAATTCGTTTATAATTTGTATTATCATTTTTGCTGTAATGTAATAACATAACAATTATTGTCAGAAGTTTTTAGTAAAAAATCATTTAATCACAATATATTTTTATGTTTTCCAAATCTTTTGAAATTTAATTTTACGAATATTTTATACTTAAGTACTATAAACCTTAGACAATTAATTTCAACAACTGTAATCAAGCTGCTTAAGCGATGTGATTACTTATGACATTTAATGGAACTAAATGCAGTTTAGAATTTACTTTTCCAAACTAAATGTTTAAGTATGTAATTGATGAAATTTGATGATCCTAATGCTTAATTTAGTAAATATAAAAAATATCGGCAAACATTTTATAAATACCTATTTAAAAACGTATGGAGGAAATATATCGCCAATTTTAAGCAAAAGTCAGGGAATTCGATAAAAACAAACAGCAATAAAACATAGAAAATAAATCGACATTTAACTTTTCGTAGGAAGATATTATCAGACTCTTTCTTCTGTTATTTTCATATGTGATCTTGTTTGATGTGAATTAACTGATATAAGTATAACGAAAATACTAAAAATTATTTCAGTTGTGTTTCCTATTCACATAATTTATTCATTTTGCTTTAATTTACTTGTTGCATAATAAAACTTACTATTAATCAAAAAATAATGCAGCTAATTTTCTCGTAAAAGTATCAGAATATGAAAATTTTTTAACACGAATATTTATATATACATGCTTCAATTTGTGCTTAGGAAAAAAAAAGAATTATACAACCTTAATGAATATGTATACTACACAAAAATACTTTTTGATCTGAAAACACTATTTACGTTGCCACTGTAATTTTACTAATTATTATATGTGTGTAATGCACATGAAAACCAAATTTATGCATTATTTCCATAACTTAGAAACAAATAACTTCAAAGAAAACTGGTTTTATTTACAGTCTAATAAATTTTTACAAATATTTTCATAATATTAAGAAATGTCTAAAAAAAGTTAATAATATTTCTCCAATTTTTTTTATACAAAATGCTAAATTAAAATGTTTTGAATAAATATTGTTATATATATAACATAATAATTATGAAGAATAATTGGAAAGTACACATGAAAAATGATCATTGAAAGTTTTTTTAAATATTTAAAAGTATGATGTTGCAGATTTGAAATTAAAATAACGATGCTACAGATTTTGCATCAATTTAAGAAATTGATTTTTTATGCAATAGTTTTTTCTCGTGTAAAAGGATAGTAGAATTTGTTGCATATTCAAACTGTTAGTGAAGGAAATTTCATAACTACAAATTGCTATTAATATAAAGAGTAATTTCTACGAAATTAAATGAATGGGAATTTATGAGGTAGAATGTCTGTACAAAGTACCCAAGATATTTTAAACGAATACTGTCCATTATCGCGCGCTGGTATGTCTTTATCTTACCTTAATTTGTTTTTCCTTTTGAATATCAGTTAAAGAAAACCTAATTAAGAGTTAATAAACAACATTGCATACGTAAATATTACATCTAAGTGTATTCAAGATTGCAACATGCCTTCTACATATTTATGTAGATTTTTATTATGTAAAATAAAAATACCTCGTTATCAGAAATATATCTGATTTCGCGCTATCAAATCTTTCACATTTTTTTTCATTAATTTCTTATTGTTTCATGAATCTATAGATCCAAATTTTATTTCTTTAAAATTTGCTAAAAGAAATAATTATATCTCGAGTTTTTGCACAGAAATAATTTCAAATTATGATGAATTTTCATTCGTCTCTCTTCGTAAATTTTTAAAATTTGTTACTTTATAATTTTTTTAAAATTCACACTCATTCCCATTATATATATTTTTTTTTACAAAATATAAGGTAAGTTTACTTTGTATTTTCGTTAATAGAGGAATTTTATAAATGAGATTTTTTCAATTTTGGAGATTTAATTTTAAAAAATTTTGAATGTTTCAAATGCTTATAATAATTGAGCTCTGTAATATAAAAGGTAGATATTTAAATCTCATCTGATATGCAAATTAGTGTGATTCTTACTTAAAATACCTTCCATTTTTTTCATTTCTTCTTCTAATTACAAATTCAATAATTTTTCTGTCTTTAAATAAATAAAATTCATTATTATATAATTAGAATTTTTATATTTAAGACATTGATAGTTATTTTTAAATCAGGTTTTGAACATTAATAACTTGAATGGGATGTCATTTAGAAATATTTATTTTCTTTGTAATATAAAAATTCGGTTTGAAACTGACGAAGAGATTTAATTAAAATATTAATTAAATACTTGTAACTACAACGAGAGGGCAAATGCAGCAGGAAATTAATTTTAAAATCACATTTCAAATCATAACAAAATTATCCTCAGTTCATCGTAAGAAAAAATCAGTGTTAGTAATATAATCTTGCTAGCATATTCTATAATAACACAAAAAAGACGTGCAGTTCATATCAACCAGAAAAAGGCAAAAATAAGTTGGAGGCTTTTATAATTTCCTTAATCTTCTGATAGATTATTTTACTCTTGTTTACCTATAATTTTTATTATACTTTAAAAATAAAAGTTTTATTTCACAGCATATGTATTATTGGATTTTAGAAATATAATTTCCGGATCAACTACTATTGTTTGAAATATTGGCTACCAAATGCTTTCCTTTTTTGAAAGTCTGATATTTTCGCTATAAAAATAAATATTAAACAAAGCTTTGGACCTGTTTCTCACTTTTATGGAACTCTTTCTCAAATCGCATTGATATTGATATATTTTTCCATTAATTCAAAAACTAGATACAGTTACATCTTTTATTTGCAAATATTTGCCGCTAGTGTTTCGTGTTTTCTAGTAAGGATTCTTGTTAAGTTAATCGATAAATTTCTAGTTTATATATATTGTTTAGAAAGCATGTAATATACATTTTGTATTTATTTCCAGCTCTATATTATTACTTACTCATAAATATTATATTTTGTTCATTTCGAAATCACAACAAATGAAAAATATTGTTTTTTTTTAATCTTTTTGTAAATATATCCACATGAAAAATCTGGAAAACTAAACATTTGAGGTTATAAGCAAAAATTCAGTGATATTTTTCATAAAGCCAATAACAACATCATGTTTGAATTAATATGAACATAAAAATATAAAAGCATAATATAGAATTTAAAATACATTTTAACTCTGTTTAATGTGAACATCAACCAATAAAAAATTAAAATATTATAAATGTGTAAATTTTTTTTACCTTTAGCTGTAAATATATGTTGATATTCAAATTTATCAACAGTCCACGAATTTTATCAAAACTCATATTAAGAAAAATATTTTATTATCAGAGAATCTATTTCTTTATGTCCTTATAAAGTACACATGGAATTAAAAACTAAGTAAAAAAAAATCTTCGATTCTTGTAGAGGTAATTTACTTAACGTGGCTGACGTCATTGTGTTGTGTTACGATGAGAGATTTTGATACCTGATTGATGACAAAAATATACATTCTAAAGAGAGATATTCTTCACTCTGTTGCCAAAATGTCTTTTTTAGAAAAAAAAAATTACCACATACTGCTTAGTAAATTTTTTTTGCTTTTGTAATCCGCTTCATTTTTTATTTTCTAGCCATTTGGAATTTTATATAAAAATATAGCTGGTTTATTTGTATAATTATATGGCAATAAATTTCATAAGATAATGAATGTAAAATACTAAGCATTTAAAGGATAAAATTCAATTTTCTAAATTGACCTTCACTGATATTTTTTAAATAATGCACACAAATCTCCTTGATTACATATAATACATAATAACTACACATGATCATATTAAATTTTTATAATGATATTATGTGTAGTCGTGAGAAGACGGCAAAACGCCGTAAAATATGTTAGGCCTATTTCTGATCATTATTGGTGATATAAAAATGTCACCAAGCTAAAGTCACAATTTCTTAATCTCTTTCTTTCTTTATATATGTATATATATATATGTAAAGTAAATCTGATTAATAATAAAAACAAATATAATTATGAAATATTAAATTTAAAAAAAAATTTTGAATTATTCTCACAAGAATTTTAATGAAAATACTTAGTTAAACAGTGTTCTAAGATGACTTGCATGATATATAAACTAAAGTATTCAAAATAGAGAGACGTTGAATGCCTTTAGCGATCCGATCTTTCGGACTTAGTAAGAATTCCAAATTGCTAGAAGGATTTGCCAAAAATATTATATGGTATCACCACCAAGGAGTTTAAATATATACCAGTAAAATATCATAAATTTAATATTCATTATCCATAATACTGTGAATAAAATATTTAAAATTATTAAACCGACTTAGTTTCATTAAATTACACTGCGTCATGTGAGTGTCAGATAAATGTGACTCTGTAAAAAGCAATTTTGGCATTTTATGCATTTATTGAAAACTAATAACTCTATTCTAACTTGAATTTTGTCATGTATTTCTAATTTTTTAATGCGATAAATATAATTGAATTGGGGTAATAATGATTAAAAGCAGAAATGACATGATAAACAAATTTAAATTTGTCATACACTTACCCAAAATGATGATGCTAACGAACAAAATTATTAAGTTAGATAATAACAATAATTTACAGTAATTTATTTTTGAATATATCAAAATGAAAAGAACGAAATATTTGGTTTGAAAATCCAGATAATAAAAGCTGGCTAAAAATGTGAAGGCTCAATAAATAAATAATTGAAGTTATAATGTATTTTTGCATACAAATCTGAGAATAAAAAGTATGTAAAATAGTTTTTATCAATTACAATATTTAAAAATAGTTATTATAATTTTGAAGTATTACTGTAATATATTTAATTAAATATTTTTTAATAACTTTAATACGATTTGTAAATTTAAATCGTTTAATGTTGTGTATGAATTTCTTGAATTTATATAATCAACTTTGTTTCACGAGACTTAATTTTAGCTCGCGGAACACCAAATTAAAACTTTTTTTTGTCTAATTAACAAGCTTAATCACTGCTACAGTTTGGGTTCTAACGTTTAATTAAAGCACTTACTCAAAATGTTTTTCCGAGATAACTTAACGTTAATCACAACATTCCACTAAATTCTTAAAATTTTTAATTATTATATGATTATTTTATTTTTTGGCAATTATTAGAGAAATTATTTGTAACTTAAAAAATAAGATAACTTTTGATATAAATTCATTATAAATTTTTTAAAATTTAGGATCGCTGACCTTTCATAGGGCTATTTTTTTATCATATATTTAAAAGTGGGTCGCATAGTTTTTAATTCATATATTACTTTCAATTTTCATTAAAAAAAGATGAAAAGAATAATGAGTTTTTTTAAGTTACAAAATGTTACTGAGGTTTCTTTAACGGTAATTGATTTTTAAATCCTTTTTTTAAGTCTTAATATTGCTGTACTCATTTGAATTTCTATCATATTTCAAAACTTTGAAGGAAAATAATATAAAGCTATGCAAGATTACTACAGCTTAATACATTTTTATAAGCAGAAAAGCTAGTCCTATTTAAGAATGAGATAAAAAATAACTTATGGAATAAGAGAAATATTTTGATGTTTTATTGACACTTACATTAGATAATTTTAGAATTGAAAAGATATCCAATTTTATTTATCTTGGTTAAACTAATAATGATTGTTTTTAAGAATGTATCTGTCAATTTAAATAATATATCTGAAATAATTAATTCCAGAATTATAAATTGAAATAAATCTCAATCAACAATACTCATTTAATTTGATATGAATTAGATATTAAAGAAATTAAAATAATTTTATAAAACTATCATTGGGGAATTGTTATAATATATGGTGGGGAATTTGACAAATAGTGATAAATGCTACTTATTATAGAACACTCACTTCCAAAAATTAAGAACGAAGATGTAAAATGTAAAAAAATGAACAAATAATGTTTTGATTGACACAAAATTTGGCAGGAATATAGGATATATATTTATGCATAAAATAAAATCAATACTTATATACAGAAACGAAAACAATATTAAATTTTCTCGTAAGTTATCAGATAATAACATACTGGAGATTTAAGCAGAATTATCTATAAAGTGAAAATAAACAGCATAAAAAGAAAGAAAAGGACATTAATAGGGTATGTGATCCTCCTCATCTGTATACAAAGTTTACACTTTGTGACCATGCTTTCATTTATGTGGTCAACCACCGCAAAATTAAGCAATAGTCAATCTTCTTGTAGAGCATTTACCAGCTCAATAAGAGTGGCTGGAAATGGATAACTTGAAGATACAGCATAACCGAGAGCATATTAAAGATTTTGAATGGGATGAAGGTCCGGAGAATATACTGGCCACGAGCAATCTCTTCACTCTCCAGGTAATCATCGACGATGTCAACTCTGTGGAGACGTGCATTATCATCCATTAAAACAATAGTATGGTCAACTGCTGCAACGTACAATCTCACAATGGGTTCTAGGACTTCATCTCGGTACCGGAAAGCCATCACAGAACCCCGTTTGAAGAAGTGCAGGTCGGTGCGGTATATTAATGAAATCCCTACTTACACCATAATGCTTCCGCCTCGGAATGCGTGATGATCAGTGATATTTTGGGGCTGATTGCGTGTTCCTTGTTAACGATTTATTCTTATACGCTTTTCATCTAGCTCCAGAGCAAATATTGACTTATCAGTAAACATGACACTGCCAGTCAGACGCAGTCCAACTGACATGTTCCTGGCACCATTTTAATCGAACCCCTCTTGATTGGACGGATACACAAACACAAACTCCAGGTACCCGAGCGTACTGTCCACTCATATGTTATCTTCGGCATACAGTAGCAGCATATATCTCCTTACCAATGGACGCTGAAATCATAGATGTCACACGTGTGGAGGTTTCTCTGCGATTTTGCTTGGCTAAAATCACAATATATTGATCTTCCGCGAGGTTTGTAACCCTTAGTGGACCGGCTACGGGCCTTTGGACAATTGTCTGCGTGGTTTAGAATTGTTTCCATAAACGTGAAATTACAGAATGAGGAATACCGAAGAAAAGAGCAACACCTAAGATCGACTGTCCTGCTTTGCAATGCGCCCCACAGCACGCCAGCGTTCAGAATCTTCCATTCGTCTTCTGGAAGTCATAGAAACACATATGTCTTGAAAGCAAATTGTACGACAGTTTTAAACACCTGCTATCAGCGCTTACAACCAATTTCTGCAACCCTTCATAAAGATGGTATCGTATAAAACTGCCCTTTTTTTCATATTTCTTGACATAAAAGCGTGATTGGCTGTTACCTGACAAAATTGCATCCACATCTGCAGCGATTTGCATCCTCTTCAATTTCGATTGGCTTCTGAAAATTAGCATTTTTCTCTCTGTGCTTAACTTTTGGAAGTGAGTATATTTGAATGAAAAGGTTGAAAAGAATATTCATAAGACTTTTCATAATAATAAAAGAGTAAGTAATTTTCAGTAATTAGCAATGAGTTGATCAGCTAATCAAGAAAGAAAAATTTTTTATGATTTATTAAATCTTGTTGTTCAGATCATAATGTATTCTACTGAAAGAATAAATGGAAATACGATTTTAATTATAATAATAAATTAGAGACTTTTGAAACAAGGAATTAGGTTTAAGATCCAAAAGAAGGAGGCTAGATGATATTATCAAAGATTCAACTGTTTTGCAAATAAAGAATTTTAAATTTAAGGTCAAGAATAGGAAAGTTTGGGATGACAAATTTTAGTGCGATTCCTTCCGCGTAGTAGCAATATAAAAGAACATGCCATAAATTATACAAATTAAGCAAAGAAATTATATTTAATAACATTTCACTGAAATTAAATAAATTTTGCAAAAACATTTTTCAAATAATTACAAGATTCAACTACATTAAGAAAGATACTTGATGTTTTAAAGAACAAGAGCAATTTAAAATAAAAGTTTATATCAATTTATCATAATTCTAATTATTCGCTGTTTTTTTGTTTTTTTTCTTACAATAAAAGGAAACAAAATAAAAATGTAAATTATTAGACTGAAGGTTGAAATTAAAGGAGAATAATTTGATTAAACGATGCCAATAGAAAAATAAACTAATGGGTTAAAATTTTTTATTTTGGAAAATAAATCTGTGTATGCCTTACATATAAATGAATGTTGTTCATTCATTCATTCATATACAAAGTAAGTAAAATTTTTTTAACGTGTATTGATGTTTTGAAGAGATTCTTTTTCAACATTATTTTAAAACTCTGCTGTTTTATTTTTATCTGATTTCTAAAGATACAAAGCGAAATGTTTATTTCTGCCAGAAGCCACAGTAATATTATTTTTCAAAACATAAGTAAAAACCAGTTTAAATCCGCTTGGCGATATTGAATCAAGGTGTGTTGTTTTTGATACATGAAATCCAAATTCCGATTTTTTACACTTTGTTTGATCCAAAAAAGAGGAAATCTTCCTTAATCCCCATTTTAAGGGATTTGAATAAAAGTTTGGAAATAATTTTTCATGGAAATGGTGGAAGAAGGAAATTTTATATCTCTTTCATCAACGAAAGTAGCTTTAACCACGTTTTATCCAGTGGAAAGAGCTGTCAAATTCGATGTGATCCGAAAAGAAGTTAAAAGAAAAATACTTAAAATTCAATGGATAAATTTCTAACTTACTTCAAAACATTATATATATTGTCTTTAAATAGCTTTAAGTTTGAGAAGTTTTCTTTCAGAGATCTGTTATATGGTGATATTATATTTGTTATACACTGTTATTTATACAATCAACGAGTTTTAATATAATATTTATGATACATAAATTCAATAAAAATTCATATACAAAATTTCTCTGCTTACTGGTTTCCTTTGAATAATTTTTGCAATTATTTATTATGAATATGCTCTTTTAACGGGTGCAAAATGTAATTATTTTTTAGTTTTTCTCTTTATGTTTGTAAGCATTTAAATATCTACCAAAAATATTTCGTCATCTCTCACAGTTTTGTTATGTTAATCTTATTTTACTTATAATTTGAGTCCTATTATAGTTCATTTTTATGTTCTTTAATAAAAAAAGTTACGAATGAAATGTGTTTTATATAAAGATAGAAATTTTATAATTATCTCACTGTTTCAATAAAATTCCAATTTTTAAAGAAATTACTAAAATTTATTTTTAATTTCTATTGTTAGCCTTTTAAATTACAAAAAAATGCATTTTTTAAAGCTTAAAATAAATTATCTTTGATTTAATTTAACTTCGCAACTAATGCCGTTGATATTTTTGGGATAAATTTACTTAGATGGTGACCAAATTAAAATAAAATTAAAAAAAAATAAAAATAACAGAAAATGAATCAGTTTAAAATCTAATTTTATATACTAATGACTAACTAATTCAATTTGTTTTAAATTTATTTACTTTACAGTAACTATTTTTGTGTGTTTTCATCATAGTAGCTTTATCAGTTTGATGTAATTGGCAATCTAAAATGCTGTAACAAATATACTCATTGAAACATAAGTGAAAATAAATTTTGAATTTCTAATAATATTGAATAAAAATTGTATTAATTTAATTCTTGCAAAGATAACGATTTCTTATTTGAGGCTTCTGAAGTTTTAATTTTTTTTAATGAACAATTCTAGAAAAATAATGCAAAAAAAATTAAATTATCTGAAAAATACTATTTTATTTCCATTTGTTTTACACTATTTTATTTCCATTTGTTTTATACATTTAAAATTATATATGTTCTTTCACATTTTTTTCTAAAATAAAAGCACATGGAAGGAATAAATCGTTAATAAGTAGACGGAAACAATTTCGAATGAAATTCATATTTTTTTTAATCATAAAGGTTTCAGCATTACAAAATATATGGCGAGAAGTGAGATACCATTTATTTTATACTTCAAATAACTTAAAATTTATTAATAAGTTTTAACTAATGAACCCCATAAATAATAAATTAGATTAAATTTTAGAAACAAATATCTTTTATTTGAGCAAAGCAAAAATAGTAATATTTCCCTAACATTTATATTCGGGAAATTCTATATGTAACCAAATTTGCTTGTGGACTTCACTTTTGAAAATTCAATACAACATTTTCACAGTGCTTATTCCTGATCTTTGAAAAACGGAAAGATTTTCGTTACAAAGCAAAACAGCATATTTTTATTGGAGTCTAAAATATGTGTTTTATATTCTTATTCGTATAACTGAGTCACGATGGTGTTTATGTTGCTAAAAATATAAAGATTCTGCTTTTTTGCTACACGCCAATCCAATTCCAAGGGGACACTGTAGCAAATTCCTGTCTAGATTTTTCAAAAGTAGGCGAGGAAGAGAAATCTTTTCTTAAAAGGAAATTCTATATTTGTGTAAGTGATAAAAGTAACTTTCTCCATAATATATTTCCCTGGGGATATTGTCAGCATATTAAAAAATTTAAACCACCCATAGCTATCCAAAAGCATATTTATTGATGACTACCCAGTGGCGATAGATTTGAGGTCCATAAAAATACTTAATCAGACTGCTTTAGAACATATAAATTCTAAGCTTTTTTCTGAAATATAAGACTAAAATTTCATTTTTAAAATTTTCCTTTTTAACAATGAACCTAATTGAATTACATATTATTATGTGTTTTTGAGAAAAGACTAAATATGAAACAAAATTTCTATTTAAAAAACTTCGAAGCCTTAAAAAAGCTTTATTTATGCATTGAGAACAGATTCTATCATAATAATCTTATTTTTAGATTTTATTATCTTTATTATTATCTTTTTTAAAAAAAATTTTAAGTTTAATGTCCTTTGCTTTTAAAATAATATAATAAAGGTAGTTTGTAATAGCATTTTTTAAAAGTAAATACAGTTAAATATTTTATCAAAAAATGAAATATTTAAGAAAAAAATCATTGACCATTACATTTTATTCACAGTGCTTCAAATCTTTTATAAAATAAAAAAATATTCTAAAATAAACAAAATATATAAATCTAAAATAAACAAAAGCAAAATAGACCCTTTTGGAACACATATATCAATACTTTAATTTCTTAAAAATGTGATGTTAAAATGACAGAGAAAGAGAGAGAGAATAAGTAAAATGGCATTTTCTCCTCTCTTTCTAAATGAACGCCATTATTTTCGTTGAAGATAAAAATTCTAATTATCAAATAATTTGAGATGAAAAACAAAACAAAATATACTCAAGTCAAATAAACCGAAGATATTATAAATATGTTTCTTATACATATCCGAGTGTTGGTATTAAAAATGTTTTTAATTTTTTTCTCGCGTAGTAATTATTCTATGACAATTTAAAAAGCTAATTTTAATTTAATTGAACAATTTGTACCTTTTTTTAAATCCTCAATAAGTCATTATCAATGCCGAAATTTTACTTACGAAATATTTGATTTTAAAAATGATTTTTCATTATTCAATTATTGATGATTTTTAATTGTAAAATTATAACCAAAAAATTTCATTATTCTTTAAAGATAATTAGCAGTAATTTATAATAAAATTCATGATATATTTAAAAAAGTTCTTACTTTTAATAAAATTATAAAGTTGAAATAAATAATTGAAACAAGAACTTCTATGTCATTTACTTATCTGAAAAGAAAAATAATGTTCAAATTTTAACTAGTATATTTCATACTGATAGAAGTGTTTCAGCTGCATAGGCATGGAAGAGATTTTACTTTTCACCCAAAGAATTGCCGAAAATTTATTCGTAAAGAATGTCAAAATATTTTTAGCGTAATCGGCCATCACATCTTTCTGAAAGGAACATTTTAAATGTCAAGTGTATTTTTAGAAAAAAAGCAGGTCAACTTCTCCAATTTTGAAAGGATCAGTCAAAAAATGTCAGAAACATGTGGAAGAATATTGATAATTTTATAGAAACTGAGAATTTCTGAACAGATCATTGCCTCTTTAATTTGCGAAATAAATTTCCATGAGCTTTTTTTTATATTGTTTTGATGTTTTAATACAAATTCAGAATTAATATAGGCACGTAATTTATACAATTCGGCATGCTGAGAGAAAATTAAAGAAATATTTTGATTAAAGAATAATTTTGATTTATTTCCTTTTCGTATGAATATATATTAAAAATAAAACCTCTTTTTCTATAAATAGAATAAGAAAAAGATAAAAATTATGATCTGTTGAAAACTTCTTTTAAATTTTTAGGATTATTCATAAATATTAAAGAGGAATTACATTATTAATAATATTGTACACACACACACACACACACGCGTGCGCGCACACACACACACGCGCGCACACACACACGCGCGCGCACGCACGCACGCACGCACACACACACACACACACACACACACACACACACACACACAGCTATATTTTAAAGAAAAAAATCGAGATAAAAAATTAAAGACATTGTTTATTTTATTTTATATTTTTATGGTTATTCATTCTTCCAATTTTAACATCAATTATTAAATAAAATTAAAATAAATAAAGATTCATATCATTACTGAAATCATTTTGTGATATTTGGAAGTGATTTTCCTGGAATTTTATAGGATATAATTTAGATTTAGTAAATGAGAAATGTGAGTATAATGGCTGTGTTTTGATTACCTATAAGATATCTTTTGGAGTGCTGAAGCAATAAACACCCTGGAGCACCATTAAATAATGTTTTCACATGTTGGTGTCTTTTAGTAGTTACTTTTCCTTGAGAGAAAAAAAAAAACTTTTTATATGGACCAGACAGTTTTTCACTTCAGGCAGTTGCCCGCATTACTGACCACCAAGTTCAGAAATTTTTGTGTTTTTATTTCATATAAACCACTTCAAGCTCTTTGATAGAGTAATAAATACCCTTGATTCTATTTATTAGAATTTTCTTATAGGCAGTAAAATGCAATTTTTATAATTTTTTCTCTGAAAGTTCTCGAAATGCAATGAAAAGGTTATCTTAGTAACACAATAAAGGAAAAAATTATATACCACAAAAGAAAAACAGAATATCTGCCTTATTATTTCTTTCACATGGAAAAGCGTCCTTTATCTTTTATAGAATTATGAAATACAATGAATAAAATCCCATTTCGTATGCTAAAAATTTAAGCAAAATAAATTTGTTATTTTTTCAAATAACTATGCAGAATATCCCCAGTTGTAAAAATGGTATGTCTTAAAATTGGAAATTAATAGATGTACTTTTATAAAAAATGATCAAATTAGATTTTTCTAGTAATCTGTTGATATTTTAAGTTAGCAGGCGTTTCTTTATACAAAAACTTTATAAACAAATAAGTTCTGTTATTTTGTGATAAATTTCAATTTTAAATTCCCAACTTAAGGCAAATCTTAATTCTCCAAATACTTTTCCATAGACAGTCAAAAGGCTTCATTAAAGTTACGAGTTAATACGAGGCTTACACTTAACTTTTAAAGATACAACTAGGTATTTAAAGTTATACTTACAAAATTTTAGGTGTGTTTAAAGTAGTCTCCTCCAGCATCAATGCACTTTTGTCGGCGAATTTTCCACAGATTAAATGCCTCAAGCTATTCATTTCTTGGAAAATATGAAAAAAAAAATAGATTTATAGCCACATCAATCTCTTCTTCTGAATGAAAACGACGTTTGCGTAAGTTCTTTTTTAGATTAAAGAAAAACCGAAAGTTGCACATAGATAGAGCAGTTGAATACGGTGGATGTTTGATCACTTTAATTTGTTTTTGTTTAAGAAACTCAACTGTTAATCCGGCTGTATGTGAAGATGCATTGTCATTGTGAAGCATTAGTCCCCTAACATTCAGTTCTTATAGAATTTCTGAAAGACCAGTTTGCTGTTACTATCTTCTGTCCTTCCAACTTGATGGCTTTGACCAATACCGTATTTCTGAAGAAAATGGCATACATCACTTTTTTCAGTGCGCGTTGTTTTTTAACCATTGTAGGCGTGGGATCATCTTCAAAGACCCATACTTTGCTTTCATGATGTGTTGGAACGTCAAAAAACGGTATGTACGTTTCATCACCTGTTACAATTTTAGAAATGATGTCGTGGCCACCAGCATTTAGCAATTTAAGAGTTTCATTACTGATTCTGACACGCTGCTCTTTTTGGTGCTCAGTTAGATTATGTGAAACCCAACGGCAAACTACTTTTTTCGTATGTAATTCTTCATGAATGATTTTGTGCATAGCTGCGGATCCAATGTTAAGTTTCTTCTGTATCATTTGATAGGTAAAGCGATTATCATCCATTATCAGTTTTCGTATAGTAAACACATTATCCGGGATTATTGCCGACGGCGGCCTTCCTGTGTGTTCTTCATCCTGAAGAAAATTACGACCTCTAGTAAATTCTCTAAGCCATCTGAATACAGTAGCACGAGTTGGAGATTCATCACCAAATGCTAATTGCAACCATTGAACGCATTCTTCTTGATTTAATTCTGCTTTAAAATCGTAGAAAATCATAGCGCGAAAATGTTCTCGCGTCAACTCCATTTTCTCTTCTGTTTAAAATTCATTCTACGCTAAAGAAGTTGAAGTAAGTCAGTAAAAAATCGTCTTTTGTTTTAAAATACTTTGTATTTTAAAATTGGACCTTTATTTTTTATTTTGTAAATTCTCGTCTGCGAGTATCGCAAAAATTTCAGAGTGAAACTCCTATTAGTTTTCATTTTATTTAATATATTATCATTTTCAGCAAAAGTGCTCTTCTTATGTACAGTAAATAATTATAAGTTTAACATTTTAGTCTATATAAAGTAGAGATTATTTATTGAAAATACAAGACCGTTAAATTATATTTTGTAAAAATAATAATCCAGTACAAGAAGCTAATTTCTTTTAAAAAAGGAATAGTTTATGAGTCAGATAATTTTATTTGTATAATAATGAATAATTAATTGACTTGCTGTAATTGATAATTTATAGAAAATTATTAAACATAATTTAAATGGTTGATGAGAGACATTAACGCTGTAAATATTTTTTAATTCTTCATGAAATGAAATTTCTATTATAATTAATTTTTATTATAAGTATTTTAATGATATTTTATTTTCAAATATAAAGCTAAAGTAATGTGTCTCTTTATGGAACAGAAAATTTACGAGGAGGAGGGTCTCTGGGGAATATATTTTTTAATTTTTCTAATTAATTTAGTGTTTTATTTTAAATATAAATCAAACATTCTGACCTTAAAAGTTCAATCAGTTGTTTCGTGTAATAATAAATCTTAACTTATTAAAAGAAAATAAATATTTCTAAAAATTTAAAATAATTTTCACTCAAAATATGAATTTGGTAAATATTATCTTTTTCTACTCTGTTAAAAAGCATGAATTTGAATGACTTAAATTATCCCTTAATTTCATTCATTTTTTATTTCAGGTTTAGATCAATTGTAATTTGTTTCGCCTTGTGCCAGCTAGGCTGACAGTATGGGGTGCGCTGCTCCACTTTTTCATACTGAACCATATTTGGCGTGGAGTCCGACTTCTTCAACACACACACATGCCATAGGGACACGTTTATAGGGTAGGCAACTATTCACACTCTAGGAAAGGACAAAGACAGGATAGAGAGAGAGAAAGTACATCTATGCCCGAACCGGGTTTCGAACACAGGACCTCCCTATCCGGAGTCAGGCCCTCTGACCTCTAGACAGGGCTGTCGGCATCAATTGTAATATGAAACAAAAAAGGTCGCTTATGACGTTTAGCTTAATTTTTTTCACTTAAAGGGGTTAGATAGTTTTAAAATGTGTTATATACTGCTAAGATATGAGAAAGACTATTTAAATCTGCAAGTTTAATTTTATTCCTTTAATAAAACAATACTTTTATATTTCTGGATTTTGGGATATTTCTATAACAAAAGAAAAATCATTTATTGCTTTATTTATTATTTGACATTTATGATGTGAATAAGATTCCGAGGGACGAATTTATTCATTTTACTTTAAGTATTAATTGTACTTAAAATGTATGTCATTTTTTCATTTCTTGATATATTCGTGTTAAATCTCATATTAATTTGACTATAATTAATGTAATTCAATTCGTTTGAAATAATAAATTAACATAAAGCAATATTGAAAATTGAGGAATTACATTTAATTAAGAAAGTTACTTTAAGATAGGAGTCACATTTAAGATAAGTTTCACAAGGCTTTAATAGATTTATGATTAGGATGGAATGTTTCGTATATACAATCTTCGCATATACAACCTAACAAAATATTTTGCATTAGAATTTACTGAGTGTTTGAAAAAAATATGTATTGTTTTTAAATAGCTATCCTTTTTTGTAACATTAAGTACATTTAGAAGTTTTTAAATCTACAAATAAAATTATTTCATTAAAGTAAAATAACCTGATAAAACCTAATTAAGTATTTTCAAGGAATTACTAATTATTATGTTTTAAAATGTTACACTTTCAAATGATATGTTGTTTTATGAATGATTTTTAATTCTTGATTAAAGGTAATGGATTGATTGGTAAAGGTGCTGTTTATCAGAAGGTAGGAAGTTCGATTCTCAACTCAAGGGAAGACATGTCATGCATTTGGGTCATGTTAAATCGATTGGAGTCACTATGTCCTTCAAGCTGTCGTTGTTGCATCAGCAGGCTTCCCTGTACCTAGAAATGAATTTTAAATAGTTATTAATAGTTAGCAATAATTAATATTGTTAGAAAGAAAACTTTGCAGTTTTATTTCAATTTTTTAGTTTTAAAAACAAAATTTTTTGCAAAAATGATGTAATATAATTTAGTAAACACAAATGTGGTTTTAAAAATTAATATTTTATATCTCCTTATCTGATTTATGTCACACCTATTACCTTTTAAATTTAAATTAATGAAGAACTCTTATATAACTAGAGAAATAAAAGTACAAATGTATGTGTGTTTATAAAATAAATTCATAATTTAAAACTACTCCCTTTTTTTAAAAAAATATTCCAAATTTTATTGGAAATAATAAAAAACATTAGAATATTTTTGAATATTAACATAATTTTGTGACTAAAATATCAAAATCAGTGAACAATTTGGTACAAAAAATTCAAATGAAATGTGGTACTTTTTCTATGTTTTCGGTAGCTTATTGCTTTATTTGGATATCTAATATGTACTGTTACGACTTGCCTTCAGATTTTAACTTTATCTGAATAAAAGTGATTCAAATGTAATTTTCAACTGTCCAGTTCAAAATTAGTGTTTTAAGGGTCTCTTAAATTTCTATTGAAGGGCAAAGTTTGAGATTTTGTGAGTTTGCTTTTTAGAATACATAGCAAATACATTCAACTTCTAACTTTTCATATTATGATTTTGCTTATGGTTTGTTGGTAGTTTCTTGTTGTAAAAAAGAAATTTCCTAGTCTCATCTCTAGAATATGTTTTTTAATTATAGTGACACTAATTTTATTATAAATGGAAAGAATTGTTGCTGCATAAAACAGTTAGGGTCTAAGGACATACTTCGTACATGGAAAGATTTGATTAAACCTTTTCTAGCAAAAATTATTAAATTTTAGATGTTCAACCAAATATTAATTTAAGAAAGTTTTATCTTTAGGAAAACAGACCAGACTTAATTTTATATTGTAATTATGTATGTTTTTATGTCTCTGGTTAATGTATCAATCTTATTTTTCATTCATATTTTAGAGGTTCAACCAAATATTAATTTAACAAAATTTTATCTTTAGAAAAATATAGATCAGATTTAATTTAATATTGTAATCATATATGTTTTATGTCTCTGGTTAATGTATCAATTTTATTTTTCATTCAAATCTTAGAGGTTAAACTAAATATTAATTTATCGAAATTTTATCTTTAGGAAAATATAAATCAGATTTAATTTAATATTGTAATCATATATGTTTTATGTCTCTGGTTAATGTATCAATTTTATTTTTCAGTCAAATCTTAGAGGTTCAACCAAATATTAATTTATCGAAATTTTATCTTTAGAAAAATATAGATCAGATTTAATTTAATATTGTAATCATATATGTTTTATGTCTCTGGATAATGTATCAATTTCATTTTTCATTCAATTCTTAAAGGTTCAATCAAATATTAATTTAACAAAATTTTATCTTTAGAAAAATATAGATCAGATTTAATTTAATATTGTAATCATATATGTTTTATGTCTCTGGATAATGTATCAATTTCATTTTTCATTCAATTCTTAGAGGTTCAATCAAATATTAATTTATCAAAATTTTATCTTTAGGAAAATAGATCAGATTTAATTTAATATTGTAATCATATATATTTTATGTCTCTGGTTAATGTATCAATCTTATTTTTCATCTAGAATGTCATTTAATTTTACTTCCTCTCTTCTCTAGTAGTTGCTCATGGAAAAACAAATGGTCAGTTGCGCAAAATGAAATAAAATGTAATATCAAAATCTGAAAAAGTAAAACACAAAATTTTCCGAAATTATCTGAGCAATTTTTAATTTATGGTAAAAATCAAAATACATGTGATAAAAATATTTTAAGTGTACTGATTTTAGCTTTCATACTTATATAATTTATTTAATGAAATGTTTCATAAGATTTAAGATTTCAGAATCCATTGAAAAAATTCCGATTTGTTTCACTTGACTTCTATAAAGTGAAATCATTATACAGTCATTAACAATGAAATCAAAATAAATGTATATTTATCGATAGTGTAATACATGTAAAACTAATTATCACTAAAATGTGAAAATTTAAAATGTAAAAAAAATATTTTTAAAAGCAGCAGATTTTAATTTGATTACAAATTTTAATTGAAATCTTTTATATGTATATTTATAACATATTAAAATGATAATTCGGTTGGATTTTAGCAGAACCCACACCCTTGGCGCAAATAATTTCTATTGATAATAATTGTGGCTGGCGCCCATCTGGATTACCTACTTCGATACACTGGATATAGATGCACAAACTATTTCTGTAATTTCATTCTGGTTTGGCGATATTTTTTCAGGGAGTGGTCTCTCCTAGGATTTTCTAGAAAATTCTGATCTTACAAATTTCTTTTTCTGTTATATACACATAGATTTACTATGTAACACTGATACATTTCTTGATACAAAAGTACAATACAAAAACAAAAGTAGTAAATGACTTCCGAGTGTAATTAGTTCAGTATTATCTTCAAACATAAGTCAATGATGAAATTTTTGATGTAAAGGAATGTTTATTGAGGTATAATAAAAAAATATGATGAACGAAATATATCTGATTTAATTTAAAAATCCTTGATATTTACGAAAGCTATATATTTAAATATGAATTGCTCTTTTCGATACAATAAATGAAAATAGAAATATATTTCTTATATTATAGCACACTTTTGGAATTTTTGAAAAGAAATATATTTCCAAATACGAAGAACATTTCTGTTTCAAGAATTCGATTCCGATTTTTTTCATCGTTTCAAAGAAAATGAAAATGTTTCCTTTAGAGTAGGACATGCTTATATCGGTTCTTTAAAATCTGTGAGACTTATTTACATCCACTTTCGGATACCAGGACCACAATGCAGTTTCTGTTATTTTAAACACAAACATTCTACTCCATCACTTTTTGTAGGTAGAACCCCATAGAGATATAACTTCAGCTTTTACCTCCAGGTGGCTTGAAGATGGTGCGTAAAAAACATTTATTTTTTAGGTCGAATACAAGTCACTTCATCTGTAACACATTTCCCCGGAGAAATAGCCAGGATGATATTGAATTCAAAAGAACCTATAACCATCAAAACATTTTTCAAGAAAACACACTAAAATCGAAAAATGTATAAATATTTAATTACATTTTGGCACAGGCGCATGAGTTTTAAATTCTTCTAAACTAGAGATTTGAAAAAGTGTAGTTTTATATTTTGGAAAAATATATTCAGTAAAAATTCATGAATTTCTGATAAAATTTTTTGATTGCGTAGTTTTTATCACGTTTTGTCGATAAATACATTATTCATTATGCAAATTCATTTTTGATTCCGTAAGGAGAAACTTTTTTCTATTGAAGCTTATATACTTGTGTTTAAAATCTAATATAACATTTATTAACTAAAGAAAATAAATAACTTATTTTGTTAAATCATATAAAACATATTTTGGGTTTTCCTTAACATTAAATATAATATAATTAACTATATTATACGTAACAGTTTAATGATACAAGTATACATTATATCCGGATAAAACAATTAATTTTATTATTATATAATAAAATATTATCAAAAGACCTAAAATGAACTAATTTCTCAAAATTAAAATCAGAAAGTTATATAAACATTTGATCTTAAGATTTATTTGGTAATTGTTTAAAATTTAATGTATGGTTTAATAAAATTGTTTTTTTTTGTTTAAAATTTATCTGAAAAAATGAATAGAAATTAATGCTTATGAAAAGCATATTTAGATTAAAAAATAAATTCCTTTTTATGGGAAGAAAATACTAAAAAATTCGTTTATGTTAAATAATTTGCTTTCTCTTAGAAAAAATATGTGTTACGTTAAAAAATTTTGCATACAACTGATGTTTATTTAGGGAAGCATCCAAAAAAAAATCACATGTTAAACATCAAACATATTTCTAGCTATCTATCTATCAATCCATTCATCCACACACACGCGCGCGCGCGCCCGCTCTTGTGTGTGTGTGCATATATGTGTATATGTATATTGAAAATACATTTTAAAATCTGAATATTTATAATAAATTAAAAATTTAGAGGGAGTTTACCTTCGAAATATATCGTTAAAATATAATGCTTAAAAAATTTGAAATACTACCTTTTTACATCGTTTATAAGTAAAACAGATTTTTTAAATTACTCTTATAAAGTAAGAAATCCTGATGAAAATTAAATTATTGAATTAATTACATTTTTTTCCGAAAACGCAGTATATATTTTGGGTAGTTTTTCTATTGGAATATTAGAGCTGTGAAAAATGAAATATATTAATTTTATAGTACTATTTTGTTTATTATTGTGTATGAGATTAAAATTTTCATATTTAAGGAAAACACTCATAAAACATTGAGAACAAAGATGCTTAGTAAAAAAAAAAAACTGTCCAAGAAAAGTCCAACCTTTAGAACGGACACCGTAATTACAGATGCAATGTACATTATAGTTGCAGGGAATGAAGCTAATTAAGGGCCAATAAAACAAAGGAATTGACTCCATTTTGCAGGTCTCTTGATTAAGTCAAGTCTTTTATGGGACAAAGTTGATTACAGGTGATCTGGAAATTAGATAACAACAATGAATAAGTTTTGTTTTTGGTGGTACTTAAAGAAACATCAGTAAATGGATTATTTATAAAGTTTGTATAATTTGTTATCGAAATTTTTTACTAATTAAATTTTTATTTAACTTATAAAAATTCTATATGGCAAACAGTTGACTTACGAATTTAAGTTTGGCATTTATATAATGCACTCAGATATATTCAAATTGTTTTTAGTAAATTAATTATATTTTTTCTCTCTCTAACACTGGAATATCATTTTATTTTAAATTTAATATAACATTTATAAATGAATTTAGTATAGTGACAAGTAAATAATTTTCTGTCATTGAAATAAACTAAAATTTTTATTGAATTGTAAAATTTATTAATTTAAAAAATACTTCTGCACAAAAATTGATTCTAATTTTTCAAATATGCCACAAGATTTTTATTGGATTTAAATTGTAATAATAAATAATAATTTATTAAATTTAATTTAAAATAAATTTATGTAATCTAAATTATTGATTTGAAAATATAAATGTTGATGAATTAATTTAGGATAACTGTAAACTGAACACATTTTTTTTTAAAAAAGAAATGATGAAATAGGATTATCATTATCCAAAATAGAACTCGTTTGATTATGAACACAATTGGTGTTGAATAGAATAAAATCTTTTTAGAACATGTTCTCAAAGCAAAATAAATCAACTTTGCAGATCTTCTATACAACGTGAAAGGGCAAGATTTAATTTATTTTGCTTGTTTTTGCATTAAGATATAAATTAGTACTTTTAAATGCATTCCATGAAAAGACGAAATCGATTAATGGATTATTTGCTTATTGAATGATTGAACAGAGTACCTGGCTAAAATAATTAGCATAATAATATATTGGAAAAATTGTCAGTGCGTCTGCCTATCAAATTGTCAGCCAAGTACATAACAATTTTGAATATTTGAAATATTAAATTTATAATGTATATTTCATGTAGCTAAAAACACGGAGTCAAATTTATATATTAAAAACTCTATAATTAATCTTATTTACTTAATTATATTTTAATCTTCTTATATAAATTATTAATTAGAGTTATAAAACTATTTGCAACTGTTTGAACTAGCATTCCTATAGCATTTGAAGAAATTTTTCCTGACAGTGACATAGCAACTTTACATTCGCAGAAGAAGTAATCATGAGAATTTATTTGTGACTAGCGTAATAGGGTGAGCCAATTAATAGTTTAACAACATCTAAGGAATATGTTATACAAAAAAAAGAATTTTTTAAGTATACGATATTAACCTTAGGAACTGTAATAGTGATAAATTCAAAATTAGTCAAAACAGAGTCAATATGAAAAAATTGGAACTTTATTGACTTTTGGAAGTATTTCTCGATAATTTATGTTAACTGATTAAAATATATACAACAATTAACACATTATAGGTTTAAATAGAAGATATAAAATGAATCACTAACAATTGGATTTGATTTTCTCATCATAGTGTATTAGAAAATGTCATATTTGCTGAATCGTTTATTACTTAATGTTTCCCGAAAGCAACACATAATTCTCGGTAGGAATTAATAGTATGTTTAAAAATAAATTTACTAAAAATGATATATTAATGATATTTATTTTTCTCGGTGATAACATATTTCGAGAGCGTATAACGATTTTATATACCTATTGTCAAGAAAGTTAGATAGAGGAGGTAATGTGCAGATTCTATTGGACCGAGGCCTGAAGCACCCATGGAGAAGTTTATCTATTCTGCTGAAATTGAAAATGATCTCCCAAAACCATAATGTAAGTATCCAACGTATTCCATCCTACGTAAATATTAGTGGCAATGAGACCACTGGTAGATTGGTCAAAGAGGGCGATGTGAGGAAGATATGCCCACTAGTTCATCACATAAATACCAGGAACTCTAATGAAATATATAGACTGAATTCAATCTGGCAAGTTCCACCCACACATCAATGGTACTCTGGAACATCTCCTGGAAATAAAATGTGACCGAAAATATCAGACTGCCTTAGCAGGATTCTCAAGTTGACATCCAAAATGTTTATCGTTTGAACTTGGTACATAAAATTATCCCACTGGTCAAAAATGCTGTGACCATCCAGCCTCATCGAAACATATTCTGGGATACAGAGGAATTTTTCGGAAGGATTTACCCTAAAATCCCCTGCTAATCATTGACTTTCTAACTGTTAACAATTTATTGGAGTTGATCTGACAAATATAAGATCTTTACAGAGGATAAGCCCACAGTAACAACAACATACGTGTTCATTAAGACTACGTTCAAATTTTCAGCAGAAATTGCTTCCTTTTGGAAGAGTTATTGCTATTTTCGTAATATTCCCTTCATTTTTGAAAACCATTGTAATTGGAATAACAAAGTAAGAAACCACTGCTAAAAACCTAACTCTCTTATGTAAAGGTAAAGATATACAATAGACAGACCAAAGAATATTGAAAAGACATACAATCACTGGACAGAATAAGATAAATGTGATTGTAAGGACTGGATACAGCGCCATCGTTTTTAAAGAATTTTTTTTGAAACTACATCGGTAATTATCAGGTTTCGGTATAAAAAAGAGGAGCCAAAAGTAATTGGCTTCTGCATCTTTCTTTCTTTGGGAATGAATCCATTTTAATTTTTTATAATCCTTGATCAGTTTTAATGTGATTATGTTATTGAAAGTTTTATAGTTCTTAACACATTTAAATTGTGGATTCGTCAGGAATACGATTGTTGTTATCAAATTAGACTACATCATTTGCTTTACCTTTAACTAGCCGATAACACTCTCAAATAATTTTAATCCTCTGGATATAAGGTATTTCTATGAAGGAGAATTGTGTAGAAAAATATGTAAATAGTAACAAAAATAATTTTGTTTTTGTAAAAATAAGCAAATAATGTCAACAAATATCTTTAATTTATCAACAGTTATTTTATTTATAAATACATAACACACACTTTTCCATTGATTTTTAAGTTTTATTCCTAAATATTGAAAGGTAAAATTTTCAAATTTTTATTCATATTTGAATTTTGAGGGAATTAAATGGATTTCAGTTTACCAATTCTTATTTTTTTTTTTTTACTGGGATATTAGATTTGATAATTATGACTTCAATTTTCCTACTTGAATTTTTATTGGTTTGCTCATTATCTAGTATATCAAGCACGCAAAATGTGTGAAATATATCAAAACTCATAAGACACCTGAGAAACTTTTATGACAAAGTTCAAAAATATATTCCAAAGTATAAATGAGGCTGTACTTTCTGATCACTATTCTTTGCACAATTGTTTGCTTATTAGAAATAAAATATAAATTGTTTTTTACTTTTACTAGGAAGCTATTTAAATTTTAATTGTTTAAACATTAATGTCAAAGGAATATAATTAAAAAGATGCATTAAATTTCAAGAAATTCCTTTTAAATGTGTCAGATTTTATGGTGCATTTAATGACTAAAATGAAATGTATTTAAGCACTGGGCTAATTATTTCCTGTATTCCTTACATGAAACTTTGTTGAATTTAAATTTAAAACATTTTTGTCGTATTGGAACAGCACAATGAAAGAATTGTTCTGTACAATTTGAAAAGAGTTCTTTTAACAATACCCCCTACAGCAATTATTAAATCCACGAAGAAATAAATTACCGCTCATTAATTATAACATGGTTTGTGCCTCGAAAGACTAAATGGAAAACCGATAATCACTATCCAACATTGATGACTTTATTATTCTAAAATGTACTGTTTGTGTTGTTAAATAATGACGGTAAATAAAAGATTAATATCAGTTATGTTACTTTCGAAGACTTTTAACGTCAGAAAAATAAAAGAGCTACTTGTAATTAAAGTACTTTTTCAACAACAAGTGCACTCACTAATTAGAAAATGAACAGGGATTTGAGACTTTTAAAGTAATGATAATTAAAAAAAATGATGTACTATCATGACTTTAATTTCATACTTTTGAAATGAGTTTTTATTTTGTGTAACCCTCTAAATATCTATAATAATTTAAGAACTGATGAGTTGATGGTTGGGAGTTTTAGTTCTTTATCTATTTAAAATTATATATCATCTAAAATGCTAAATATCCAAAAAAACAACGCAATGTGAAACAGAAAATATAAGAAATTATTTCTATTCTTCTTATTAACACATTATAATTCGCTAATTATACTTCGATTCAATTACGTAATTTAATAAACATGGTTTGGTACAGAGGCCATATAATCTAGCATGTCAAATTCTAAGTTTGGTGATTTTTTGGCGGATTTTCATATTTATCTGGCAACCCGGTTTTTATTACGGCATAGAGACAGGGACCAATGCTGAAAATTCTATTTTGGCAACTTTAGAATTTAAATCATCGTGAAAGGTCACAATATATTATCTTGGTAATATTACTTCGTCAAAAAAATCATTATTTGCCATGCTGATATGATACGGCCATTGTGCAGATGGTTTATATTAAAGGTGTTTTATTGTAATTTGTCTGGTAGACTGCATATTGTCTTTACTTTTTCTGCTAATTCTTTAAAAATGATGACCATTGCAGAAATCATTTTTTTTCCAATGGCTGATTGTTGACAATTACAACTGCAACAGAGTCTATTAATCTATTGTTCCCTGATACCAAGAAACCGGCCAAACACAGCAACCTCTTAGCCGCCGAGGCTTTGCCCCGGGTTTACCCTAGGGGGTGCGCCACCATCGCACCCTCACACATGCCATATGGACCGTTTATAGGGTAGGCATTATTCATACTTCATTCACACACACAAGGAAAGTACAAAGACAAGAGAGAGAAAGTACATTCATGCCTGAACCGAGATTCGAACCCAGGACCTCCCTATACGTAGTCAGGCATGCTGACCCCTAGACAAGTTGGGCGGCATTGCAGAAGTCTTCATGCATTACAAGGTGATAATAAATTAGCCTTATTCGAACTAATTTCAATTTCCATAAATCATACTAATTTATAGTTACAGCCATAACTTTTAATTTTAATTTAATAGATCATTAATTTATAATTTAATAGATAATATTCATTTATAATGTTAATAACAATTTACAATTTATAATATTAAAAGAAGATAATAAATTAGCCTTATTCGAATTAATTTTGATTTAAACAGATAATATTAATTTATAATATTACCTTAATGGTTGTTTTATGACAAAATATCATAGTCATGGGAATTAATTACTGCAAGATATGCTCTACAAATGTGTTTCACTGTCGGATGTAGTGTTTAAAAATTCCAAAATACCAAACATCTTCCACTAGGATTTATTTAGTTTTGGATTATTTTGCACCAAATAGTTATAATGAAAATTTAGTTTATTATTACAAAGCAATTATAACTTTTGGAAAGCAATTTATGTTGCGTCGCGAATATTCTAATTTTCCTTTAATATTTTTATTTATATTTGTTATGATACTAACATTGCTTTAAGCCTTTGTTCTTCAGACTCTCACTTTTAATAATTCAATAGTTCAAAATACTAACTTAAAAAGTGTGGTACTTGCATTGGCTTTCATGACCAATAGATTATAATTTTTATAGTAATGATTTAATTGGAACAGACGAAATTAAAATTCTAATATAAAAATAAACCGTTGCCATAAGATTATAAAGAAATGTAAAAATGTAATTTAAATTTGTAATATATACAAGTAATATCAGTCTGTCTCTCTCTCGCTATATATATATATATATATATATATATATATATATATATATATATATATATATATATATATATATATATATATATATATATATATATATATATATATATATATATATATATATATATATATATATATATATATATATATATATAAATATATATATATATATATATGTATATATATATATATATATATATATATATTTATATATACATATATATATATATAAATAATATATATAAATACATATACATATATATATATTATAAATTTAGATTAAAAATTGTGGGTATCAGGAATCCAATTTTGCATTGCAAGCAGAGTATATATATGTATATATATATATATATATATATATATATATATATATATATATATATATATATATATATATATATATATATATATATATATATATATATATATATATATATATAATATATATTTTAATATATATATTTTAATATAAAAATTAGATTAAAATATATATATGTATACATATTTTATATATATTTTAATCTAATTTTTTTCTATTTTCAAAATGAAATATACAAAATTATTATCAATTCCGTTAGTTAGTAATATATTTTTTCAAAAACATCATGCATTAAATACAAGAAAAGAAGTTTCAATGAGATAACATGAAAAATACAGTTATTTTTTATATAAAAGTATAGCTATTTTTACGTAAGAAATTATAAATATGGAAAAATATTTTTGATTAATTACTATTGTTTTTATATAATTGCAAAAAAGAGTTGTTTAACACTGTTAGTTATGTTGGCTAAAGTTTTGTGATTCTACATTTATTTTTCAAATGAAATAACATTTTATTTAACAAATATCCGAAGGGTGTGATCGAAATGTACATTTTAACTGAAAATAAATTTAATTTGGAGTGAAATCGACATAGAAAACAGAAATATTTGATTTTTTAATATTATTTTTTTAATGTAAGGTATTAAAGTCTTTTTAATACTATATTGAGTTATAGTTACAGAAATTTAACTCTTCTTTTGATAATGAAAATTAATTTTTAATCTTACAAAAATAATATGGTTTTATTATATACCATTTAATTGAAAAATAAAACACAAATGAATACATTGTGTTTGGATAATAAAATATATATAGCATTTTACATTTAAATAAATACATGTAAAATACTATAAATAATTTTTATAATGCAAAGCTCATATCCAAAAAATAATTTCATTTCTGTTAATTACTGGATTTTATACAATTCAAAAATGAATGATGAACAAATTGAAAAAAAAATTTTTTTGTATTTGTTATTTATATTATCAAAACGTTTTCTGTTCATATTATTTTGTGCAAAAGTCATTCACCATAGTAAAAATGTATGAAAAAGTTTGCTAATTTCCGTTTTATATAATAAAAGTAAATACACCGACTCTTTAAAAAAGATTCTTTAAGTGCATTATTAATAATTTAAAACCAATTTAATGTGTCAATAGTGTTTAAAAATCAATATCCATGAAAAACTCTGATTAGCACTCAATATTAGCAAATAATTTTGCTCATAATATTAGATTTTTGTAAAAAGAGTTCATAACTCTTATTTCAGGAGTAAAAAAGTATTCTATAAAGCATAATAAAGCGTGTTCATCTATTCATTTAAAGTTATTAGAGGCCAAATAACTTAAAATAGTAATTGAAAAATTAGATATCATTTTAGGTAATGTGTCCACATAAATTGTTCTATAACATTTAAAATGAATAGAAACTTATTATATTAGTTTTTTCCTGCTTAATTTGTTTGGGTTTTTTGTCAACAGTAATTGAAATTAATCTTTGATTAAAAGTGACATTATCTTGAATTACACATTTAATGGGAAAACAATAAGTCTTACTTTTACGGTTTTTCAAACATCTTTTTTATTGCTCTAATTATTTTCAATCAAAAGTTTTAGCTAAATATATTACTGTTTATTTTTAATGGTATATTATCTTTATTCTATTTCAAAATATTGTATTTTTTGAGTCCAATGCGAGAACTTTTAGATTTTTAAAGAGAAATTGTAATTTAACCCACATAAATTTGAAGTTGATTCACGATTTATAGGTTAGCTCTCTTTATTTCCTTTTACACAATAATATTCAAATTCTTAATATTGTATCGGAGGGGATAAAAATTACTTTTTATTTTAATAAATACGTATTTAGCTTAGAAAACATAAAACACTGTGGGTGGGAGAAAGAAACTCTTTTTGCTTCATTATTTTGGGAAAAACAAAGGAATGGTATCATTAGAATACATTTTTAACAGATGAAGAAGTTTATTTATAACTTTCAATTAGAAGATGATGACGAGGTATTCCATCTTGTTAGAGAAATTTTTTTTTATCTTTCTCGTTAAAAAATTTTTTTATCTTCTGTAAATGTAAGAAATCACCCTTATTATTTATAATTTATATAAATAAACTTTTTTTTTTGATTTTCAACGTTCTCTTCATCATTAATATATTGTCTAGTTAAAAATGATACTAATTTTTGTCTGGAAGCAAAACATCCTTCAATTGAATTAAAACCTCATCCAATAATCATTATGTTGTCAATATATTTCATTAATTTTAAAGCATTTCTTATAAAGCGAATATATCATATTAGGAATATGTAAAAAAATCCCAATTGCTTACTTTTTTACGCCAAAAGTACTTTTACGCAGAAATGTGCACAAATGCTCTGAAAAGGTGAAAAACTTACTTGTATGCTAATTGATTAAATGGTTTACCTGCTACACGGAAAATAGTGAAAAATTATCAGGAATGCTATTAAATAACTACAAAAGTGCTTAATTTGCTTATGATTTAATCATGTAAAGTAAAGAAAATTCCGAATTATATATATTGTCTATAAGTCTTCATAATTTTATAATATATTTCGTGTTTTGTTTTCTTGAAACATTTTTCTAAAAATTATCATTCCGCAAAGTGTCAAATATTGTAATTTAAAAATATACATTCCACGGGCTCGGCCGGAATTTGAAACCGAGACCTCTCACACCCTAAGCGAGAATCATACCCCAAGACCACCGAGCCATGCTATCGAGTTAAGAAAAGCCAAAAATATAGCTGCTAGAAAATATATTTCTAGCCAAGCTTGATTGCGAAATATTTACCATTGATATCATTGGTGGGAAGATATTCATTTAATAATCATCGCGTCATTCGAACATTTCCTAATGTATGATAAGTCCGTCTCCAAATTTATGCCCCTGACAACACATGTGTAAGATTGAATACGTTATAAAAATTAGAGAAAATCTACTAGTAACGTAATGACGATTATATTTTCAGTCCTAGGCCAGACATGCTTTTAGTTGGTTATCTTACGGAGAATAATGAAAAATTATCAGGTAAACAAATTCAAATTAACTCCAGTGCACATTTTTATTACAATATTGAGATTGTTTCTATTTAAAGTTCAAAATGAAAGTTTTCTCCTGCTTCGACTATGCTTTTCTTACAGTATTAGATTTGAGCAAATAATACTTTTAAATTTATGTAATAGTTAAATTTAATTTGTTTATTTTTATTTAGCTAAACAGATCTTGTTGTCGTTGTGACTTATCCTCTTTAAAGATTTGACATTTGTCAGATCAATTCCAATAAATTCTTAATAGTCGATAATCAGAAAGTCAAAAAAAGATGATCAAAAAGTCGATGACTAGCAGGGGATCTGAGGATAAATCCTCCCAGGAAAGTCTGACGCAATCCAGGATATGTTTCGGTGAGGCTGGATAGTCACAGCATTTCTTACAAGTGGGGTAATTTTTTGTACCACAAATGATAAAATTTTTGATATCCACTTGAGAATCTGGCCAAGGCAGTCTGAGATTTTCGGTCACATTTTATTCCCAGAAGAGTTCCAGGAGATGTTCCAGAGTACCATTGTAATGTGGGTGGAATTTGCCAGATTGAATTTAGTCTTTATTTTTCATTAAACAGATCTTAATCCTTCAAAGTGACTATTTGGCAAAATTCAATAAACTGACTTTTGAGTTTATCGTTTTGAATTTAATATAGTTAATATGAAAATTTAACATAGAGAGTAGTTTTGTTATAAAGTATGTCTATCTAAATGCCCATCATTATCTCGTGCTTAGTATCAGTAAAATAAATGATTTTATTAACAAATAATATGCACATTTTTAATTTTTAAAATAACAGGTTAAGGCGTATTAAATTATTTTAGCATTATTTATTTGACATAATTTTTAAAAAATCCTATAAATTAAATTTAAAAGACAAATTATATTTTTCTAACTAAGAAACATTTCACAAAAAGTAATATTATCCATTGAAAGAAGGAAATAATTGATAAAAATATTTTTGAAAATATTACTGTTGTATTGTATTTGTAATATTTACATAAGATAAACTAAAATTCAAGAGATGTATCAATATACCATAAAATTTTAGGATGTAAGCTTTCGCAGAAAAATTCTGAAAAATATCCTTAATTAACTGTGACAAAATGAAATGAAATTCAATCTTAAGAAAAAACATATTTCAAATATTAAATGATAAGAACACACAATAAGCTATCAAATATTATAAAAATATTATAACCTACCAGATAAATATCTTTGAAAGCATCTTTAAAAAATTGTTTAATTTTAAATGACATTATTTTCTTTAAAATTTATTTAATTTAAATATCACATTAAAAAGTAGTTTCGAAAACAAAAATCTAGTTTTTATTATTTTAGTTAATTTTTCTTTACTATAAGGACAATTGATCTAGTAAATAACACATTTTTATGTTAATATTTAAATGTTTTGATGTAAATTTTAAGTTGATTGAATACAATGAAATCTAAGATTCCAAAATAAATAGAAACTGCATTTCTAGTATAATGTATAATTAAGTGAAAGGATTTGAAGTAATTCTCTCAAAATAATTTAAATTTTTGGCTATATGTAAGTAGTTTTATAATAATTAGTTCACTACTCATTCAATAAAGGATTCCATAATGCCTTAGATTATAGGATTTAGTTGGAGACACACAGAAAATACTCAATATATATATATATATATATATATATATATATATATATATATATATATATATATATATATATATATATATATATATATATATATATATATATATATATATATATATATATATATATATATATATATATATATATATATATATACAAACATATGTATGTAAGGGGTGATTAAATAAAAAGCTATGAAACGATGTTAAAACGTAATAGTTAAATAAATATTTGCATATTGCGCCGTGGGAGAGCGTAGTGAGACATCTCTTGATGCGATAATAGTCTCTGACTGGGATCAGAGCATGCGCGGGCAACCTCGTGTTCAAGAGAAGGAAGCGCTTCAATTTTGACAATGTACTCAAGGGCGCTGTGAAGGACAGGATCTCGTCACGGCCATAGTAACTCTGGGAACAAAGAGTCCTGCTGCTTCTTCATCATTGGGATCGTTTGCTCAGGCGTATGATGTATGTTTTGAATAAAGTTTACATTTGTACCCATGTAGCTTCGTACCTTTTCATTTGATCATTCCATATATATATATATATATATATTGTTGATCCATATTGAATGAGTAAAGCAAATGTTACCTTCATCGCACCAAATCTTGTTATGTTTTTGTTTCTTGTTACTTATTATTACAAAAAATATTTGCTGGAAGAAGATAAAGATTAAGAAAATGATTTTAAAAGCCAAGTTCTTCCATAAACTCTTAAATGTAACAAAACAAATACAGAAGATTTTCGAATAGATACCCAGCGAAATTCCGCAGAGGATGATGTATTCCCTTTGTTTTATACAAAAACTAAAATAAAAATTTAAGTTTTGATTTTTTTTTGAATACCAATTTTTTATGTGTTGTCATTAATTATGCTTAACTTAATATTGCTTTATGTTCCACTAAGTGAAATTAGTCTTACGCGAGAGCAAAGGGTTCACCAAATTTTTATGTGTTGACATTAATTATGCTTAACTTAATATTGCTTTATGTTCCCCTTAGTGAAATTAGTCTTACGCGAGCAAAGGTTTCACCAATTTTTTATGTGTTGACATTTATTATGCTTAACTTAATATTGCTTTATGTTCCCCTTAGTGAAATTAGTCTTACGCGAGCAAAGGTTTCACCAATTTTTTATGTGTTGACATTTATTATGCTTAACTTAATATTGCTTTATGTTCCCCTTAGTGAAATTAGTCTTACGCGAGCAAAGGTTTCACCAATTTTTTATGTATTGACATTTATTATGCTTAACTTAATATCGCTTTATGTTCCCCTTAGTGAAATTAGTCTTACGCAAGTAAAGGGGTCACCAATTTTTTTATGTGTTGACATTTATTATGTTTAACTCAATATCGCTTTATGTTCCCCTTAGTGAAATTAGTCTTACGCGAGCAAAGGTTTCACCAATTATTTATGTGTTGACATTTATTATGCTTAACTTAATATTGCTTTATGTTCCCCTTAGTGAAATTAGTCTTACGCGAGCAAAGGTTTTACCAATTTTTTATGTGTTGACATTTATTATGCTTAACTTAATATTGCTTTATGTTCCCCTTAGTGAAATTAGTCTTACGCGAGCAAAGGTTTCACCAATTTTTTATGTGTTGACATTTATTATGCTTAACTTAATATTGCTTTATGTTCCCCTTAGTGAAATTAGTCTTACGCGAGCAAAGGTTTCACCAATTTTTTATGTGTTGACATTTATTATGCTTAACTTAATATTGCTTTATGTTCACCTTAGTGAAATTAGTCTTACGCGAGCAAAGGTTTCACCAATTTTTTAAGTGTTGACATTTATTATGCTTAACTTAATATTGCTTTATGTTCCCCTTAGTGAAATTAGTCTTACGCAAGTAAAGGGGTCAACAATTTTTTTATGTGTTGACATTTATTATGCTTAACTTAATATTGCTTTATGTTCACCTTAGTTAAATTAGTCTTACGCGAGCAAAGGTTTCACCAATTTTTTTATGTGTTGACATTTATTATGCTTAACTCAATATTGCTTTATGTTCCATTAAGTGAAATTAGTCTTACGCGAGAGCAAAGGGTTCACCAATTTTTTATGTGTTGACATTTATTATGCTTAACTTAATATTGCTTTATGTTCACCTTAGTGAAATTAGTCTTACGCGAGCAAAGGTTTCACCAATGTTTTATGTGTTGACATTTATTATGCTTAACTTAATATTGCTTTATGTTCCCCTTAGTGAAATTAGTCTTACGCGAGCAAAGGGTTCAGTTAGTAATGCTGTATAACGTTTCAAAGTTTGGAGTTATAATATACTTAACAAATAAATAACTTTTCTTCCTCTCTTTATCTCCCTTTCTTTAATGTGAAAATAAATTCGCTCCTAATTCTTAAGGTTAATTTTCTGTATTCTCGTTACAGGGAAGTTGAAGTACGGGTTGTTGGCGACAGTCTGATGTGAATTATTGAAAATTGCGCCGCAAGGGGTTGTTGCGTATAATTGCAATGTAATTAATACCATCAAAATTTTCCCCACTGTAAGTACTTCAGTTTTGAAGAACTGAAGGGGAAAATTGCAACAATTATGCTTAACAATGTTTTTAGAATGTTAGAGAGATTATGCATCAAGTAATCTCTCTAACATTCTAAAAACTACTTTCTGAAATATAGAATATCGATAAGCTAATGAATTAAATTCAAAATATAATCAACCGAGTTAATTCATAAATTATTCGAGCTAAGCAACTAATTTAATTTTTTTTTGTAATCGATCTATTTCACGGAAAGCAAATAGTCATCTGTGAAAGAATCCAATGACCATTGAGGCATTTAAAAAACTACACGTTTAATTCATATAATTTTTAAAAAATGTTTCAGTGCTCAATTCTAGAGAGTACTCAAAATAAAACTTTAATAATTCAATTCATTATTATGAATTTTTTTATTTTATTCCTTTAGGCATTCAACAAAGGGATTCCATCACGTAAATTTAATTATTCATGGCATTATTATATTCTTCATTTTTGTTATTCTATTTTTAATTAATAATATAATGTTCCGTTTTAATCATTCCATAGTGTGGATTAGTTGTCTATGTATAAAAATTGCGTAATTAAAAAATCCATTTTCTTAATGATAAATAAACTATGTTTAATGTAATATTTTATAATATGCTTAAAAGTATTCTTCATTTCTTTATTGTAATGTATTACTTCCCTCTAGAAGATTACTTTAGTATAGTTTCATAATTACATGAATTAAGTTTTGAATGTGGAGTTAAATTAAATGCTTTTTTATGAGGCCAACTGAAATTCTAAACAAGTTAATGACATTTTATTTTTATAAGAAATTCTGTAAAATAATTTGGTATCAAATATTGTAAATTTTATTCATAGATTTTGAAAAATATTTATTGCCATTCATTTTATTCACTTTGCTATGTTTTAAGATTGCTCTGTTTGAGTTTACTATTAAATAAATGAAAAATATGTTTAAATGTGTAGTTATAGACATATATTGGAAAATGAAAAGATAAAGTTTACATAATGAAAATAATATTAAATATAATTATTTTAAATTAGATATTAAACTACATTAAAAATTCAGTGGCTGTGTGATTCTCTAATTTGGAAAAGGATATATGTTGAAGAATATCATTCAAGAGAGTTACAATTTGTAAAACAAAATTTTTAACTATTTCTTGGTAATAAAACACAAAATAACGTGTCATTTTTGTGTTAATCTGCTAAAGTATTGTGTTAAAATTATATAACACACCCGCATACACATAAAATGTGTGTGTATATTTCATTATTAAACATAACATAAATAATATACATATACATAGAAGTAGGATTTTATATGAATTTGAAGTAATAATAAAAAATTAAGAGTGCTATTTTTTAAGAAATGTGTGTCACTCAAAAAACATTTTGCTCAAACGTTTATACAACTATATGGAACATTCATGACTATAAGAAGTAATTTTAAAAATAGAAAGTAAAACAACTAATTTATTTATTTATATGAATTATCCTTGTTGGATGTTTTGCTTTAATTATTAAGAAACATTTAACATATAGGGAACTTTGATTATGGTGAGTTTCGTAGGGAATAAAATTTAATTGACTTTTTTTAAAGGGAGTTAAAATACATAAAAAAAAACTTTATCTTTTAGCAAATGATGACATTATCTTGATTTCTTTATAAGCTTACGCATTGGTAAAATAAAATATACTACGATTACGTTAAGTTCAAAGATTTAAAAGCACGAAATATACTATGTATCTAAATAGATTTTTTGAAACAAAAAATACTATTTTATTTTAAAATATTGAAATTAAATATAATGGTAAAACTTCAAGCAAAGGTAATTTTGAAATTAAGTCTTATAATAAATGGTAAAAAGTTTTGTTTACATGCCAAAATATTCTGTTGCAAGAATGTTTTGAAAATTTTTATTGCAAACATCATAGAACTGTATATATATATATACTTTCAATTCTTGCTGTAAGACAATTTTAAAATAGATAACTATTAAATTTCAACTCCAAATTGTTTATTTTTCCTAATTTAATTTTAATGGGCAAACAGTGAATCGAAACAAATTGAACAATTTTTTCATTACATTTGAGAACCGATTTTAGTCAAAATCTTAATCTTTAGTACATAATAAGTCCGACAATAATAGATATTTATAAGTTAATTATAATATATATATATATAAATTATGAGTGCATACCTTATTATCCATTTTTTAAAACTATGTTAAGAAATATTTATGTATTAAACAATCTAAATTTAGAAACACTATTTAAATCTAATTAATTTTTAAAAACAGTTTCTGTCAAATACATTGAATTACATTTATGTAATTATATTGAGATCATAATATACCGAATTTACTCTCAATTTTACGTATATGCAGTGCAAAATAAGAATTATTTATTTTGAATTTATTCCATTCATTATTACTTATTCATTGCTACCGACAAATAAATACAACTCATGAATATTTAGACTTTAATTAATTTAAAAGTTTAATTTAATTATAGAAAAAAAATATCATTTGAGCAATAACATGTTTAAATACAATAAGCACTCAGGGAGGTACTTTTTATGTATTCTTCGTGGCGCTACAACAGTGACACCTAGCAGTAGCGTTACTGATTTATGTAAGTTCCTGTAGCCCCAATAACACAATTACCAGCTGATTACCTCAGATTATAAAATAATATTAAATTATTTGAAAAAAGAAATTAAAAAATATATAATTTGCAAAATATTTAAAAGTTCGTTGTGTTAATTAAAATTTAAGAAAATGCATTTAGTTATAGAATTTAGTTTAAACTTCCCTTTCAGGAAAAATTATCTGTTACATCGTGTACACATTGAATTGAATAAAAAACCAAATTTAGGCTTAAGTAAAATGTAAACTCTGTAAAAAAATAACTGTAAATGATAATGTGAAGATTGAAAATTGTTTTTAACTTTCAGAATTAGATAAGCGTCTTTTATATTTGCTCACATTAGCAAAAATATGTTTCAAATTGAAGTAAAAAAAATAAAAATGTTGCATAAAGAGAAATTGAGAGAACGTTTGCGAATTACGGACCCTTCGGCTGATTATAAAAAGAATTGGGAGAAGAAATTTAATATGAAATTTATATATTTATCGCGCCATTTATAATAAACATTTTAAAAATAGCTTTGCTTTTTAAATCTGAAGCTGAAAGACGATATACTGTCTTATAATGTGCGCTAGTAAATGTCTAGTTTCATTTTGTTTAACGTGAAAGGAAGCAGTATTTTTAATATCATTTTACTTTTTATTTTCAGTTAATGTCTCACTACTATTATAAGAACACATTTACCGATTTCTGTCAGCCTTAAGAATGGCAAAGCATTTGTATTTAAGACAAGGAAAAAAAAACAAGTTTCATTAATAACCATTAAAGAAACTTGCTTTTTTCCTTATCTTTCTTACTTTAATGACTGTTACTAAGAATTAAGCTGTTAAAAAATTTGTCTTATAATTTAATTGATTTACTTTATATCGTATTAATTAACGCTTATAAAATTTATATCGTATTAATTAACGCTTACAGTGATACTTAAATGGAATTTATTAACAAGTAAATTAATTAAATTTCAAAACAAAATTTATTAAATGTCGAAACAAAATAGATTCACTTAACATTGTAACTTAGATATTCTTTACACTTATTAAATAACTAAGTTGGGATGTAAGTTAGTAATTTTTTCCGTAGAACTTATGTATTTTTGTGTGTAAATAAACCAAATAAATAAAAAATAATAATTTCTTTGTTTTAGAAGTATTTATTCTTTGTCTTAGTTGTTTTAATCTTACTAGATAAAAATAGTCGATTGTTTGTAACTTAAACATTTTAACGCAGAGAATGACAAGTAAAACCAACACGTCATGTCACTGCATAAAGTAAAACGTAATGTGTTAAATACGATCACTCCCTTTTTCACTTTAAGTGCTGATCGTCCACTTCGCTCTCCTCACCACATCATGTCACCATGATTGAGAAGATTTACATATACTCTTGTCAATTTTTGTGTTGTGATGTTGTTGATGACATCTTGAATCTTGGTCTTGAGTTCTTCGATTGTTTGTGGATTTGTTTCGCATTGCTTGAGATTTGCTTTAACAATCCTTAGAAGTAAAAGACACTAGTAAACAGCTGATGTGACTGAGAGACAATAGGAATAACAAGATAGTTAAAACTTATGGTTTTGGACTTACTTGAAACAAAGTCTATATGACACCTCTAAATTTTATGTAACATTACAGCGTTTGTCATTAACTTTGTTGTTGTTGCTTATCTCCAAGGGTCTGACGGAGTCAGACCAAATCTAGGAATCCGTTGACTGAGAGGAAATCGATGACAAGGTGGGGAGAAGTGTAGATTTCGTCCCATAGTATATTCATACAATCCAGAATGTGCTCAGGAGAAGATTGGTGTTCATGACATTTAGGACAGAGAGAAAGGTACAAAAGTGAGGCATTTCAAGTGGCCAGAGGCGAGACGTGCAAGGCAAGTGCTGGATTTCCTATCAAAAGCCAGAGAAAGTCCCGGTTTTCTACCCTTGTAGAAGTAGTAAGTCAAAGGTACCTGCCAGTCGTTTTTAAACAGGGCTTTTCTCAAGGAAAAGAGTTCAAGGTAGGTAAGTGCGGAAGAAGAAGGAGCAGGATGACCTGAGCCCTCCTTTTCTAAAGTGTCTGCTATTTCATAGCCTTCAATATCCACGTGAGATGGAATACATCGAAAATAGCCACGCGAGATGGAATACATCGAAAATAGCCACGTGAGATGGAATACATCGAAAATAGCCACGTGAGATGGAATACATCGAAAATAGCCACGTGAGATGGAATACATCGAAAATAGCCACGTGAGATGGAATACATCGAAAATAGCCACGTGAGATGGAATACATCGAAAATAGCCACGTGAGATGGAATACATCGAAAATAGCCACGTGAGATGGAATACATCGAAAATAGCCACGTGAGATGGAATACATCGAAAATAGCCACGTGAGATGGAATACATCGAAAATAGCCACGTGAGATGGAATACATCGAAAATAGCCACGTGAGATGGAATACATCGAAAATAGCCACGTGAGATGGAATACATCGAAAATAGCCACGTGAGATGGAATACATCGAAAATAGCCACGTGAGATGGAATACATCGAAAATAGCCACGTGAGATGGAATACATCGAAAATAGCCACGTGAGATGGAATACATAGATATTATGCCGAAGGGAGACAACTTTAAGCTTGTGTAGAATAGAAAGGCTTATTTGGTCTCTCAAGCAGGTCCAATTTTGCAGATGTTGAATTGAACTACGGCTATCAGTTATTATCCAGACATCACTATAATTAGTTTCGCTCATAATGGATTCCAATCCGATGTTAATGGCTATGAGTTCGATACGAAAAACCTATTAGAAGTTGGGATTACGTTGACTAAGAGAGAGTTTAGCATGAGAAGTCTCGATGAAAATTCCGCTGCCAGTTCGGTGATTTATTTTGCTGCCATCAGTATAGATTTTTATGTCATTTGGTAGTACATTATTAATGTTTTCCAAGGATAGTTGTTTTAGCAATTAGGTTAATCTGTGGTTTGGGTACCACAAATGGGTGATAGAGCGCAAAGCGTGGTAACCCTGACTATTTCATTCTAAATTCACTCCTTTTGGCAATCCCGTCTTTTTTGTTATACAATTTGTAAGAAAACCATTGTCTTTGTTTTCATTACCATACCAATGGCGAAATTCATTAAAAATACGGATTTCAGTTTCATCGCCATAGAAACGCCGTTTTTGCGTAGTGTCTCACGAAGCATTCAACTCTACGAGACAACACGCAAAAACGCGCCAGTTGGCAACTTTTTGAAAATGCGCCAAGCAGGGGACCCAAAGCACATTTTCACCAGCAATTCAGGTAAACAATCCCTCTCGATGACCGCCGTAGAAAGTTCGTAATTGAAGAGAACATTGGAAGGAGCCTCAGCAGGGTGCAAACCGCAGTGAAGGTCATGTGGTTGGGCATTGTCCTCGATTAAGTGCAGTGAGTTAACCAGACTGAAGGGACTGTACTTTTTCAATCTTTGGAACAGAGCCCAGTTGCTTAGGCAACTTGACGTGAGATTGCCTTGGCCATAACTGTTGAATTTATTGTAATATTTGACCAGACAGGATTGTCTTCTGATATGGAAAGGTTGTAAGTCTGATTTGAAGAGAAATATTTCTGAAGGACAGCTGCGTTTCAAGCCAGTAATGATGCGGGCAGCACTCAATTGGACTTTTTCTAATTTTTCCACATTGGAATTAGAAGCGCAACAGTAGATTGGGAAGCCGTATTCTAAAATGGGCCTAATGAGTGCTAGGTAGGTAGCTGTAATGGTAGTTGCATCCACTCCCCAGTCTCTACTAGCAATGCATTTCAGGATGCGTAGTCTTTTCTTCGCTTTCAAGGTAATGTATTCGATATGTTTGTTGCATGCAAATTCCTGGTCTAGAGTGAATCCCAAGTATTTTGGATGTTTCTCGTTAGTAAGTTTCTGATGATTAAGTATCAAAGAAGGTTGGTAGTGATATCAGTGCTCATCTGTAGTAAAGAAGGTGGTAACGGATTTGGATGGATTAAAACTCAACCTGAACTCCACCGCAAACTCGAAAAGGGCCTCCAAAGAACTGTTAATCCTAGACTCTATCTCAGGGATGGAGATTCCAGAGCTCCACAGAACTATGCCATCAGCAAATCATTAACTTTAACCGTACTTATTGCTAATTTGAGCGCCAAGTTAAGTTGCTTACTAGCAAATGTAACTAATTTAAATGATTTAATAATTTTTCAGAAATCTGCCAGCTTCGAGAACAAACAAGGTTTTCTTTCTTTTTAAAAATTGTAATTTAACTGTAACTGCTGGGAATTCAGACTAAATATGTATGATTTTAGATACTTTTGTTTTTTATTCGGCCAATGTAATTTTTTAAAAAAAAATACATACATTTTTTTTAAAAAAAAATATTATATTTTTAAAAAAATTGCATATTTATTTTTTGAGATTTTAGAGGAACTGTTTTTGAATAGGATTTTATCTAATATATATATATATATATATATATATATATATATATATATATATATATATATATATATATATATATATATATATGTATATATATATATATATATATATATATATATATATATATATATATATATATATATATATATATATATATATATATATAAAGGATAAAGGAGTATTGAATTCAGTATTTAATGACTTCATAACTGAAAGGAATTGTAAAAGCTCCACAAGACTTTCCATTTCATTTATTCTACCTAAGCATGAGAGTTTTATTTCGTCGGAGAAAACAGCTTCTTGAATAATATCTTTATTTGAAATAAATACCCTTAAAATAGTTAATGTAGTTTTCTTTCAACTCGCTGTTTTCTTCTTGAAAATTACGTATTTTTTCCTTACTCCGTCAGAAAAGCTGGCGTGATCCACTGGTTCCTTATAAAATATTGAAGTCACGTTCTTAAATCTGGTAATTTTCATTTTTTTTTCTATTTCCAACAAAAATTTATGGTTTTCAAAATATTAGTATGAAATAAGAGATGAGGGAAACGAAGAATAATATACACATTTCAGATAAACATTTATTTATTTCACAAATCTCAGGAATATCAAGACCTATGAGTAGAATATTATTTGCTGGTTATTTTTCATATATTAAAAAATCGCAAAGTAATCGCCTTATAGGAATAAACATTTTTTAATAGCAGTGAATTTTAAAAAATACCTTAAATATAGTGAAGATAAAACATAGTATACTATATTATATGCATTTTTTACATTTTGTTAATGGATAATGCATTATTCATATTAAAAATCTTATTATATATAGGATTTTTCTTTACTTTTTCATTCTTTTTCTGCTCGTCCTGAGAATAATGAGCGTTTACAGAGATCCAATTTCACGTTCGAAGGGAATTTTTTCTAAGATAATAAAAATTGCTTATAGTGTTAATATTATTCTTAATTTATAATATTTAATGGAAATTATTTATGACATTAATGCCTCATTTTAAAAGTTTATTATGAGGTGTAAATAATTCTTCAAAATTAAGAACTAAAGTTGGTATTTTTCACGTGAATATACGTTTAATCAATAGTGTTGTTGTTACTAATGATACTTGGATAAGCCAAGTATACCTGGGCCATGCGAATTTAAGTTAATTGGTGGCGTCTTTCATTCAATCAGAGCACCACAAAGGTGAAAATACGACTTTTGCTATTCAAAGCCTCCGATAGATGGCAGCACCAGAGGATCGACTCCCTCAATTTTGGTAGTAATGTGAAGTAAATTTTTAATTTGGTAAGTTTCTAATTTGGTAGTAAATTTCTCCAGACCATTACACCCATGGTAACTGCTCAACGACCGACCACAGTACTTTCGATTCCACAGATTTAACGAGCATATATATCGCATGTACTCGGCGGGTCTTTGGCGGCATTGGGAATAGAACCCCGCCCTTCTGGATGGAATGCTGATACCCTAACCACTAGGTTACCACGGCCCCTTAATCAACAGTGCTTATGTTAAGTTGATTTGGGAAAAATTTTATATTATATATTAATTCAAACTTATTGTATTGATATTAAATATATTTTATCAGAAATTTTGTGTATCATGGTAATTCTTTTTTCTGTCCAGGAGGTTGAAGTGTAAAGATTTAGAAATACAATTTGATTAAACTCAAGGTTTACAAAATTTCAATAATTTTTAAAACTATATTTTAAGTACATTTAAAATAATTTAACAAGGCAATCCAAACCACTAGAGTCATAATGCCAATTGTAAGAAGAAATTATAAAGGGAGGATACACCATCAAGAACTGAACAAATAATTGAAACATCAAATCAAAAGAGCAATTTTATGTTAAATATTTAAAAAATGGAATGTTAACAATTTCATTATTTCAATTCTAACACAAATAAATCATGAAATATTATTTAAAGGAGTGACAAATTGTTTTGTGAAATCTCGAATCTCTTTTTCATAGTCAGGTCAAATTAGTATTAGAAAATAAATATCGCGAATATACAATCATTATCTCAGATTGATTCTTAAATACTCAATTCAGATTTAAATTTAAGATATTTGCTTGTGAACTGACACACTCTCTTTTAACTTGCCTCAAGATATCTTTGCATATAATTTTTGAAGTATGCAGAGCTTTGCTAAAGAAATTGATTTTAGTGTACAAATAATGAGAAACAATAAAAATAACAACAGAATAATCATCCAATCTAAAAAAAAAAATAAAATATTAAAGAGCAATCTTCATTATAAATGTTCTTCAATATAAAAATGAGAACATTTTCATCTAGTTAAAATAGAAAAAATCAGAAAAACCATGCCATTGCGTACTATCCAAACAATTATCCAAAGATGTGAAGCTATGAATGGCACCAAACGTAATTCAAAATTATAGTATTTGAGATATAGTCAGATGCAGTAGAGGATTTTATTTTAAATTAGTTATCAGTTAGGTGTATCCGGATTCAGTTTAAATTCTGAGATCGATCATGATCTTATTTAAGTGTCTGATGATCAATGCATTTATATTGTTATAGTGTTAGTAAATATTTCTCTCATTCGTCTTGAAATATCTCAGATAGATACGAATTATTCAGCTTCTGGAAGAAAAATTGCGCGATGTAAGGAGTATTTTACGTTTAGAACACGATTTTTCCAGTGATTTGGCAGCTTGGCAACCTTCTGGCGAAATTCTTATTTACTTGGCGATTTTTGGTGGGAAATAGATAGTTCTGGAAACATCCACCACCTAAGTTCTAGGGCCGTTTTATAAGCGAGATAGCCTAGAATCTTCCAGAACCTTGGAGAAAGACTTGGCTTTCACGCCAAGTAAGTTATAAATACCACCGTTCCATGGACAGATTTAGTCAGTTTTTGGTATCCATACCAGTGAGCTGTCTATCTGAGGTATTTGAAGACTTCTATTTGTGGGAGCTGTTTACTGTTGAATTGGTACTGTATAATTGTAATTCGTAAATGCTTAACTGCTAAGGTTTTTTTTCCGGCATCTCTTATAATATTATACAAATAAAAGTCCTATGATTGTTAAGAGTTTATTTCATCGGATATCAATCAACACGAACCCCGAAGCTTGGTACAATATTGTATTTCATGTGGAATAATACAACGTTTCATAAAATAGGATACTATTGTTAATATTTGCTGGTTTGATTACCGATTCATATCTAAAAATTCGAATGAAATTATAGCTCAGAGATACAACTGAAACATCAAATATTTACTTGTGCTGTTTATATGGAAAATTGGCCGTGGTAACCTAGTGGTTAGGATATCGGCGTTACATCCGGAAGTGTACGATTCGATTCCTAATGTCGCCAAAGACCTATACCGAGTACATGTGATGTACGTGCTCGTTAAATCTGTGGAATCGAAAGTCCTGTGGTCGGTCATTGAGCAGTTACCATGGGTGCAATGGTCTGGAGAAAATTTCCTCCCTCTCGAGATCAATGTCAAAATTGAGGGAGTGGATCCTCTGGTGGTTTCATCTATCGAAGGATTTAAAAAGAGCAAAGACAAGCTTTTGTGGTTCTCTGAGTAAAGCAAAAGACGTTTCATATTGATTTAAACTCGCATGCCCCCGGCATAGTGAAATTGTCTTCTCCTAGTTTCATAAGTAACAACAACATGGAAAATTTCTCAGATCATGCTTTTTGGACAAGGAAGCTCTCAGTAATTAATGTTAGGATCTATTTTTGGACCATCAAATAATTTATGTATAGAGAAGTAAAATTTAGCTCAGACACAACTAAAGATCTTATATTTATTAGCACATTGCCCTGATGGAAAATTTTCCCAAATGATATTTTATAACAATTGGAGTCTCAGGCGCTAATGTTAAGATCTATTGATTGACAAATTATGTATGAAAGGTGTAATAAAATTATTTTCCTCAGAGTCCCAAGCAGACAAATTTTCCTTGAGCAATACATTTACTTGTATTGCAATCATGAAAATTCATCAAATGGTATTTTTAAACAAGGTGGCTCTTAGCAAGAATGTTATAGAAGCATTTGAGGAACATTGAATCAGATTAACATGATCTTAAGAATTAGACTTTAGAACCTACCAATAGTAATAACTCTGGGTGTATTAAATACAATTGATAGAATTAAGAAATTATGTACGTAATATGTGGTCAATGATTGTCTGATAAAATAAATGCATTTTCATTTTGTAAATTAATCATAATTTTTACTAGAGTGGATTTAATTATGCTACATAAAATTAATATTTAATTTCTGATAACAATTAACTGTACTTTTAATATTAAATTTTAATCACTAATTTATATTAATGACATTAACTAATTACAAAAAATGATATATTATTTATTTCAGCTCATTGTATACTTATTTATATCATATTATTGCTTTCATATAACTAACTCTTACATCAACACAGAAAATGGATTTTCTCACTGCCGTATTTTTAATTTTGAACTGCGTATAATATACTAAATTATATGACCCTAAAACAAGTCTTAAATATAAAATTTTATATTGTAAATATTTCCGTAAAATTAAGGAATATATTATTAAATATCAAATCACACACACATACACACAAAATATTTAACACTGATGTAAGCTTGTGCTTTATATATTTCGAGAGGAATATTTTATTATTTAAAATACATGTTTAAAGTAAGATTGATTTTATTGTTGCTAGAAATATGTTTCGAATTTATTTAATATTTAAATTAGAGAGCGCTTTTTTTATTTTACCGAACCAAATCTGTAAAACAAAATGTATACATACTAATGATACAGGATTCACATGCTGTTAGAGAGTGAATTTAAAATGTAACAATATATATTCTGGAATTAAGAAATATGAAATGAAATTTTTAATGCATTTTAAGAAATCTTGCAACAACTGAGTCAAGCATTATTTTAACTATGACTAGCTGATAATCTACTAAAACAGCGTATTTTACATCAGCAGACCTTAAGTAAAAAATTAAATTAGGTAAAATATAAATTTTTAATAATGAATTTTTTTAATATTTTTACATAAATTGTTTAAATTGCTCCGTCTAAAAAATTTGTGAAAGCATAATATTTTGATGAAGTTATTTGTGAATTTCGTTTGGAGAGTTTTAAGTCGTGTACCATTATTTCTTTATTAAAATTAACCATTATTAATTTATAAGGATTTTAAAATGCTTCCATTAATTTTTCTATTCGAATTACAAACAGTGATTTTATAAAATTGCAAAAAAATATATATTGACCAAGTAATATTGTAAAGAAGAGATTCTGTTTTACAACTTTTGGTTTCATTGTTTGATTTTTTATACCATTTTTTTAAGATACCTTTATTTCCTTCTGTCGAGAAAGATGAAACTTTTCTTTAAAAAAATTTAGTTTGGATTTATTAGATCTTGTAAAAAGTTTTCCTTTGAATATAATATCATTCACAGCATGTTCGTTGTTAAGCACTATAACTCATGACATTTTCTTTGGGCGAACAAGATAAATTTTCTTCCATAAATTAAATTGGCTTTTGTAAGTAATGTGCCAGAGTTTAAAGCAATCCAAAAATTCTGCTGCACAATAAATTCTTTCAAAAATCTATTAATAATTTGCCAAGGATTCTTTTCTGCAAAATTTTTTATTTATTTTTTTCCGATAAAAAAATGTAAAATTGTTAAGTCATCCATATGAACTAAATGGGTTCAAATTTTATAATTCTTTGTACAAAATTTTTTGAAATTAAATTGTTGTAAAAATTGAATTAATATGTTTAAAATGCCTTATTTCTCAAATTAAAAAAAACATCCAAATTTTTGTGAATTTTTACTTTAACTTTTTTAAATGCCAAATTCTTAGTTAATTCTAGCATTCCCATTCAATTATTTGTCTTTATAATTTTGAACACCCATTAACAATAACTGCCCTCTTTGCTATTTAGAGTTATTGCATAATTTTAACACTCTAACTTTTTATCAGAACTTAAAAATGCCATTTTATTCAAATAAGATCATTTTCGATAAAAATGTAGAGGATTACTATAAATAAACTTAATAAAACATTTTTAGTATCACATATACATTTATACACAAATATAAGTTGAAATTTATTAGGGGCATTAAAAATATTTTATCTTTCATTAAATATAAGTTTAGAAATTACACATGACTTTGTATATTAATCTTTAAATAGGCAAAACAATAATTCATAAAATATTGATAAAGTAATGATATTGGTTTTACTTCAGAGCAACAAGAATTATCTAAAAAACATCAGAAGTTAAGGTCTTTGAAGAAACAAATTTATCATAGACATACTTTCTGAAGTTTCTTAATTGTTAAAAAAGTCATTTACAGGTAATATTAAATATATATTTATAGATGAAATATAAATCACTTTTCAATTACATTTATTTGAAATTTATGTATATTATTATAAATAAATTAAGTATTAAAGAATTTAGGCTCAATATTTAAAGTGGAAAAATGAGATACTATGTATTTTTATAAATTACTTAATCATTTTTCCTTTTAAGGCATGATTATTTTAAATTTTAATACAAAATAAGCTGTCTAAGTTTCGTTAAATAATCTTGGCAATGTAGGGTTTTTATAATTTGCCAAATATTATTCACAAAGCCGTTAGATGTAATAACAATTACCCTTGTAATTAATTAAAAAAAACGAAACAGAAACATAACAAAGCCAACATTATTATGAATGTAAATTAGAAATATTGATTATATTTCGTGCCTGCACTTAAATATGCATGATTCCTTGCCAACTTGTTTTTAACTGTGTCTCAAGAATTCGTGAGAAAATTTTACGTTGTTCCAATTTTCTGGCCACTATATATAATTGGTGATCTTTTTTTAAAGTGATAATGTTTGCAGTAATCTGTACCGCGATCTAATAGCCGAAAAGGCACCAAATTTGGTATTTAGACTAATCAAAACATAGGAAGAAAAATTCCGTAAAAAGATTTAGTTCCAAAAGTTACCGCTAGGACATTTTATGGCGCAAATGTAGATTACAATAGAGGGAATTATCATAAAACATGGGTATCAAAGAAGAAAGCAAATGTTGTGCAACGACAGTGCCAGTCTATAAAAGCAAGTAGTAGGCAGTTTCGACAAATAATATCAGCTGAAATAAAGAGAGTTCCAGTGGCCATGCCTTTCACGTTACCGGAACGTGCGTTTATGGAGTATCAAATTTGTCTATTCTAAAGGAGAATATAACAAAGATAGTGCGGAATATTCCTCGTGATATGTTACGTACGGCCGTGGAGAACGTTGTGCACAGAATGCACTGTGTTATTTCTGAGAACGGTGCTCACGTTGTGAATGTAGTCTAATTATGCTCCGACGAAGTCAATGTAGTAAATAAACATTAATAATTTTACTGTACAATTGTATAGGTTAGTATGTTTCTTGTATCACATTTCATGCATTGTAAAGTGCTACAAAATACCCTAGCGGTGATTTTTGCAACTAAAATGTTTTTTACGGAATCCTTTTTTCCGTGTCTTGATTAGTCTAAGTACCAAGTTTGGTGCCATTTCGGCTATCCAAATACACAAAGCGCTCCAAACACTGTCACTTTAAAAAAGATCACCCTGTGTATAATCGTTTGTGGCAATGTTATTAAGCTTACTACAGGGGTTCAGGAGTATTATTATTTCTTTTTGTCTCTTCCTAGCTTTAGGTTGTTTTAAAGTCTCTCTATTTGTTGTCAGAGGTAATGTAGTCATCATTGCTCAGTCTTAGACACTTGCCAGATTTTGATTACGATGATAGAAAGTGGAAGCTTTTCTAAAAGCAAAATTTGATCGTTTCACATTATTTTAGAAAACTGGAAAAGTAGCTGCCAATGAAGCAAAATTTAACTCGTAAACATCTAAAGATTTAATTAATTTGATTAAGCAAATTGTTTTCTGTCCATAGTTAATCGAGTTATATTAGATGTTTAAAGTAACAAGTTATTGGTCCTGTGTTTACAAAAAATTTGTCATCCATTGTAACTTGAATCTATCATAGTATCATTGGGATTCAGAGAAATTTTTGTGCAAGAAAACGGAATAAATAAGAATTTAAATAGGATGGATAATTGTTTTGGCTTTTGATTTTATTTATTTTAGCCACATTTTATAATTAAAGGAAATTCATAAAATTATAAATAATAAGTAATACTTTTTTGTTTATAGAAATACATTTCTGTATTTAACGTGAATATTACGTGTACATAGAATTAGAAGGATAGATAATTTTCTCTAATAAGTTTAAAAAGAGTATAAAATAAATTTGTTTTTATATCATTTCGTATTGGGATTATCTAGACAGATTTCCATTTTTTGCCTGTAAAAGAAGTGTTTTTACATTTATGTTTCAATGGATCAATTTTTAGAATAATTTCCATATCAAATCTTATTGCTTTTTATATACATTTTAATTTTAAAAACGAAATATTTTATTTCTATTTGAAATTATGTTTATATGTTAAACAATTTATTAGATAAACTTATTCTAATTACCGCTTCTTGATACTATCAAAAAATGAGTCAGTTGGAAGAACATTTTATCGAATATTTTGTCAGTGGAAATTAGGTTTTCGTTTTTGCCTTCCTAAAACTGCTAAATTTATGGTTTAAAACATATCTTACCTCCAAATATATCAAACACAGGACAAAAAGTTTACTATATGAAAGTATTATTAGACCCATTTTAACTTATGCTTCAGAGACTTGGGCCATGACACAGAAACATGAATGCCGTTTGGCTATTTTTGAAAGGAAAATTTTGAGAAGCATCTATGGTGGAGTGGAGGCAGATGGGGTATGGCGTAGAAGGTATAACCATGAATTATACAAAAGTTTTAAGGACATTGATGTTGTCAAATACATTAAAATACAAAGGATGAGATGGGCTTGCCATGTTATTCGTATGCCAATTGAACGCACCCCTAAAAAAATCTTTCTTGCAAGGCCAATGGGAAAGCGTTCCAGAGGTAGGCCCAAAATCAGATGGATTGATTGTCTTGATAGGGACTTTAATACTATTGGAACATCTAATTGGAAAAGTGCTGCTGAGTACAGGCCAAGATGGAATAAGCTCATTGAGAAGGCCAGGACCCACAAAAGGTTGTAGTGCCATTGCTGATTGATTGAAAACTGCTAAATCATTGCATAAGCAACGAAATTTGCCTTTTTTTTTTGAAATGTTAAGCCATTGGGCGAAGACGACTCTCTTTAATTTTATACCTCACAATTTTAAAAACTGAGAGATACTAAAACAGCTAAAAGTCGTGTACGCAGGGCTATATTAGTTCACAAAAAAGGCAAAAATGTATGCATAAAACATGGCAAAACAAATTATGGCATCAGAATGCTTTTGATGTATGTGATCTGTTAAAATATGTAAAATAGTTATTTTGTATTTTTTTAGATACGAATCTAAAAAGTTAATTTTAGAATTGTTTGAAACACCATTTGTCAGATTCTCTTACAGAAACAAATATTTAGAAACATTTTCACACAAAGAATTAGTGCGTGACAAAGACAAAGTAATAAGAATGAATCAAATTTTGACAAATCCTATCCCTAAATGAGTTAACAAAGTATTGGATTTATATAGAATTTATAGAATTTCGACTTGCAATAATTTCGTTACAGACGATAAAAGCTTATATTCATAATCCTGTTTAAAGTAAGCAGTTGTCTCATTGTGGTGAGTAAAATGTTCATTAAAATTGGTGCTGCTGTCTGAGATTTTTGATTCATATCATCTTTTCAATCAAATATACTTTTATATAAGCGATTGAATTTGAAATAAAAAGTTAAACACAGTAATAGAGTTTGAAATAATTCATTAAGTCTAAAACATAAAAATTATTAATTAAAAAATAATAAACTTCTTTTAAAATGTGAAATAAATACAATTCACTTATATTGATGAGGGTATAAACATAATTAAATTTTAAAGACATTGTTGCTTAAAAATGAAACGTACAGAAAATATTTATCTAAATATTTGAAATCAAATATGCATTTCATTTCTAATGATGAATACAAAAATTACCACAGTGAATTTAAGTATTGGTTAAATTTTGACATAATATGTAAAACATAAAAAGTGCTTTTTTAATAGGAAAATTACTTCAAATTTCAATTGGATTAAAAGAAACAAAATCTGAAGATTAAAATTTTAATTAAGTAAGAATTTTATAAGATATAATTGTTTCTATAAACTGCTCGTATATAACATATTTTCAAAAGAATATGCTTTTCGAATATTTAGACAATTCATATAGAATACTAAGCAGTGATATCGACAATATTAAGGCTACGACTATAAAAAAGAAAAATATTTTGTACATCCGAATAAGGAATAAATCTTATTCTGTTTCGACTGGATTACCAATGCAATTTTTTTAAGCATACACTTTGTTAAGAGAAGAAATGGAGCATCCGAAAGAAACACCCTCTAAAATAATGTCAACAAAACTTTTGTATAAATTCAAAGTTTTTGTATTCAGTACTGTCATTGAATATTTAAAATTCTCTTTAAATAGCGTACCACTTTTTGAAACTCGTTTATAACGTGAGAAACGAAATGCACAAATTTCATTTTTATTTGTGGAACAAAATTTTATATAATTAATATATTTTATTTAGTGGAACCATATTAGAATGAACAACTAAATAATTCAAAGCATCTTTTCTTTTAATAAACTTATTTATTTAATTTGTGCATTTAAAATATTAAATTTAATAACTATAATAAAAAATATTATCACGAGCATTTAATATAAATTTTCATTTGATTTTTCAGATAATTTAAAGTTTTTCTTATAAACTTTTATTTTATAATATAACAAATATGTACATAATGAAACACTTTTTTTAATTAGAGGAAATCTGTTTTTTACATAACACAATTAGATCTTAGTGTTTAAGTAATTTTAATAAAAGCTTTTAAAATTCCCAAGAAATATAAATTAAGTTTTGCGGCAATTGTAATTAAATTTACAATGGAATATTTAATTCAATGTTTGAAAGAATTATTATTTGTAATCTTTTATTCGTGAATTAGCGAAAATCCAATATTTTTTTTTCATAAATCTAATACTGAGGCAAAACATTATCGAAACTTTTATTAAGAATCGAGAAAGTTTGATAATGATGAAATATACTATTGGAAACCGAATTAGATTTTGATATTATTAATGTGTTTTAATGAGAATTTTTATTAAAAATGCATGGATATTATTATAAAAATAAAATATTTTGGAAATATACTCCTTTTGATGCATCAAATTCATAAGAAGTCAATTTTTAGGTACATTAATGAATTTAAAAAGGTTTCTAAATTTTGTTTACGTCGTGTTTATTCCTGTTCACAAGTTTTGATGTAATTCAGATGCTACATTATAGAAAGCATATGGGACTTGCATTTAAAATAAAACTCATTCCTATGGTGTTTACAATGTTAAAACAAATGTTTTCAAAAACTTCCCTATTTTATTTCATTTATTTCATTTTATTATAGCCTTAAGTTGATATATTAGTTATAGTAATTGTTTACACAACAGATCCACAAAATTATAGCAGGCTTCAAGTGGATTCAGATTCACCACAAATACCAAAACCCCAGGGGAGAATCGTACTCACGAGTTGTTGAAGAAAAACTGGAAGTACCAATGGTTTGACTATTAGCAGAGTTGGGAGTATTAAGACTATATTAAAAGAAAATTTTCGTTGTTGCTTTTATTTCATTTTAATATATGTATATATATATATATATATATATATATATATATATATATATATATATATATATATATATATATATATATATATATATGTATATTTATTATTTCATAAAGTCATTTTGCTAAATTAAAAATTTTGCAATTAGCTAAATTAAATAATGTTTTATTTTAGTAAGATAAAAAAAATTCTGAGACATTCTTTATATTTTACTTCTAGAAGTAGAGCTATTTTTGTTGCTTCATTTTTATAACCAAGATTATAGAATCTGAAAGCTAAAAATATTGTTTTTATTTGGAGTTCTTAAATTAAAATTTTAATCCTTAGATTTTTTTATTTTACTGCCAATAATAAATATGATAGATAGAAAAGTGTGCTGAAACTATAAAGACTATTAAAATGTTTTTAAGGATATCTTATTTCATTAATGTTTTTATATAAGCTAAATAATGAGTTACTTAATAGTCTATCCTTTAATATATATATATATATATATATATATATATATATATATATATATATATATATATATATATATATATATATATATATATATATATATATATACATAAACATGCATATATATATATATATACATAAACATGCATACATATATATATATATATATATATATATAATAATAGACTAATTTTAAAGCGCAAATTTTAAAATTTATAATTTAAAATTTGTTTTATCAATGTTATGAAATTTTAAAATTTAAATTTTAAAATTTGCGCTTAAATTGTTAATTAAATCTGCGCACATTTTTATAATTTCATGTTGTATATAACTATTTATATATAGGCTTACTATTTGGTGCAAGTTTTTTGTAAATTGAGAGATCATAATAATGTAAAATATCATAAATTGGTCTATATTTTTAAGTAAGAAGTGGAGTATAACTATTATTGGTCTATATAATCAAATAAATCACTTAAAAAAATCTGGTAATTTATTTCTTTTACTAACATTAAATAACATGATAATTTAAACATTAAATATGCATATTGAAATTAAGCACACAAATATTATCTCACAATAGAGATATTAATTTTGTATCAAGATAACTCTCAATTGAATCATTATTATTTGTAATGCATTTGAGAAAATAAATTAGTTTTAGCTTAAATAAAAGCAAATATAGATATTGTAACCAGTATAGTTAATATTCTCTTATATAATTTCTACATCTGTACTTCCTTGCATTTAAATTTCAAATGTTTATTTATCTTCGAAAATAGGTGTGCATATAGGTATATAAATATGTATGCAATAAACTTGTAAAATAGACTTTTCTCAATTTCCTTTCTAATTTTTATGTTTATAAATTCTACATTTTAAAACTTTTAAAAACACAGAATTTTTAAATTTTTAATCAGAGTCTTTGTTTAACAAGGAATCTCTGTTTATGATGTGCATATAAATCTTATTTAAGAAAGTCTCTTCAACCCTATTTGTTCTTTCTATTATTTTATACTTTTGAACATTAATTTATGTATTTGCTTTTGAGTTTGTTTCTATTTTTTCTCACTTTTGTGATGTAAGGTATTTGTACCTTCCCAACTGCTGATGCACTAATTTTGTCTAAGATAATATATTTTAGAAAATACTCATCGCGACATTTTCATTTTATTGAATTTTGTTCGGTCTACTTTTAGAAAGTTAGTTTTTAATTTTATTTTTTGTATTACTTAAGTTTTCATATTTTTAGTGCAAGAGAAATTCTCTTTGGTTATAACGCGCGGAGGTAAACCAAGCATTAAAATTTTTTCCATCACTTTTTCGTTTACTCTGTATTAAAATATGGAACACACACATATTTTGAGAGTGATTATTATTTTATTTTTAGATTATGTGTACTTTTTTCTTAGCTTCCTCCTCCTAAGCACATTTTATTAAGTTAATGGCAATGAAATTATTTCTACACATATATGTCACATTTAAATTTTATCTATGATAGTTAAGTCATCACTATCCTCTCTTTTCAATTTTTTAAATAATTGTTACCATAATTTTCTTTTTTTTCTCATATTACTTATACAAAAATGTGTAATGCTTAATAGAAACCAAAAAGTTAAGTATTATTTATTACAGAAAAAGCTCTATTTGCTGCGTTTTTCATGAATTTTACATAGTTTCCTTACTTTGGTTTCAAATATTTTAAATTTTAAAATTTTCATGTATTTTTATTATGTATTTTATGTTTACAAACAAAATAAGGCTAATTTGTTGCTTAGTCTTGATTATGTTTAGTAAATATGATTCATTTGTTCAATTTGTATTTTTAAACTTATTTATCAACCTTTATAAGTAATATGTGTTTGTTTCAAAAGTAACTCTTCTATTATTTACTGAAATTATTTTTCTATTAATTACAAATTTGATGTCATATATTAAATTTAAAAATATCTTAATTTTAAATTTAAAATAATGAGCTTGTATTTTTAAAATCTGATAAAATTAAAATTTTTTACAATCTTTCAATTACCATAACCATTTTTTAATGATAAGTAGTTTTCTGATAAATAATATTGACACAGATGTCGTATAGTTCAAAATGCCAAATTCTGATTTTGGGGAATTTTTTTGGCGGAATTTCTTGGCATCCTGCGTCTTATTACGTCATACAGATGTAGACTTATAAGAATTATATAGAAACTTCTATTATAGCAACCCAAATACTTACGTCATTATGAGTTGTTTTAATATGTCATCTTGGCTTCTTCGTCGCCAAAATTTTTCAGAATTTGGCATCCTAAATTAAACGACATATGCGCTATAATATTTCCTTATTTAATTTCTTATCCTCTAAAAATCTTCATTATATCATTTGAAGGATTTTCTGTGCAAAGCATTTTCTTATAACTTGATATTATCTTTTAAAACAATTATCAATGAATTGAAATCTTACAGCAGATTATGTGTTGATTATCAACAGTTTCATTTATGATAAAAAATAAAATCTCAAATGATTTTGTCTAAAAATAGATAACAAATAACTTTAGTTTTCTAAATTAATTGTACTGGAAGACTGTATAATGTTTTATATTCCTCCTTTATCAGTCCATATACTTATTACATTTAGGTAAAAATATTTTTGTAACATGTTGAGCACATTTTATAATATATAAGCTTAAAATTCAAAATTTAATTTAAATTTATTAAATGTTATTTTCTGAACAATATAATTACATACTTTATTGGGAAACTTCATTAAAATTGTCGATATCAGTGACTATTTATTTTTAAATTTTTGCATTTATTTTGATGCATTTATACATGAAGCATTTATATTAAATTCAATAATTATTATACTTATAAATCCTGTTCCCAGTGTTTGGTATAGAAATTCGCTGAATCATTCATTCGGAAAAAATCTTTTGGTGAATAGTGTATTCATTGCTCTAAATAAAAAATTGCTCCTTGCGTCAAATCTTTTGGTGTTAAAGAATTATTAGCAATATTTGTATTAAAGAACATTGTAATAGATTCATTTAAAAACATATTTAATGAAATCTCTGTAATTGAAAGGGAGGTTCTAATAAAAAAGCATGTGACGAAATATGATTAAAAAAAGACCATTTGAAAATTATTTTCTTAAGAAAGGATAGATAAATCCTTACCATTTTGATAAGTCTTACTTTTCATTAAATGTATCCATTTTGAAAAACATAAATCTTACTCCACAGTTCCAGAATCTTGACCCACAATTGAAAAGCATGAAAATTTATTATTCAATGGAAAAATTTTATTCTTTTAAAAATGAATGAAATTTTTACAAAAAAATAAGTAAAATGAGTGACTGAAAAAATAATGCTTATTGTTATTTAAGCAATTTATAATAGGAAAAAAAGCTATTTTCTTCAAGATAAGAAGAAATAGCGTCGAAAAGCCTTATCTTAGTTAATCTCGTGGTCTGAGAAATATTTTGAAAAAGAAAAATGCAATGAGTTTGGATGGATATAAGATGAATTTTTATATTGTCTCATTAATATTTTTTTTTAATAATTTCAATAATGAAAGTTTAAAAATCAAATCCAGTAGCTTGTGCTTGAATATAAAATTAAAAGGAAAGAATATAAGTAAATACCAATAGAATTTGTCACAAATATGATGACGTTGTGCTTAAGCACAATTTGGCTTTTATACCATTTTTATATTCCAAATTTACAACTTTAATACTCTGCCTCATTTTATAATTCAAAGAGATGTAATAATTTTTAAATCTTACTTGTAACTAACCATAATTTTATTTAAGATGACGTGAATTGAGATTTCCTCTTTGCGAATTAAATTTTTTTCGAATTAAGTCTTTTGGGCTGAAAATAAATTTTTTTTTTTCAAAAGGAAAATATATTGCCCACAATAATTCACTACAAAAAAGATTTTATACTAAAGTTAAAAAATGTAGTATGAATTTTAAAATATTAAAAAAATTTCAAACTTCCTAGACATAAATAAAAGAATTTTAAATTTTCCTCCCCTTAAAATTTCTTGGTTATAAAAGCCATCTTCCATTTCGTAAAATTTTATGTGGTCTATTTTAAACTACACTACTGGCCATTAAAATTGCTACACCAGGAACAAATGCAGATAGCAAAATGATATTTATTGGACAAATATATTATACTAGAAATAACAAGTGATTAAATTTTCAAAAAATTTGGCTGGATAGATCCTGAGAAATCAGTACCCAGAACAACCTCCTCTGGCAGTAATAACAGCAGTTATACGCCTGGGCATTGAGTCAAACAGAGAGTGGATTGGATGTATAGGGACAGATGCCCATGCAGCTTCAACACGATGCCACACTTCATCAACTGTAGTGACTGGCGTTTAGTGAAGAGCCAGTCGCTCGGCAACCATTGGCCAGACGTTTTTTATTGATGAAAGATCTGGAGAACGTGCTGGCCAGGGCAACAGCCGAACATGTTTCGTATCAAGGAAGGTCCGTATAATACCTGCAACATGCGGTCGGGCATTATCCTGCTGAAATGTAGGGTTTCACAGGGCTCGAATAAAGGGTAGAGCCATGGGTCGTAACACACCAGAAATGTAACGTGCACTGTTCAAAGCACCGTCAATGCGAACAAGAGGTGACCAAGACGTGTATCCAATGGCGCCCTATACCATCACGCCAGGTGATGGGCCAGTATGACGATGACGAATGCAAGCTGCCAGTTTGCGTTCACCACGATGCCGCCAAACACGGATGCGACCATCATGATGCTGTACACAGAACCTGGATTCATTTGAAAAGATGACGTCTCGCCATTCGTTTGCCCAGGTTCGTCGTTGAGCACACCATTGAAAGCGCTCTTGTCTATGACGCAGCGTCAAGGGAAGCCGCAACCATGGTTTTCGAGATGAGAGTCCATGCTGCTGCAAACGTCTTCGAACTGTTCATGCAGACACTTGTTGTCTTCCAAACGACCCCGTTTCTTGACTCACGGCTCGTGACGTGGTTGCACGATCCATTGCGGCTATGCGGATAATATGCCTGTCTTCACTAGTGATAGGTGGTCGTTGAGATCCCGGATGGCGTTCCGTATTACCGTCCTGAAACCATTGATTTCAAATTCTGCTAACGTTCATTGGATCTCGACCGACGCGAGCAGCAATACTGAAATAAGATAAACCGCAATCCCGGTATGCTACAATTCGACCTTTACCAAAGTCAGAAACGTGCTGGTACGCATTTCTCTTTCTTACACGAGGCATCACAACAACTTTTCACCAGGCAACAACGTTCAAATGCAATTTGTGTATGTGGAACCGGCTGAACAATTTCCTCATTTAAACACAATATAGGTGTCGCTACTGGCGCCTGATTTGTCTGAATGCACTGAGAAGCTAATCATTTGCATATCACAGCACCTTCTTCTTTTCGTATAAATTTCACGTCTCTAGCAAGTCGCCTTCTTGGTGTAGCAATTTTAATGGCCAGTAGTGTATTTAAACGTTGTATAATTTCAAAAAGATTAAAAAAAAATAATTGCTTGTTCATGTCTTAACCCTATTTACTTCAAGTTTCAGATCTAATGAGTTGATCTATAATAATTTTGAACTAAACACATAAATATTTGTAATGGATTGCATTTTCTTTTTTTCAGAAATAAAAATTGTGGCTAAATATTTTGGTGAATACATAGTCTGACATGTTTAACTTATAAAAATTATCTACTGTTGTTTCAACCAGAAAAATGCTTTTATTGTAGTAGAAGGATACTTTCTTCTCCAGAAAAAATTACTTTACTTTTAAAAGTGTAATTTAGATTTTTATATAAAGAATGAAAGAAACTTAATGTTCATGAAATACCTATGTAAATATGCTTTAAAATTCTAAATAATTAATTTTGAACTAAGTTCTCAGCAACTTCATAATAGGTTAGGTACACCGAAATTCCAAGTATTAAATGCAATTACATTGATGCTTTGAAACGATTTTCTATTATATACATGTTTAAACAGTTTATTTTCCTCTGTAAAGTTTAATTCATCGCCAGCTTCTTAAAAGATGCAATTAAGGATTCTAAAAATAGGAATCTTCACGCGATAAATGTTCACTATTTAATGAAACCAACCTATTTATTTTGTGTGGTGTGACTAATATTCATTTTAAATTGTACCGTTTCACATGACTGGGAATAAGTAAAAGCCAAAATATTTGCGTAGTTCTTATCATTCAACTTGAAGGAAAATTTAATTAATCTGTTTTAAGACAAACGATTCCACTTTCGGTTTACTAAACTTAAAAGGGACAAGTGTAACAAAAGTAATTAGTAAGCATTAAAACTTTAACAGGGGATTTAAAAGAGAATAATTAAGAAACTCAACTGAAAAATGCAGTATATATTTTAAAGGTAAATAAATAATTATTAATTAAATAGAGGATATCCAGGAATGTGAAGTTTATAAACTATTTCGTTTTTCTTTTTATCTATTTCAATAATTCAATGCAAACAATTTTTAAGCTCAATATTCTACCTGCTTTATAGTAATTTAATACATTGTAATATATTATATTATATAATAATGTCTATAAATTGAAATATATTTAAATTTTCAGAAATATAAAATATAGGAATGAATACGAAATCCGGTGGCTTAGTGGTAGCTTTTCGCGATCCCAGGGCACAGGTTCGAGGTTTGATCCTCTCAAGGCAAGGTTTTGATTCAACTTTCCATCCCTTCAACGTGTCGATAAACTGAGTATCAGGCATGAGTGCTTAGCTCCTAAGCATGCTTGGAACGCGAAAGACTCAGTTTCGCGTTAGGCTGACTATCTAATCGGGACATATGCTTCGCACCCCAGCACCCCTCGGCCCAGGAAAACAGAGATGGGCACGGTGGGCCTTGCCCCATATGGGCTGTCATGACACAGAGTTTCAGAAGCAAGAATGATTAAATTTTTTTATTTAAGATTTATGCTAATATGAATATCGCCTATAGATATGCATGTAAGTCACTGCAATATCCTATGTTGTATTCACTGACTGAATATTTTTTATAAATTAATTAAATAATCCATATTTTTCCTTGGCTGGAAGTCTCTTTTTATTTTATTTAATTCCCCATTCCCCCCTTTCAACAAAGTAAAGTACCATAACGTAGGACTTGAAGGAAACCGGTTTTTTCAGGGAGAGAACGAGTTCACGCACGTTGGCAGAAAAAGTTACAAGAAAAGTCTTAAAGACCAGCCACTAAAAATGACTGTTGGTTTTTCAAGCCAGACGTTCTATTGGAATCTATAAGCAGTTAAACCACCAATTTGAAATATCAAAATCCTATGAGTTTTTAGATGGAGAAAAAAAAGTATACTTCTGGAATACGAGTCCAGATGAAGAAAGCCACGCTGAATGAATGAAAAAACAGATTTTTGAAGTCTTCAACCATCCGGCCTAGTACCAGAATATAAATAGAAACTGATTGTATATAGTTTATATATAAATAGAAAACTCTTGCAACTATACCATGGGTTTTATGACAAATCTTAAATCGGTACTTCTATTAGCCCTATTATCGGCATTATATACGAACGAGTCAATTCTAAAAATGGAATACGTTGACGGGACACAGAGCGCCTAGTTGAAAAATGCAATGGGAAGGAAACAGTATGAAAGAAAATAATAAATAATACATGAAGAAAATTTTATCTGTATAAATCTTACCTTTATTTGACGATATATGAATTACGTTTTGGTGGAAAATATTGCAAAGTGGTTTTTAGAATAGAATCAAAAAATTTTCTTAATCCAGTCTTGTCACCATATGAGTTCTGCCAAGTAAGACTCAAGATGATGTCTATCTGTACCTTTCAGTCACTTATTCCTCCATTTCGTAGAACTCAACTTTCTTTCGATTGTTTGGGTATGCATTTCGGGGTCGACAAAATTATATTTGTGATTTATCTTAAATGATTAAATCCAGCGATTGTCAATTGATCAATCTGATACATTCTCCGACTGCTAGAATAAAGTGTACTATCTTCCTCAATGTTTTCGACATTTTTTTTGGAAAAGCGTGACTGCATTATATAAGACCGGATCTGGAATCGTTGTTAAAAATGCTTGTTTGGTCTCTCGAGAGACGCCACCAAAAATCCATTTCTCTAGCTACATAAGTCCCGAATTATTTGCCTTTTCGAGGAGAGGCTTTCATCAATTTCCACAATGCGTCCAGGTACACCTATTTTCGTTCTTTCTCTGCTTTCCGTGTGGATAACAAAAATCTCTCTCATATAATTATTTCAGTCTATGACTGTTTTGTCAGCTAAATTAAGTGCTTCGTCACAAAATTTGACTGTTGTTAATTCTTTGCACTATCAATTCATGAAATCTTACAGCTGTTAATAATGGGATACGGCTTTCCCGAAACCAATTACCATTTCTTATTCCTGCGTGTTAAGGAATACAATTTTACATTTATTATAAAAATATATTTAATTATGTAACTAATTTTTTTGAAGAAAAATTTAAATATTTACAGATTTAAGTAAATAGAATGTATCCTACAGTTATAAATATTTAAAATAAAATTAGAAAAAAAGTCTTAAGTGTAAAATTGAAATTTAAGTGGAAAAATAATGTTCTCTGAAAAACCAAATTAGGTTCTATATTTGGATCTATTTAATATTTTTTATCTATTTAATATTTATCTATAGGGCTGTAAGTTTTATTTTAATAAATAGAGTGATCTTGTTTCCTTTCAAACTTTCAAATAAATGTAATTAATAATTATATGAATTGGAAAGTCTCTGAGATGAAATAACGAAATGAATTATATATTTATCATTAATTAACTATTAATATTTTATAAATCTTTTCGTTTATTTCAAGTTACATACTATAGACTGAATATTCTGAAAAACATTTTAATAATGAAATACAAATAAAGGATATTGTAATCTAGTGTCATTTTAGTAAAATTGTACTCACGAAATTGGCATTTATTTTATTTATATACCAACCCTTTTATTTACTATTATTTTCTTGAAAAATTAAAACAATTACTCTCAATTTTTGAACTTTAAATAATATTCAGTTGAAAACGATTCTAAATATTGATTCATTATTATTATATGTGCATATTATATTGTTAAACAAGCAATAGGAAATAATATTCACAATTAATATATTCTTAAAAATATTTTCTTGTATTTTTAAAAATAACACAAAACTATAAAAATAATAAAAAATACAATTTGTTTGGTGAAATAGAAGACACTACTAAATTTTTTAGATGCGAATATTTTCTCCGATTTAATACTTCATATGAAATTTTTCATAGAATGGAATTTTACTTTCAGCTTATATACAAAAAGATGAAAATGCGTTTCGAGAAAACAAATGTAAACATCTTTCAATCCTACTCTATTGAATTTTAGATACTCGCATTTTTTTTAAGGAAATGAAACAATGTTTCAGTAACGAACGTAAATTAGAATAACAAATCGTATGAAAAATGTGGTAAAATGATTCACTTGAAAATGTTTTGAAATGGAAAATAGACTAAAGGAAGAAAATAAAATTATTTATCAAAACAAAACAAAATTTACTGTTTTAACGATATCACAATTTAATAGATTTATAAACTATTGTATTTAAGATTTAGAAAAAATTGTAATTAAAATTAAAAATTTTTAAATTTAATCTTATTTTTATGCAGCTTATATTTGAGAAATTAAGGAAATTTCAGTTCTTTTCAAAAAATTAAATAAACATTAAAAAAATGACTAAAACTAATTCGTATTTTTATATATTTCGGAAAATATCTTTAATTGTAAGTATTGATCACATATGGCGAAATTGATGATCTTTTCTACATTGAGCATTTAATATTTTGTTGAAATTACAAGATTTCACAGAAATTTTTTTTTTGAGAAATGTCGGAATAAATCTGATAATTTTGAACAATATCATTGCATTCCTATAAGTCATTTAATCAATTTACAGTAATATTTTATTAAAAGAGAAGCATAGGACGGATCATAAGGATATTCTCCTCTAAAGGAACAGATAAATTGTATAAATATAGGTTATTTAATGGTAAAAGAAAATTTGGATTAAAACTTGATGATGATTATAGTATAAACATCACTTGATGTTTATTTTTCTGATCAACAATTTTCCTTAAATCTTACGTCTTCACCTTAATTCTTAAGTAAATACATACTTTCAGTATCAGGGGGAGGCATTTTCTTTTTTAAGCATAAAGTGGGTGTTTCTTTCGCTGCAGTTAAGATCATCGATACATCATTTTATTACAATTCTCATTGATTTTAAATATTTATGGCGTCTGATAACATTTTATTTACGTTGCATCATACTAAGAATGTGACGTAAATCAGACGTATCGTTATATTTACTGCCTGCCTTCAAATCACATTCTTCGATAGGCAGCAAACAAGGCGTAGTTCATCATCGAATGTCTGAGTGTCTTCGGCAATGAGAAACAAATCCATTCAAGATTTTTACCAGTAATAAATAAGTATTTTTCAATTATAATTTTTCCGTTATTAAAGTTTTCAAAATTAGAAAAACTACCAGTTTTTCTAAATAATTAACTTTAAAACGTTCAAATCTATAGCAATATTGCTTCCAAAATGGAACACATTGAAAATACATAAAAAAAAGTAAAATGAAGAAGACAAAACAAAACATCTACTTTATGGTTAGTTTAAATTGGCAAGCACGACTTAGGTTTTTAATTAGTATTGTGGAGAGTCTATTGTGGAAACACATTGTAAATTGTAATTGCAAACAAATATATTCCAAAAATATCTTAATTATTTACAATTTTTTCTATCTTTTTAAATAAATTTCTTCAAGACAAAGCCCTGCATATTAAAATGTAATGATGTAAACCCGAATAAATATTCTTTACTTTGATTTGATTAATATGTTGTTATTTGTAAACACAGTAATCTTGAAAGATAAATTTTCATTAAAAAAATTAAAAAAGAGTCAAAGAAAAATTCTGGTATTTAAAATGTGTGTGTGAATGAAAAGATTAATTAACATTAATAAAAAAATCTTTTAATACAATCATCTAACTTAATTTAAATTTCTATCGCATAAAATTTGTTATGTTTTGCATAAAAAATTCTAAAATGCAAAGATAATAATCCATTACAGCTATACCTTTGAGATTAGTTTTGAAAAGGCATTTTCTTGAATGAAGGATAAATACTTCTTGAGATTAAGGAATAGATAATAATCACTGGATGTATGACAAGATAAATGAGGTATTTGCATAGCACTTAGATATTCTGCAATAAATGTTGCATCAATCTGCTTCCATTTGAGACTGTATTGAATCTACTTTGATTTATTACCATGCTGTTACGAGAAAGGGACTTATGGAAACCTTTTACACAGTTTAATTTGGGGCAAATTATTCATTGATGATAAACAAGCTTAATGCCAAATTCAGAGCTAAATTAGGTTTCAAGCTGCAGTTGCTTCATATTGATTAGCTTACAGATATCATTTTCAGACCTCTATATATAATTTTCTGTTATTTGTTTTACAATATTTTTATTTTGATGTTCTTTCTACGAAAGTTTAAAATTTAAAGTCCATGACTGCTAAGTTAAAACAATATATTTTCTTTTACAATTTTGTGGAATTTTTTTTCTTTATAAAACATTATTTTAAAATATTAGTAGAGTTTTATTAATTTGTAAAAGCATTTTAAAAATAAAATAAGGAAAATATATTTCTGCAAACATAAATGAAAATCTAACCAGCAAATCTATAGGATTGGATATTTGGGAGTATATGGAGATTTTTGTACTGGTAATTGTAAGAGCCACTATCTAACAGTAAAAGTAAAATATTTTTCTAGAATATCCAAATATCTAGATAGTTAAAAGTCTCAGTCGTTTGGTTGATAACGATGACGTCAGGGTAAATAATTTACAGTTATATGGCGGTACGATTTTTTGTAATTTTTTTCAGTTGTAGTATATTTATAATCTGCAGTGGTAGCCTAATTGTTAGGGCATCAGCAATCCGTCCGGTAGGGTAGGGTGCGATTCTCAATGCCGCCAAAGACCCACCGAGTAGATGCGAGTGCGTGTTCTTTAAATTTGTGGAATCGAAAGTCCTGTGGTCAATCATTGAGGAATTACCTTGGGTCTAATGCTCTGAAGAAAAGTTCCTCCCCCTTCAGATCAATGTCAAAATTAATAAAATTGATCCTCTGGTGCTGCCATCTATCGGAGAAGCACATAGAAAAAAGTCGTACTTTCACCATGGTGTTGTTCTTGTTTAACAAAAGACGCACTCTACTGACATAAATTCGCATAGCCATCGGCAGAGTCAGCTTGGCTTGTCCAAGTGTCATAAGTAACAACAACATGGATGTGGAGAGGAAATTGCCAGCTCAGATGAGACCTCGTCATCTGACCGTGCTTCAAAATGACGAGATACTTGGGGATGGGCGAGTATACCAAAACCGTTAACCTAACGGTACAATCAGAGGCTTTCCCGCACCGCTATTATGTATATATGATGATATCGGATAATATCTGGTTTTGCAATCTGATAAATCACATCCACGAAACTATGAACTAACAAAGAGCCCAAAATAAGAAGAGAACTTCGACCCTTCTTCTGTTTTAACTTTAGTGAAAATTAAATTTTCTTTGTTATTAAATAGAATATTTTATATAAAATGTGTCCTACTTTTATGTTTATCATTCTGAATATTTACTTATCTATAAATATTAGATCCCCAATTAATTCTGATTTTATTATTTTTTACTTTATTCTTATTTTGCAATTAAGTAAAATTTGTATAATATTTATATTTAATTATAATAAATTATTTTTTCCAGCGTAATTTGTTATTTACTATACAAAAATTTCAAAAATAATTTTACAATATATTCTACGTGACTTTAGAGATGTAATTCCAGATTTTATTGCCTTCTCTTAATTTCAAAGATCATTTAAACGATATAAATAACAAATCTTTCAATGAAATAAAAATCTTTCTTTCAATGAAATAAACCCTGTTTTCTGAAGCAAATTTTTTGAAACACTAATTTGAATTTGTTACGAAAAATATGTGCGTAATACTTTTTTTCTTAAATAAAAAAAATACTTTTTTAAATTAATTAAATTTTGTTCTATCAAAATTTTTTGAACAAATTTGAAGAATAAGAAATAAATTCTAGAAATTTATATAGTATGTTAATACACTCTGATATGAAAATAGGGAAGAAAAAATATTGTTTTCCTTAATTGACTTTTGATGAGCATTTTTGTAAAGTGATTTTCTATTTATTATGTCGCAATAATCTGAAAGATAAATCCTTGGCTATTTGAAACTTTTTATATTGACTCAGAAGTTTAATGAAGGAAAATAAATTTTTTGTGTCCTGTGATAGTTTGTTAGTTCTACCAAAGCTTTTAACACATTTTAATGTTCTAAAAATGTGTTAAAAGCTTTGGTAATAACATAGGGAAATCAAAGAATTTACTACGACAAAATAGCTTGTAGCGTGTTATAAAGATTAGTTTTCTTATTTTATTTTTTAGCATTTATTTGAAATCAATGAAAACAAAATTTTCCTCTCAATAAACTAATTATTTTCAATTCTAATTTATAACTTTTGCATGCAATAACTCTTACTGAATTTAATAATATGATGATGATTTAATTATGTTTAAAACGTTTTCATGAAAGAAATATTTTTTCAAAGAGAACATGAATTATTTTTTATTCATTATAAAAAAAATATAAATATGTAAAAAAAAAGTCAGGTATTTTTGTTATAATTATAATTTATAAAAATATTGAACACAAAATTTTATAAATACACACTTATCTATTTCTTCATACTTAAAATGGAGGAAATTATTCTCAACATTCTTATAAATAACAAATTTCAAAACTATTTTTGTTCAGAATCAAGCATATGGCTCACATAATAAATGGTATTTTATGCGTAATTTGGACGCAGTTAAGAAGAAACACTTTCAATGAAACACAAAAGAACATTTTAAATAAAAAAATTGAATGACAAAGTAAATGTTTATTGAAAGTTGATAAAATGTACTACAACTAAATTTTCTCTGCAGGTTTCATAGGAGGAAAATTTAAGCCTTATGTTAAGATTTTATCTCTCCTATAAGTAACCAAGAAATATTCATTGATTATTTATTCTAGCAAATAATGAATATGATTTAATTATAACACCACTCTATGCAGAAGAGTTATTACATATTTATTGATTTGATATATGTTTGTTCTATTTCCTCGAAATCTCTAAGGAGATTGACATATAACCAAAGAGATATAAAACTTTTAGCCATTCAATAAACTTGACATTTTTAATGTAAAAAAAGATGATTGAATTACTTGTAAAATAAATGAATCTTTATAAGTTAATATTGGGAATATTTCATATAAAAGTATTATGTATAATGTGAAAGTTGCAATTAAAATATTGAGAATTTGACTTAAAAATGTTTTGAAAGTAGTATTGAATCTTTGAGTTATTTAGAGGGAATATGCATGGAAAATTAACTCGGAATTCTAATTTTTACAAATTTATTTAAATATTTGTAAAAGAACATTCAAATTATTCATTTATCTAAATGTTCACGTGAATTTGTAAATTTCGATATCAAATATTTGTCAAGAAATCATTGACTTCAGACACCATAAAATGTGCAGTTGCATCCAAAATTTAAGCAAAAAAATGGTAAAACGAGGAGACTAGTGCTGTGATTTACAAAAAGTGCAAGAAATAAATGAAAAATATGATTAATAAGGAGCAAAAACAGAAAATTACAAAAAAATGGAAAAAATAATTGGCCTTAAAAATTGAGACGAAAAATGGTAAAAGGAGGGAACTAGTGTTAAGATTTATAAAATGTATAAGAAACAAATGAAAGATATATGTTAAGTCAGGAACAAAAAACAGAAAATTAAATAAAATGCAAACACTAATGAATCCTCAAAAGTTCTTAAACATTATCACAGAAGAATTTAAATGTCTTGAAGAAGAATTTAAAACTAAAAAACAATGAAAATGTTGTTAATAGCATACATGAGCATGTTAAAATGCATGAAATCTTACATTAACTGGCAATGCTCCTTGTGTAGTGATTACTCTTTCCAAATTTAAGTAGTCATTCTTACAAGTGTAGAGCAATTTCCACCCTCGAGAAGGAAGAAACATGTAAATAATGGGCACTTGCAATGCAAACGTTTGATGGTAAAACAGCTATTTGAAATGGGTTTCGCATCAACTAACCACAGTATATGCTTTACATCGATGCAGTGGTCAGGAAACACGACAGCTGCATCCATGCAGGGCATATGGAACATAATTCAAGCATGACGGAAAAATTAAATCGCTATAAAATATACCTTTAGTTGTTCTTTTGGAGAGCACCTATTATCCTGTAAGACTTTCCCATACGTCATAGGCTATATTTTCTTGTCAAAAGATCAAAATCCCGGCATTCATCTCAATAGATCTGAATGTAGAAGGAAAGAATGCAACCTGTTTCATTATCTATCGTAATTGAGATCAGTCTCGGGCACTTTCGAAGGGAAGATTTTCCACTCAAAAGTTGAACAAATAAGATCTTATACTTAAATATCTGATGAAGAATTTAATCAAAATGTAAAGTATATACCAAATTTGTTTCCAAACACTAAGAATGAAGAACTATACTTCTGAAAATCTGTATTTTCAAAGGAGCAAATATTTTTTAATTGTTTCAAATAAAATTGTAACATTTAAAAAAATTATAGACACAGTATTTGAGAAAAATAACTTTTAATTAGATTATTAACCATAAAGTGGTTGTCTCTTTCATTCCAGTTGAGGTCATGATTACGCCATTTTATTACAATTCTCATTCGTTTAGAATATTCTTGACTTCAAATTACATTTTACTTGCGTCATATCGAATTGAGACAACGTTGTAAATAAGGCTTGTCGGCGATTTTGCTGCATGACTTCAAATCGCATTCTTCGAGGGGAAGCAAAAAAGGCGAAGTTCACCATCGAATGTCTGAGTGTCGTCGGTGATGAGAAAAAAAACAAAAACGTTATGATTTGTACCAGTAATAAAGAAGTATTTAAACATACTTTTTCCGTTTGTAAAAGTTTTCAAAATCGCGAAAGTTATATGTTGTTCTCTAAATAATTGGTTTTCAAATGTTCACATCTTTAGTGGTATCGGTTACAAAATTGAACACCTTGGAAATATAATAGAAGAAAAAGCAAGATGAAAGAGACAAGACAAAACATCCACTTTATAGCTTTAAATCGGAAAGAATGATTTAAATTTTTTAATTTTAATTTAAGTTTTGCTGGAGAAATTCTTAAGAATGTAATCAGAAAATCATCAGAGCTTACAGTTATTTTCTATGTTGTTTTAGATTTCAAATGGAAATTTTGATAGCATAAAATTATGTGTCTTTGTTAAATTATTCAAATTGCTTTTTATTATTTTTAATCATACTTATTTAAATTATATTTTAACACATTGCTTATACACTACCAAGCTAGCAATACTTTAAAAAATGAAATTGAAATTTGATAACAGTTTTAATGCTTCAAATATTTATATTCATGTTTTTATCACGCATTTTATGGGATTGATAATTTTTTGGTCGACTTACAGATTTGTAAGAAATAACTGTCCTCTGAAAAAAATATCCTGAAGCGAAATCCTTGGAATCCAACAATTTGCTGCAAGGAAGAGCAGAAAGAGAAACAATGTTCAAAGGCTAGTTTTAGAAACAATCTGAGACACTTCTTATTTTAAAGTGGCATGAGTTTATCTTCATAGCTTATATCAGTTTTCTTCTTGGCCTCAGGAGATATTAAAGAGAAGAAAAATTGAGTAGCTTACTCGTCGTTTCAAAGAATGTGCGAAGAGATGTATTTTTAGTAAAGATACACTGTTAGTAAATTTATATGAAAGAAAACATTGTATTGCCGTAAAATCAATGATTCCAAATTCTGAGATTGGCGATTTTTTAGCTGATTTTCTTATAAATCTGGCAACCTCGATTTTATTGCGTCATACATATGGAGACCTATAAGAATTATGCAAACAATTCTATTTTGGTAACCTTAGTATTTACGTCATAGCTCACTTCACGATATGTCATCTTGTCAACATTCCTTCGTTGCCAAAATATATTTAGAATTTGAAATCATGGATTATACGGCACCTGTGCCGAACATTTTATTGCATTTGAAATGATGTATATATTGTTTATATATTTAGATGATCTGATGCTATAATGTGCTAATGGATCTGGTGATTGTCTTTGAAATTGTATTTACAACAATAGTTTTGTATTAGCTGTGAAAAGTAGTGATTATATAGTCTGTTTGGGATTTTTATTGTTTTAACTTTTAATCAATTTTTTAATGTTATTGATTTCTGCTGTGGACAAAGGTGTTTCAGAAAATCATTATAGCAACATTTTGGAATATATGATTTTTTGCATGAATACAATAATAAGACGTGTTGTAGAGAATGCCCTATTACATTATGGTATAACAATTACCAGTTAAAACTGCATTTCTGGTCTTTTTAAGCTTGCATTTGAAGTAGTATGTTAAAGAAAAATAAGGTCCTTTATTGCTTGCGTGGGAATTAAGTGCATGTTTATTATTTATCTAAATAGCAGTGTCGGCCCAGGTGTGGTATAATTTATGCTTCCAAATTCTGATTTTTTTTTGGCGACAAAGAAATGTTGCCAAGATGACGTAAATTCTAAGGTTACCAAAATAGAATTTTTTGCATAATTCTTATAGATCTCCTTATGTATGACGTAATAAAAACGAGGTTGTCAGATAAATAAAAAATCCGCCAAAAAATCACCAATCTCAGAATTTGTAATCCTGGATTATACGGCACCTGTGCGCAATGATGATTACACTGTAATGGCTGTGGTTCGAAATGTTCATTAATTAATATTTTTCCTAATTAAAATATTTAACGCTTTCTTCATGTGGAGCTAAACTTGTTATTTTGTATCATATAAGATATCTACTTCCGGAAAAACTAGCATAAATATGTGATCTTTAATAACATTAATTCACTTATAAAATTAAGACCCGATTACAAATTTCATTTTGTGCATACCTTTAATTTATTCTTAATATAATAAACTGGAGTCATAATTATTTTTAATGTTGTGATAATTATTTATTTATATATATTTTATATTGTTACTTTTGACACCAATATCAATCGATTGCATTACTGTTTAAAGCTGTTGGAAGGGATTTGAAAGTCTACCGCATTAATAGACATCCGGGAGGATTTTTCACTTATATGTGCTGTATTTCATTTGTTGCAAGGGAGGAAAACTCGTCATTTCCTAAACACCCTGTGTGAAACATTTATTTGTAGAATGCAAAGAGCAATATTCATCTCTCGTAGTTCAATAGGGATTGGATCGAACCCGGAATTTTTCACTCTGAAGAATACTATCTTATCATTAGGTAACCATTAGATTTTCATAGTATTATTGGGATTATAAGCGCATTATCTATTAGTTTATTATTATTTGAGTTCACATGATTTTGAATTTAGTAAAGTAAAATTTGGCTAACTATTTTTATTTTTCTAATTCAAATTATCTAAATTTTACTGTTTCTAACAATCGTAAAATTCACGTCGTACAAAAATATTCCTTCATTATTGTAATAATATATTCAATATTTTTAATATTCAATATCAGACATATTTTGAATCGGCACAGGCGTCTTATAATCCAGGATGCCAAATTCTGATTTTGGCTATTTTTTTGGCAGATTTTCTTATATATCTTGCAACCTAATTTTTATTAAGCCATAGATATGGTGACCTATAAGAATTATGCCGCAAATTCTATTTTAGTAACCCTAATATTTAAATCATCGCTCTCATCACGCTACGCCATCTTACCAACACTTCTACATCGCCAAAAAAATTCAGAATTTGTCATCCTGGATTATACGGCATCCGTGTCTATGAATATTATTCAAAATATGTCTCAATAGACATTATCCTCATGAGAGTTTGAACAATCAGGGAGGGAATTGTGCTTATATGTATATAGTAAAACATACATAATGGTAAAAGTTGTTTGAAAAAAATAATGGTAAAAGTAAGAAAAAGGAAACATTTTTAAATTTATAAGCTGCAACAAAATAATACAGTTTAAAACTTATATAGGCAACTTATTTCATAATTTGTTATAGTTGTCTTATTAATGAAAATAATATTTTTGGCAATATTAAGTTAAATAGAGAAACAGGTGATAATAATTCTTACACAAAGTTTCTGATATATACATGTTTTTATATATATATATATATATATATATATATATATATATATATATATATATATATATATATATATATTGAGATGGCTATTTTGTGTTTGTATCAAAATATTTTTAAATGAATATTCTTCTAATAGAGATAATTGAGAAATAAACTGTAAACATTCGTAATTAAAGTGTTTGAAATATCAAAAATATGAAATTCTATAACACTAGGACATTAAAATAGAAAATTCTTTTCTTTCATACGCCTTATCTATTATTCATCGTTTTTAATGTTACATTTATATTTATTTAAACTATATTTTTAACCCTTTTCAGATCAATGTCAAAATTGTGGGATTTGGTTCCTCTGGTAGTGCCTTCTATCCGAGGATTTAAAAAAAGCAAAGACGTACTTTTACCTTCATGCTGCTCTGATTAAAACGAAAGACGCTACCTATTGACTTAAATTCGCATATGCAAGGCATCGGGATCTTGGCTTGTCCAAATGTCATAAGCTGCAACAGGTTTTTAAGATTTGTGATTTCCATTAAAATATTCGTCAGATATCATTATTGTATTGATGAGAATCTTTGAAAAGATTTAAAATTATTGAAAATTTTTTTTTCATTTGTTGCTTTTTTTTTATTACTGATAGCATTAGCTTTCCTTTCTTCAAATAAAATTCGGAACAACTTCTTCATTAAATTATGTATTTATATGAAATTTCCCTCAAAGGTAGAAAAAGTTTTAGGCTGATGGTTGGGGAGTAAAAGACGTTAAATGTAAATGATTTAATCATTATGCTTTTAAGAAAAGATTTGTGTGATATTAGCGGAAAAGGGATCAGTTAGATATAGTGGTATTTATATAATGCAAATATTTATAATAAACCTTAAAGATAATTATTATTTGTGGAAATTGGTTTCAATTGTGTGTCATTTCCAAGTTTTATTGTATGAAAGAGAAGTTTTTCTTTAAGATAGTGTTTTCCATAAAATATAAGTAAATAGTCATACGAATATGTTTCTTGGATAAATTACACTGAAAATTTTTCGTATACATAATAATTAGGATCGGACGAAAGAAATTACTATTATATGAAAATGTATATGGATATAAATATATAGCACTATATAATCTTGAAAATTGTATAATGCTTTTATCAAATCATACGGGATGATCAAATGAAAAGATACGGAACGACACGGTGATTACAAACGTAGATTTTATGCAAAATATACACCATAGACTTGAGCACAACTATCCCACTGAGGAAGAAGCCGCAGGATTCCTTGTTCCCAGAATTACTGTGACCATGACGAGATCCAGTCAATCACAGCGTCTTTGAGTATGTTGTCCGAATTGAAGCGCTTCCCTTTGAAGTGTTTCTTCAGTATACTAAACACATGGAAATCGCAGGGCGACAAGTCCGGACTGTAGGGTTAGATTGCCCAAAGTCTCCCACTTGAACTTGACCTGTTCCATGTGTGTGACTCTGGAGACGTGTGGGCTCGCGTTATCATGGAGCAGAATTCCACCCTTCGTGAACAGCCCTAGTCTTCTGTTCTTGATTGACATGAGTAGCCGTCGGAGTGTCTCACAGTACACATCAGTTTTTCTGTGCTCGTGGAATTCCGCAAGTATCGGACCTTAAACGTCGAAAAAGACGGCGAGCAAACACCTTTCCTGCTGACGGTACGGTTTTGAATATTTTAGGGGGAAGTGACGACTCATGCTTCTACTGGTTTCTCACCTTCCGCTGTCAGAGATAGGATGACACTTCCCTGCTCCTCAATCATTGAATTTTGCAACGTGAACGGCGTTCTATCCTCATAAGGACTGTCCCACCATTTTAACACCGATTTTGATAACAGCCTCTGCTGTAGACACTGGCGTCCGAGCATGCTCCAATCTCATTCAGAAACTCCAATCACATCCCGAGATGTCTCGCTACGTTCTCCCATGGTGGAATATGCAAGTAATTAACTATTACGTTTTTACGTCACTCCGTACCTTTTCATTTGATCATCCCTTGTATGTATAGTGCTTAATCATCTAAAATATATTATACAGGTTATTATAGTTAAAGTTTTTTCGAACATTAAAACACTATAACTTGAACAAGTGCTGAAAATGATATCGCAAATTTTAATGACATGTTATTAAAAAAAGAAAAAAGAAATGTATCACACACAAGTTTATTTACAATGTTTAGCAGATGGCGCTATATGCTTCAGAATTCGTAGATGATTCATACTGTGTCTCATTAAATATTCCCTTTTTCTACATAAATGCTTTTAAACGAACAATGAATGCGCACTGTTTGTTATGTAGAAGCTCTAGACACTCCAAGTGTATGAAAATAAACTCTTTTAGGATGATTGGAATAGGTCAGCAGATGAAGAAAAGGATTCGAAAGTTCGAAAAGGTAAGTTCTATTTTATGAGCTACCTTTTAGAGGGATGAAAAATTGAATCAACATAGCTGAATAAGTGGCAACATCAATGAAAAAGTAGTTCTGCGATGGGTTGCAACCATGCAATGCTGAGTTCCAGTGGCTCAGTAGCTTCACGTCACTTCCAGTTAAGCTCAACAAAGTGAAGCATCATTTGCCGTGGGCAGTGATTGGGAGGGTGACCACGTTAACTCCCTTACTGGGTAACTGGATTTCGTGGTCTGGGGATGTGTCCACGTTAATATGTGATATCCAAAGTCCTTAGTGTAGTGTGGATATGGAGAGGAAGGTTGCAGCTCGGATGTGAACTTGTCACCTGATCGGCGTTCTAAATTACGAGACACTTGGTGATGGATGAATATTCCAAACCTGTTAACCTAAAAATGCCGTGTGGGGCCCACCAACACCTCTATGTATGTATGTACCATGCAATGTATAGAGAGTTGTCCAAATATTGGACATGACTGTGAGCAGGGTGCATAAAATGCTACAAAACCTCCTCCTACAAAACACTGGACATGACTTTTTGTGTAAACATCTACACCGTATCGGTGTAGTTGCTGATAATACCTGTCCCTTTTGATTGCCGGGTAAAACTATTCTGACAACTTTACTAAGACTGAATTTTATTGGGCCGCCAGAAGTCTTATGGCCGATAAATGCCACTGACTGACGTAGGAAAAAAAAAACAAACAAAACCTCCTGCATTATTATTCACACAAAATTACCGATGTGCAAGAGTTGTTTCTTACTGATCTTCTTAGCAAGAGAGAGTTTAGCTATAGAATTTCTTATTCACATGGAAGTGGGCAATAAATGTTTGTGAGACGTTTTGGAAACAGATGATGCACATTTCGAGGTCACTGTGAAACTAGCTTAGGGCATCGTTTATAGTCGGCTAAATGCTTAGAGGATGCAGGTGTTTTCGGTGTGATTACCAGTACAGTTAATGATAATCGATATGAGTGCTTTTGATCGCAACTACATCATTCCATCCTTTTAGCAGCGGGCATGTGTGAAAGGGATCCTCTTCCTGCAAGATGATGCTCTTCTAAAAATGACAAATTCAGAGAAGCAAATGCTATAGTAGAATTTCAAAAGTTCCAGAATTATTATCCGCCATTTCCTTATCGTCTGTTCACTCTGTTCATGTAGTCTTAATCCGCGTAACCACTGATCATGACATATAAAATATGTTATGATCAGTGCTTTGCATGCAAATTTAGCTGAAATTAAAACACACATTGCGTAAAATGGTCTGAACATGGCCCTGGAGACACTTTCGTCAGTTGTGACACATGCTGTTTCTCGAATTCTTTGAGCTAGCTTCATGAAATTTAAAAACAAATTTTACTAATGCTTTTTGTGACTTGAATCACTGATATTTGAACTTGACTGAAAACAGACTTCAAGACTTGAGGAAAGCATTGATATTAATCGCGTTGTTGTTGTGGTTCATCCCTCCTGTTTGACAATAACATGAAACCAGGTACATAAAACCAAATGCCTGACAAAAGAGTTAAAATTACAATTTCAAGAGGCCAAGAACCTAGAGGCACCAAGCTGATTTTGCCTTATAATTGAATTACATTTAGCTGAGCAGTGGAATGGCCTTCATGACTTAGGTGACCCTACCACTAGAATACATACCCGACTTACTTGGGCCACGAACACTTCCTCGCCACGAGAAAGCAGCAATGCAGGAAAGTTGGGAAAGTATATTTACTAGTAAAATGTTGTATGCTTTCGTCATTTTGAACTAATCCTGGAGCTTTTCTAATTGACTTTAAATTAATCGAAACACATTGCAAAATACAGGAACTCAAATATTTAGATTCTCTCATCACACATTTATAATGAGTTAATGAAACACGGAAATGACCATTTTGTATTAAACATTACTTTAATCTTTATAGATGTTTCTTTATCCATACATTTTAAGCAGCAGAAATTTTTACATCATTTTAGCTAAGAAAAGTTGAAATAAGTAGCGTGAAAATTTGTAAAGTTGATGTGCACTCATTAGAGAATACTTCTATAGTAAATCCTCATCTTTACGAACTCGTCTTGATCCATAAAATAGTTTGTAAAATACTTATTTTTTAAAACAGAAACTGTTTTTTTTCGCAATATTACTCTCCCTTTATAAGTAAAGAAATATTAGAAAAACTATTTAATCTCTACTATATAAGAAACACATTCAAAATAAAATTCTTCTTTAAAACAATTCCGACTTTCATCTTATTTATAAAAAAAATCATCTATACTTTTAGTTTAAAAACCACATTTTTAAAATATATTTTTCCACTTTTATCGGTGTGGGAAAGTATTTTTCACTGTTATTTTTCTAAAAAGGTGCTTCAATCTTGTAAGGCATTTTTTACCTTGGTTTGAATCAGAGTACTACGTCATTTTTGTTTGTTTGATATCTGAAAGTTTTGTTTTTATTCTCGTTGTTTTTGTTTTTAATTGGTTAATTTAGCTCTTATGTACAAGTTACATTTGAATTACGTATTCTGAAAATCATGAAATGAAATTTCGGGACACTTTATTATGCTGTATCACGATTTATTACGTTTCTTTCTTTTTCTATAGAGTAATCAAACTGTTATAACTATTTTATAAAATTATTCTATGATGCATAAACTATTGATGCGAGTTCTAGAATTATTTATCCAAATTATTCAGCATTTCATGTATTGAAAACCTACATACTATAATATAATTCTTTAATTTATTTATCAACTATTAATACAGTGTAGTTTCAGTCAGATAATGTACATTATAATATATTAAAAATAGAAAATCAGGATTTTCTTGCTGAATAAATGATTTATTGTCTCGTGTTCAGATTGATCTTTAATGCAAGCGCAGTCATCGGTGTTATTAAATTTGTTTGAATATTTGTTGAATATCTACAATTTTTAAAATATGCAAAAATCCATAACGGTTGATTAATTCCTAAAAAAGAAAAAAAAAGAAAAAAAAAAGAAAACGCTTTACAGAAGTTTATCTTTTTATGTTTCAAATTTAAAGATGAATCTTTAAACACTTGAAAGAAATGAATATTTTTATTTTACAATGTCCATAATTTTAACCATCAATTTTTAAGGGTAAGTTTTTGTTTGAAGCAAAGAATAACAATAAAATCTAAATAAAATATTTGAAATGTCATACCATAAAAAGTTTGAAATGGAAAGCCATACTTTCATGTTCTATTTTTGTATAACAATCAATATATAGCATTCTGTAACAAATGTTTGTTGAAAATAAATTTTATGAAATTCATTCATCGATTTGAATAACTAGTTGGAAGTTAAATCGCATGAATTTAATTTTTTGTAGTTTTATCAAGCAAATAATAATTAATATGAATAAATATAGAATCAAATAATAACAAATAAATACAGGACGATAAAATTGCTTGAATTGATATTTATCAATGAAAAGAGATAAATTTAATGAGAGAGAAAAAGAAATTAGATTAGTGTCTTAAGTTATTTTTTGCCTAATATTTAAGAATTTGATTTTAATAGAGTAAGCACTTTGCGTAACAAATAAATATATTTCAAAACAGGAATTTTATTGAAATAAATTTCAAAAAAGTTATATAATTTATGGATTTTGATAATAAATTATCATTTGTTGTTTAAAAATGATAATTTATTAAGAAGTAAACCTGATTTATGACTCAATAATAAAATAGATTCAGTAAAATTCTGTTAAAATATAAAGTCACATTTTTAATAAATCAATTTATATCTTCTTTATATTTAAAACAGATTTAACTGATGTTAATAATTAAGTTGAAAGTAAAATTTATTATTTTGATTTACAAGCTGCAATGTGGTTTTCAAACGATTGTATTTCAAATCAAACCCGTATTTAATTTTTCGATATCAATAGATTTTATAATGCCAAACTGATTACATTTCGTAATAACAGATAACAGGTAAAATTATATATACTATATTAAAATTATTAAATACTCTAGTAGTTACTATAGTAATTAAATACTATAGTAATTACAATAGTAAAATTATTAAATATAAAAACTTTCTTAAAATTTTGCAAAGATATTTTTTAGAAAGGAAGTGAAAATATAAAATAAAAATAATATATTTGAGTATTATGGTTATCTCTCACTGTAGGAAAAGAAAATATCTAGTATTAAAATATTAATTACCTATGTTTAAATAACTAAATTACAATTAGGTAAAAAAGTCAAACACTCAAGTTTGAAACCATTAAATTCTGCTTATTATTAAGACGAACTTTTATTTGCAAAAAATTTTAACAATAAAGTAATGAGCTTAAGAAAAATATTTGTAAATTTTGATTTAGTTCAGTAAGATATTAATTATAAAGTGAATTTAAATTATTTATATCGCATGCGATAAAAGGCATGATGTTAATTACATGGTTTCTTATCAAATAGTTTCGTGTTTTTGAATGTAGTGTGCAGTATACAATATATTTGTGAGTTGGTATTTTATTGACATTTATTTATTAAAGAAATATATTTTGCATCGTAAAATATGCTGATGATTTAGTGAATATTTTTCAATATAAAAGTGATATTGTGCTTAATTTGTCTTTTAAGTTGTATATTTAAATATTGTTTTTAATGGTGTATTGTGTTTTTGTTATAATGTAAATTAAATTATTTGATTTTACTGAAAAGGAGATATAATGTATAGTCAAAAATACTTTCATTGAAAAATGGGAATTAAAAAAAATTTAATGTATATTTTGTTTATATTTTCCAACATTTACACATAAAAGTATAATGATGTCAAGCAAACATCATTAATATAAGTATGTTCAAACTTGATTATATCATTGATATTAACAATTTGAAATAATTTGGTTGATTTTTGATGAAGGAAATTTTTTTAAAATTATTCTCTAAAATTCAAATAATAGTTAATTGAATTATAATTTACAATAATTAATAAATCATAAAGGTGGAAAAATTAGGATCGTTTAAGATAATAAACCTACGTTATGTAGGTTTATTATTATGTAGGTTATATAAGTTAATTTAAAATTAGTATGAGAGATGGGAAAAAAATTTGCGCATAAAAATCAGCTGTTAATAATTTAAAAAAAAAGAAAAAAATAATTTTATTATAAGAAACATGGAACATGTTAACTTTTAACAAATTGTTAAAAAATTGAAGGGGATTAGCATTTTTCAATAAATTGAAATCCATTTACATTTAATATATAAAATGAACTTTTAGGAATTTAAGATTAGGGGGGAATAAGCTAACTTAAAATCATATTCTCACTTCTTAATGCTTTTATCTACGAATAGAATTTCTTTAATTTAACTAACTTAGTCAAAGACAAATTAAGTAATAAATGAATTTTTATCTAAATAACTGTTTCTTTTTCTAATTGAGTGCGATAATATTCCAAAACTCTGCAAATCATCTGCAGATACATTTCTTGTTTGGAGAAATGAATTAAATTGTGAGAGTTATTTAATATTTTAATAGAATGCATCTCTAAATAATTGTGCAAAGTCTTGCGTGAATGCAAGTCTCGCTTTGGAGCAAAGCGTGATAATTTGTGAAGTAGTTTGGAGGCTCTTCTAATAGCATTAATTGTTTCCGAAATTCGTAGAACTTAAACAGCGGTGTATAATAGATTTATACTGCAGGGTAGATATTCATTGCTACGCGTTACATAAATTGTGTATTTTCTCACATGGGTAAAATTATTTGAACTTAGTACAAATTTGAATGAATCACACTCATTAAGTTCTTCTACTTTAACGTGTGTTTGTAATTTTAGTAAATTCGCTTATTATTAATATATAGCATACACTGTATCAATTGTTTGAATATTGAAGTGTTTATATTTATTCTTTGTTTTTCTGCAAATTTTCTTACTGCTTGTTTTGTACAATTGATGTGCATTTATATTTCATTTTACTTTTCAGTTCTCTGATTTATTTGTCAAAATTATCGCTCTTGCTGAAATAAATCAATTACTTTTTGTAACTTTTTAATTAAAAATCAAAAATCTCCCTTTGATATTTTTATTGATATTAATATTTTTAATATTTTTAATTGGTTTATTAATTGCTTAATATATTGAATATATATATATATATATATATATATATATATAATATGTATATATATACATATGTATATATATATATATACATATTATATATATATATATATATATATATATATATATATATATATATATATATATATATATATATATATATATATAAATATTTTAAGCAATACATTTTGTTATTATGAAATGAATATGTATTTATATACTAAAGTAAGAAATATAAAACCGAATCCTAAGATTTGCTTTAAAATACGAAACACATGACTTATTTCGTACAAGTTAAATTCAAATAAAAATAAATTCTGGAGGAAAAGGTTTTAATAAAATGCAACTTTATTTACTATATTCAAAAATATAATTAATCAATAAAGTGAAGGTCCTGTTTTGAAAGATTAGGAATATTTCAACAACTTAGAGTTGAATTGTTTTAAGGAAACGCTGATCATACTTATTTCTTTAAAACTCATAGAAAGCTCTTATTATGTTTGTCTACCAAAAATTTGTCTGAAATGGAATTGAGAACTGCTTGATTAAACAGAGTGGAAATTACATCAAACTAACTGTCTCTGGCTAATTAAAAATAAAAACCAAATTTAATTTCGAAATTTCAATTACAATGTTTGTAATTAATTTAAAACATTATAATCATTGATTTGAATTCCCTATGAATTCGTTCTTATAACACCATGTAATTAATTAAAACAATGAAACAAATTTGTTTTGGAGCTCTTCTCATTTCAAGAAAGAAATTTTTTATCTCTTTAAAATTATCACAAGCGTTGCTGTTGAGAGTGATGGATCCAGTTTCTCTCTTCATTCCCATCGCGTAAATTTTTAAAATGATAAATATTTATTTTCTCTCAGTGAAATGTATTATTTTTACCCCCTTCAGAAAGCGCGTTTTCGCCTTCTCCAGTATGTCACCGCTCAGTAACACATTAGAATGTGAATGAGAGGTGTTGCGACTTTAATATTTAATAAATTTCTTGCTAACGACAGTTGTAAAGTCTTTTACAGCTCTTACGATATATTTTTAGCTAACCACTGTATCAAATTTCATTTTATAGCACAAGACATCGTTTTGAGGAGATGTTCATTGAAATAAATGGCAGTGCGTGCATTACAGTACCATGTTTTAAATTATAAAAACTTCATGTTTGAATGGAAACCACAATCAGATGATTTTTTAAAATTCTTTTTTATTTCTGTATTTCAAATATAAGAAATATGTATGTAATTGGCAGACACTTTGCAAGTGTCTGCCAATTCATTTTTGTAGATAAATTTTGGTTTTTGAATTTGTACCATTTTGGAATCTACTTTAAATTGTATGTTCTGGTCTAATTAGCCTTTGCTGTCAAAATAACTGTTAAATGGGAAAAAAAAGCTAAGTAATTAAATGAATAAAAATACCCTTAGAAATAATAATATAATAACTGATTGTGATTTAAAAATAGTGCTGTAATTTAAAGAAAAGTTCATTCATAAAATAAATTTTTTTTTATAAAAATAAAATGTATTAAAAATAAAAACCTAAATACAGTTTGATTTTATCATTAGATTAATTAAACTTTTCAGCATTTCTTACACAGCTACATCTAATAAATATTGTTTAAAGCATAATTTTTTCTCTCCTAGCTTAATTTAATTTTTGTTATGAATAATTTTCTTATTTCTTCATTTGCGTCATTTTTTATACCATTATACAAAAACTCCCGAAATGATTCAAATTTCAATGATAATTAAAAAAAGTGTTATCACTTTCGTATTTGCAATCTTTTACACATAACTTTTCCCCTTTTATCCTTTTTTTAAATTTCTTTTAAATAATATTTTTTCTCAATTTATTTTTCTATATCATTGTATTTTTTTATTATAAAACAAAATGTTTGTAGGAAATGAATTTATTCATGATCGAAAAAGAATTTAATTAATTTTTGTTGATGAGTTTATTTATCTGCAAGTTGTTTTGGTTATTAAAAAACACAATGAAGTTACATTTTACGTTTGAAACAAAGGAAAAAGTTTAGATATCATCATTTTTCAATGAAATACATTGGAGATAAGTCCATTATGCTTACGATGGAAAGACAAATAAAATAGTTATTTGTCTCAATGTTTGCAATTGAAACCTAAATGTGTAAAAATTAATAAATGTGCCGTACATGTATTGATTACACATATTTATAATTGTATTTTTTCAGCAAAGTAAAAAATTTCAAACCTAATTATGATTTAAAAGTGAACTTATGAAAATTTCATTTAAATTAAGTATGATATTTTTTTATATTGAAACATTTGGAATAGAAAAACTACATATGAACTTTAAAAGCAAAAGTAAATTACTATTAAATTTAATTTCACTTCATCATAATATAATTTTAGCTTTTGATCTGTAATTTTCTGTTTCATTATAAAAATAGTTTAAACTTTTCTTAGAAAAGAAAAAAATTTCAAAAAATTTTACATTTAATTGTTTTGTTTTTCTAAAATTCAAGACACATTCTACTAGTTTATTACACAGACTGTGTATTTATTAGAAACCGAAGTAAATTTTTTAGGGATATAAGTGAGTATTCTGAAAATATTTGCTTATTAAAAGCAATGCATCATATGTAATTTTGCGTAAATATTTCAGACAGGCTTTAGTAAATTTGTAACGGAAAATGCGTGAAATTGATTTATATCTTTTATCCGATTTATTGCAGGTAAATGTTCACTTTTACAACTCTTATTAAACTGTTGACTTACGTAACCTTAGCAATTTAACATATGGTTGTTATATTTTAAAATATGAAAAAAATTATACATGCATAAATATACTTTCCATTAGGGATTTTTATTTTTTGCAAAGTTATTTTATATAATTGATGAAAAAAGTTTTTTCAAGAAATAATGATACCGAAAGAATTATTGAGTACGTTATTTATATTTATTTTTTCATGTATAGATCATTTTTTTAAATGACATAAAAACATTGAAACGCGCTGACATTGTTAAAAATTACTACACTAGATAACGTCAAACTTTAGGCGTAATATTTATTGATTAATGGATAAAATATTGTAAATCTTCTATATCTGTGTGTGAGAATATTTTCACATTGCATAGTCCTTAATTTATTTCCAATAAATCTACTTTCATAACCCATTAGCTTTGTACGTGACTATTTGCACATTTTTTCCGACAACGATTTTATCGTTCTATATAATTTAAATATGTTTCCCTAAATCATTCAGGTTGAATGCTATTGAACACATTTCAATAAATTATTTCCAATACAGGCATAAATATTATTCTTTTAATAGCTTAATAAATCAATATTAGTATCAGATTTGTATAGTTTTGAAATAGAAATATTTACTTTATATTAATAAAAGGAAAATAGTAAATAATCAATAAAAATATGTCTATTCCATACCGAATTTATGTGTTTTATTTCTGAACTGAAATTAATAAAAATAAATGAGATACTTGAAATTGAATGAAAGAGATTTGAAGGCTTGTGACGTGCGTTTACTTTATTTGTTAGATGGTTTGATTTCAACCATTTGCTAGCTCTATCACACTGCTCTTCATTAAGGTAGGTTATGAGTTCGATACTAACCAGTGTAGGTGAATGGGAGATAATTTTTGCTATTCAGTGTATAGAACTATTGGGGTAAGGCTTGGGAATATTTCGGATCTTTCTTTTGTGGTATGGGATTCATCTTAGAAGTAATTAAAGTCCTGAATACCAAATTTCGATAAATCACAGCATATTTCCCTGAGCTAGACTTACACTATATACTATCAAAAATATCATATTTTCTAAACTAAATAACCAATTTTTATCAAGACATATTTAATGAATACAATTTAAATAGAAATAAAAGCTATTTAAATTTTAATTACTTCATATGAAATCAATATAATTGTGTATGCTCTAAGAAAATATCAAATAATAGTATTCTTACAAATGTTATAAAGAATCATATATTTACATATTATTTGATAAAAAGCTTTGATGTTGAGTTTTATAAATTATGAAAAATCTTTCTATTTTTAAATGAGAGTAATTACTATTATTAATCGATTAATCTTATAGAACAGTTTTTAAAATTTTTATGCCGTTCATAAATTTTGATGGAAATATGTTAAGCGATAACTCTGAGTAAAATTATACTAACTGAAAATATCTTTTTACTTTTGAATTATAGTACTTATAAATTTTTAATGAATAGATTTTACCCATATTAAAATGTGTTAAAATATAATTAAATTTAAAATACTGTATACCAAAATTAAGTTTCCTTAAAATCTAGTAAAATGTTACTGAAAAGCAAATTAAAGAAAATTCAAAATCTTTAGTATCATTAAAAGAAATATAAAGAAAAATTATACAAAAAATTTTTTAATTTAAAAAATGTTTTTAATATGTATAATAGATAAATATAATTATAACACTTTGAATAAAACCAAACATTTTTAAAGAACATAACTGTTCAAATATTTGTGAAATATAACTATTTCTTTAAATTTAATAATTTACTATTCAATTTTCATAATTTAGAATAATTTGAAAATAAGTATTACTGTTTTTTATCAGAATAATTTTCATAAGCTTTGATATACAAGATAAAAATCTTGCTATACATTTTCCAAACTATTTCGAATATAATTAGTTAATGGTTAATTAAACAGAATAGGAAAAACTAATATAATTAAATATTATAAAGTTATATTCCAATATGACACCAATTTGCTTATTTAATAATGCAAAAAAATCTTTCCCTTTTACCTAATCTTTACAGATATTATGCAAATTCAATTTAATGTTAAAATATTAAATAATACGGATTTAAGGAAAAAAAATTGTTTTTTTGAAAATATCAACCTATCAAATTTATAGAAAGAGATTCAAATGTGTCAATGAATTATTATATTTCAATAACTCATTGAAGTCAATGGATTATTCAAGTATAAATGACTGAACTAGCTCATTGACTCTGAGTGAATAGATGCTTTGACGCATTGATTCATTTTATGACTCTCTCAATTCTTTTGAATCAGTCGTTTTCATTCATATATTTCACTCGAAATCTTTTGCCAACTTGTCTAGTGGTCAACGTGCCTGACTACGAATAGGGAGGTCCTGGGTTCGAATCCTGGTTCAGGCTTGGATGTACTTTCTCTCTCTCTATCCGGTCTTTGTCCTTTCCTGGTGTGTGAATGGTTGCCTACCCTATAAACGGATCTCTATGGCAAGTGTGTGTACTGAAGAAGTCGGCCTTCACACCAAATAAGGTTCAGTTGGAAAAGTTGAGCAGTGCATCCCAATTTGCCAGCCTAGCTGGTACACGAGAACAAAAATAACCCGAAATCTTTTTCAATTTGAGCAATATTTCAGGGATTATAAATTTTAAATATATACTGTGATATTTTCCCTAAGAATGTATTTAAAACGTCAAGTTCTTTGTAGACTGAAATAAAAAGAATTTTATAAAGTGTTTAATAAAGTGAAATTTATTGTATATTTTCAGTTTTATGAATTATTTCTTCCTTTCTTTTTTAATTTATAAATTTATTATGGGAAACAGTTAATTTCAACAAAGTTAATTTCTATTTTTCTTTTTTTAAATAAATTGTTTATAAATTATTTTATTTATGCAGAAATGTTGCCTTATGTTCATGTTCTACTTCTACGAAAAAAATATAGATTAATGTATTTGAGAATTTGTATATGTTGCTTTTTCAATATTTACACACAAAATGTCTTGAAGATAATGGTAAATTACCACATACATTATTTTTTTCAAATGATAAAAATAAACAAAACTGAAAATTTTATGTAAAATACACATAGTTCAGAAAAATATCGTCTGTAGCACACTAATAAGCTGTGGTTACAATGTCCATGGCGGTATTAATGTTTCTAATAGTTGGAAATAATACCTCAAATGTCGGTAAGTTAATTGTGAAGATTTTCTGTTTGGTTAATATATATACATCTTAGGAGCCGAAGAGGAAACGTATATTATGTCTATGAGTTCAATAACAATTCCTTTCGGTAAATGCGTTTTAGAAGGAAATGAAATAAATTAAATTAAGTTCTGTTACAATGGCCATAAACATGTAAAAAGGAAAATAATGTAAAAGTTTGTAACACCTTAAGATTGTATCATAAAAGTTGACTTCAATTTTATATCCAGTGTCGTTTTTCCCTTGGGATGTGTGATGCCCTAACGTAATAAAAAACATGCTCCCTTTGTTTTATTGTGTGGCCAGCCAAGGTTAAGAGGAGAGATTTTATATATATCCTTGCAAATATAGAAGAGTCATCCTAATCAAAAAAGAACCAATGAAAAGATGTAGGAGGAGACTAAAAGTCAAATAAAATAGAGGAGTAAATGCACTTCAAAAAGAGAATTGAAAGCAGCATCTCATAAGAGGAAGCAGAGGAAAGGTGTCTCTGACTGCAGACTGCCTCTTGATAGACGAAAATGATGGATGCTGAAAGATTTATAGGACTGTAAACAGAGACGACTGTACCGGAGTAAAATGGAATGATGGTAACTAGAGAATCCGAGAGAGGATTGCAAGTAGAAGCCCTGTCTCGGTATACCTGAATGAAGCCATAATCTGTCCGGAAACTTGATGACGGAAAAAAACGGAGATGACTTAAGTAGTGGTTGGAATCTTATGTACAAGCGGTTATCCTACTGGATGAATCTATTAACCTCTTCCTCTGGTTCCATTATTGTTTTGTAAATACGGAATTCTAACTAAATTACGCAATAATCAAGAATGCTTTTCTCTTATAAGGTGTAATTTATTGTGTTTAAATAAAAAATAAATGTTACAAATAATTTTATTAATCAATAAAATATTATTTGTAATATATTTAACTTTTAACTTAGTATATATATATATATATATATATATATATATATATATATATATATATATATATATATATATATATATATATATATATATATATATATATATATATATATAGATAGATAGATAGATAGATAGATAGATGTCCAATGCACACCTCGTCTTTGATGCAAACAGATCTAGGGGTAGGCACAAACTTCGAGGGGCAAATTATATAGAGGAAAACTTTAAAATGATGAAAGTGATAAATTGGAGAGCTGTCGCCACCTCCGGAAGAACACATTGGAGGAATGTTCTGAGGAACGCCTTAACCAACTCCGGGCTGTCGTGCTAAAGAAGAATATATACATATATATATATATATATATATATATATATATATATATATATATATATATATATATATATAATATACATAGGTATATATATATACATATGTATATACGCCGGCTAACTTTTATAATGATCAGCGTGCCTGACTACGGATACTGAGGTCCTTGGTTCGAATCTCGGTTCAGGCATGGATGTATTTTCTCCCTCTCTATCCTGTCTTTGTTCTTTCTTTGTGTGTGTGAATGAAGTATGAATGATGGCTACCCCATAAACGGGTCCCTATGGTATGTGTGAGGGTACGATGGTGGCCCGCTCCCTGTGTTGTCCCCTGTGCAACGCCTCGGCGGCTAAGAGGTTGCTCTGTCTGGACGGTTCCTTGGTATCAGGGAACAATTGATTAATAGACTCTGTTGCAGTTGTAACTCTCTACAATCTACCATTGGATAAAAAAAAAACTCACACACACACACATATATATATATATGTATACATATTGTATATAGATTATTCATAAATACTAATAGTAAATATGTATAAATGAAGAATCAATTTTATTATTTTGATATTTAAAGTATATATATATATTGATTGTAAATTTATTATACTTGCCATAAATATACCATAAGCGATATACAACTGAAATTTGTTTCAAAGAATGCAATAATTTTTCGAAAACCAAATGCTATTATTTTTCTTCTTCTATTATTGTTTAGAAATAGAATGTTCTGAGTCATTTATTTGTCAATCTTTCCGAGATTCAATAATGCCTTTGAAAGAGAGAAAATTTCAATTCCCGTGCTTGTGTCATCTTTAAACTATTCACTTGAAGGTAGAAGAGAAGACTACGAGGAAGCTGTCAAATATACCATAATATCAAGGAAAATATAAGACTTGAAACAGTATTTCCGTTGAAAGAATAGAATTTTTTTAAGAAAAGTATCGTTTTGTATGACAACACCCTAAAGTGGTGAGGGCTATTTGTTTAATCTTTCATGTTATGAATTTTTTCTTGGGAACTATTTATTCAGTAACTATTTTGATAAAATATCTTAGGATATTAAAAATTATATATACAAAGGGTAATGCATTAAAAATCCTCAAATAATTTTGGGAAAAATACACTTCACTTGACAATTAAATTAATCTGATTCACAAAAAATTATTATCAAATTCATATGCAAATATAAAATTTATTGTAAATAATATTTGAAGTACAGTTTAGAATTCTTAGAGCAAACTGACAAAAATTTGCAATGAATATTATGCTAATTATTTTTTCCTGAGTATGTTTTATGACTGTAAACAAAAAACATGATATTAGGTTTTCATACAATTATTAAGGACTGTTAAAATTAAATTCTAAATTTTCAAGTTATTTTTTGTTTTTTGCTATCTAAATTAATTTTTTGAATTAATTTAAATCTCTTTATTTCTATATAAAACGTTCTGTTACTATACCTTATTTTTGATTTAATTACATTGTTTTCTGTTATATTAGTTTAAAATTTCAAAAATTAATTGATTTCAGATATTTTAAGCTAATATGAGCATTTTTTGCTTTCCACCTTATTTAAGACAATGAATAAAGAGAATGACTATACATTAACATAGAAAAATAAGTAAATATTAAAAACGTGTTATTATTTATTTGTAGTTAGTTCCAAAGAAACCAATAATACTTTACTTTTCAAAAAAAAAAAAAAAAAAAAAAAAAAGAAACAGTATTAGATAGATATTCAGAAGTAGTTTGATATAAGTATATGACATAGAAAATTCATTTGGGAAATTGTTTAACAATTAATATAATGTAGAAATATGAAAGTTTGAGCGTTAGTTTATTTTTTTAAATAATTTTTCAAAATAAAAATAATTACTTTCAGATTACATGAAAAAATTTAGTAAGGATATTTTTAATCTTAAAAGTCAATAATTAAAATTATGATTAGAGATCAGGCTACGCGTGCAATAAAACCTATTGTGCTTAATCTAATCTCAAATCGTCTTTAAATTTACTACTTTGTTCTTTCACAAAGAACGCTGTTCACACTTCAGTCATAAAACATAGAAGATATAAAGTTACTTCGGAGCTTCAATTGGAAACCTGACAAAAAGTAATGCGCAAATCTGAAAAATAATGACATTTAATATTATGGGAAAAAGAGAAGAAATCGCTGCAAAATGAGATACTGCATTTCTTTTTATTTAATTTGTAATTTCTTTTTAACTTCGTTCAATATTCCTTTTATTATCTATTAGAGATTCGTTTCATAATTTTCAAATATTTTTCTTATAATTTTATGTCATTTAAATTTAAAGTTATCTTTTTAATGTAATTATCTGGAATTCTCTCTCTCTAACATTTTAACTATCAATAATTATCAAATGCGTCACAACACATTTTTATTCATTAACTTTTGCTAATTTTTAATATTTATATTCAACGCTTAAAAACATTTTTATCTTAATTAAAAAAATTATAATTACAATTTTTGATGTTCAGAATTCAAAGCTTCTTTTTTGTTCTTTTTAAACTACATTAGCTATCTAAAACTTAACCAAAACCATATTATACAAACAACATATAATTTAATTTTAAATAGGGAATAGTTTTTCGATAAATAGTGTTAACTATTGAAGTGTGAAAATAAATAAAATATTCTTAATTGCTAATACATATATAGCTGAATTGTTAAAAAAAATGTAAAATATTTATTACCAAAAATATTTAATGCAAAATAATTTATGATTTTTTGATATTAAATATTTAATTTTCGCAATAAAAATATTTTTATTTAACCAGAAAAAATATACTTCATGAGAATTATAGGCAAGAAAGTGTATCACATTTAAATCATTGAAATAGAAAATCTTTGGGATTGATTATGTTTTAATTTTCTTATAAAAAATGAAGGTGATTCTTCACATTTCGTACTCTTTAGAAGTCATTTGTTTGTTTCTCAAGTGTAGATATTCGCGTTACATTTTTGATATTTTTTTAAATTAATTTCTTTCCATATCATGTATTTATACACCCAGTTGACTTTATTTATAAATCGTAATTCCATACTAACATACTTTCTAAAAACTGATCTTCAGCAAATTTTGATTAAAATCTGTAAATTTGCAAATTTATTTTATTGTAAAATAATTCATTATCGTGTAATTCGTATAGAAAATACGTTGTTTCTATTTTAATTTCCAAAATTAATCTCAATTTACAAATTTTGTTAGGATAAATCAAAAAACGAGACAGTAAGCTCTGTTTAAAAAATATAGTTTTAGAAATTAATTTTACTCTAAACTTTTCCTAGAGTAATTCATTATCAAGTAGTTTTAAATAGTATTCAGTGGTTTTATTTTGAATTTTTATGATAGAAAGTTCAAGTATAAGTAGAAAAATATCACTCTTATCACAGCCAAAAGATATGTATATTATCAGAAAAGATGAAACTACTTTTTTCACTATGTTTTAAGCTTTAAATTATTGAAAATATTATTGGATTCAGAAAGTATTGCCTCAAATTTTCGCTCTTTATTGTCTTATGAAAGAATTGATTATAAATCTTTTGTAAATATCCTTTACTCTAAATTTATGCAATTCTTATTAACTGAAATAATTAATTGAATAATATTGATTAATTATAAATATAATTAAATAAAAGAAGCTGTTGTAAGTTCTTTTAAGGATAATGAATGTTAAAACATGAGGAAATATGCAGCACTAAATACTTTCAGCCAACAACATATAAGCATATTATTATTTCCTGGATATATACTTATTATTTCGTTATATATGTTTTGGAAGCATATATTTATTATTTCGAAACACGAAAACTTCTTCAATGTTCATTGAAACTGAAATACATATTTTAATTTTATAGTATGGGAAACGTATTAACAGTATTCCATCAGGAAATACATAATTTGGTACCTGCTTTATCATTTTAGCTATGTAATAAGAAGAAATGTAATATTGATATGATGTTATATACTTCATATATAAAAATGGATATAAATCAAAATGTATAGTAGTATCTTTTTATAGCCTGTATAATAAATCCCAGAATGAACAAGTATCTGATATGACAACTGAAATGAATGAGGATATTTGATTCTATACTTTTAAATGAATGAAGATATTTGATTCTATACTTTGAAATGAATGAGGATATTTGATTGAACTGAGAAAAGACTCTTTTGAAAAAATGTTTCTCAAAATATGAGCCTAATATATAACTTTTAAAAAATGAAACATATTTCCATGTTAAAATGAAACGGCTAGTATGAACGTAAATTTTTGCCATCCTTTTCTAATAAAATTAAAATTTCTAATTTCTTGGGAAGTTATAATTCAATTTCTTTTGATGGAAATATATCAACTAATCTAAGGTACGGAATTTATGTAATTTTCATACAAGTATGCTTGTATATACATTGCTGTCGAAATAAAGGAACTAAATGTGCATGTATACATACATGCATATATATATATTAGCGAGTAAACTGTGAAGTATCTGTGACAGAATCATTAAGTAATCAATGTTAAATGTCTTTATATTAGATAAATTAAAAATATTCTATGATCTTTCATAATTTCTAAAAAAAGTGTTCAGATTACACTTTATTGGAATAAATTTTTACTTTACAAAATAAGTAGAATAATTTAAATAATAATTTAAAAATAATCTTATAATAGTTTAAAAACATTTCTATGTATATTGTATAATCATAATAAGTAATTTAATATATTTTGGAAGCCAAGCTAAAAGTATATTTACCCTCATATTTTATTTCTAGTAGAAATATTTCACGAAAGAAAATTTGCTGCAAGGGATAAAATAATAATTTGTCAAAATATATTTTAGTTACCTTATAAATAGGGGAGTTGAAGAAGTGGAAAAGTTGCACACTCCAAGAGAAAAAAAGATAAACCAGTGAGAAATTACTGCAGGTGTACGATTTTTAGCCTTTTAAAGTTCGGTTGTAGAATTCCTATTTGTAAGAGAAAAAATATAATAAAAGAGTGTAATATATCCACACACATAAGTGACAAATCCTTTAGCTGTTTTCTTACCAACTATCAAAGCCATTCCAAAGATTCGAAAGAGCTTAGGATTTGAAAGATTGTGGAATTCAGTCCAGTTGTTGCTTACTTTCTTACAAGATATAAAAATATTTATTAATATTTTTTGTAAGTTGTAAGTTAAGAGATTTCTTCGAAAATAATCTTCCTTTTCATTATTAATGTAGCATTTTTGAGTTCAAATAAGGTTATGAAGTTTTGATTTAAAAAAGTCAAATATATGTTTGCTCAGATTTGTTTTAGTGAAATAAGAATATTACTCTTCAAATAATATGATTTTGTATGTTTAGGCTAGAGTTAAAATTAGCACATTAATTGAGCGTTTATACAGAAACAAACTGACGAGAAGAACGCTTTTTAGAAGTAAAAATTGAATGAAAACACAATAAGTCAGTTATTTATATACACTACTGGACATTAAAACTGCTACACCAAGAAGGCGACATGCTACAGACGTGAAATTTATAAGAAAGGAAGAAGGTGCGGTGATATGCAAATGATTAGCTTTTCACCGCATCCAGACAAAGCAGGCGCCAGTAGCGACACCTACATGGTGTTTAAATGAGAAAATTGTTCAGCCGGTTCCACATACACAAATTGCATTTGAACGTTGTTGCCTGGTGAAAAGCTGTTGTGATGCCTCGTGTAAGAAGGAGAAATGCGTACTACCACGTTTCTGACTTTGATAAAGATCGAATTGTAGCGTACCGGGATTGCGGTTTATCTTATCGCAGTATTGCTGCTCGCGTCGGTCGAGATCCAATGACTGTTAGCAGAATATGGAATCGATGGGTTCAGGACGGTAATATGGAATGCCATGCGGGATCTCAACGGCCACCTATCACTAGCAGCCGAGAATACAGGCATATTATCCGCATGGCCGTAATGGATCGTGCAACCACGTCACGAGCCGTGAGTCAAGAAACGGGGTCGTTTGGAAGACAACAAGTGTCTGCACGAACACTTCGACGACATTTGCAGCAGCATGGACTCTCAGCTCGGAGACCATGGCTGCGGCTTCCCTTGACGCTGCGTCACAGACAAGAGCGCCTTCAATGGTGTGATCAACGACGAACCTGGGCGTATGAATGGCGAGACGTCATCTTTTCAGATGAATTCAGGCTCTGTGTACAGCATCATGATGGTCACATCCGTGTTTGGCGGCATCGTGGTGAACGCACACTGGCAGCGTGCATTCGTCATCGTTATACTGGCCGATCACCTGGCGTGATGGTATGAGGTTCCATGGGATACACGTCTCGTTCACTTCTTGTTCGCATTGACGGTGCTTTGAAGTGCACGTTACATTTCTGGTGTGTTACGACCCGTGGCTCTACCCTTTATACGAGCCCAGCAAAACCCTACGTTTCAGCAGGATAATGCCCAACCGCATGTTGTCGGTATTGTACGGACCTTCCTTGATACGGAACATGTTCCGCTGATGCCCTGGCATGCACGTTCTCCAGATCTTTCACCAATAGAAAACGTCTGGTCAATGGTTGCCGAGCGACTGGCTCGTCACCAAACGCCAGTCACTACGGTTGATGAAGTGTGGCATCATGTTGAAGCTGCATGGGTATCTGTACCTGTACATCTGTTTGACTAAATGTCCAGGCGTATAACTGATGTTATTACTGCCAGAGGTGGTTTTTCTGTGTACTGATTTCTCAGGATCTATATCCAGCCAAATGTTTTTAAAATTTAATCTCTTGTTATTTCTAGTATAATATATTTGTCCAATAAATATAATTTTGTTATCTGCATTTCTTCCTGATGTAGCAATTTTAATGGTCAGTAATGTATTATAGGATATTTTTTCCTCAATTAGCTAGATTCAATGTTTTAGAATATGATATTCAATTATCTCAATTTCTTAAATAATTTATTGGTTATAGGTAGGATAGAATCTTACAAAGGATTTAAAAGAATGTTAATATTCTTCTCAAAAATAGACATTGCATTATTTGATGAAAAATTAAGAGCAATATTAAAAAAAATTGATTTAGTTTAAAATTTACAAAAAGCTTGAGAATTAATACTCTCTTTTCACCTGTCATATTGCCTATTTTGTACAATAAATAATTTTTTTCAAAAGTATTGGATTTTTATGCTGACAATTTGTCGTAATTGGACAATGTCATTAAAATCATGCATATCAACTGAATATTGATAAATTGTCATGTAATAGATTAGTAGGCACTGGTAAATTTCATTGTAATACACTCTTAAAGAAATTTACCAGTTTAAATGAAAATTATGGGAAAAAAGCTATTTTATATTTATTGAATAAACTTCCGTAATAATAAGTTATTTTAAAGTTATTTTGTAAGTAAATATTTATATAATAAATATTCCAATAACTAAATAGAAGAAAAAATTATTTTTCTGAAATATGTTGAAGATCAAAAGAAAATTGTTGACAAGAACTCATTATTATTGATAAAATTATAAATTTTATTTCCTTGTCATGAGTTATTTAAAATTATCAGAAATTATTAGAACATTTAGGATTTTTGGTTGCATAATTATCTTGATTATTGTATGTTTATGGAAAGATTTTTGATAAATAATTGCATAATTATCTTGATTGTTGTATGTTGATGGAAATGGTTAGAAACCAATAAATTTTTCATTGAGCTTATAACTCTTAACGAAATCAATTTATTAATTTTATATTATAAAAGTGATATAATTTTGTCTTTTGGCCATTCTATAATCAATTTTCTGCATAATTTCTAATTTAAATGGGAACGATTAAGATTAAATGTACTTTTTTAGTAAATTTCAATGTATTTCAAAAAATACACCCGAGATGGTAACTGAATGCATGAATGATGAAATATTAAATGATTTCCTGGAACTCATATATTAATTTTAGCATATATTTGATTAGCGTTTTCAACAAAAAAAATTATAAATGATAAACATGATTATAAAAAAACTTAATTACTAATCAATATCATTCGATATAAATTAATCGATTTTTAAAACTATATCAATTAGTTAAATATCGATTAGATCAACCATACAAGGGCAACTCTTTGAACGTAAAAATTCAGTTTGAGGTAATTGCGGATATATCAACCACTTTAAGAAAATATAAAACATAAAATTTAACAAAATAAAGCTTATGATAAGATGTATTTTCATTTTCTACATTTTTTTTACATATTTTTCTTATTACTTAGTACTTATTTTAGTCAAGATAAAAAGAAGCATCGAATGACCAAATTGGTCTCTTTTGCTTTATAAATATGGACAACTACCAACTTTATACTGTTAAACGTATATATAAATTGAATATAAATAATCATTTTATATGAAATATTTGATGATGTCTGATTATATCCTACATTGAAATTTTACCAATTTTAAAGACTATTTACTTATTTGAAAGTTATTAAAAGTTTTACCTTAATACGAAATATTTCTTCTACAAGAATATCTTAAATGGTTTAATATGAATAAATTATCAATTAATAAAAATATGCGCAATTTTCTAGGTCATATCCTGTAGCTCATATGATTATAGCATAATATATGTAAACATTTTAACAAATGATTTGTAATTTCAGAAATAGGATTTTACATTATAAAGTATTAAGTGATGAAAATTTCATTAATTTCTTCTTAAAAACTTTTGAGAAAATTAAAGAAAACATGCGCGTTATAAAGTGTTCATAAATTTATAATCAAATAATGTTAACATTTTAAATTTTTTCCCCAACACGATAAACTATTTTCAGAGAATCCAACATTTAAAAACTTTTAGTGAGAATTATATTCATTTTAAATTTTACAAGCACAAGATTTTATGCCATAAAATTAATGTTGCTTTTTTCTGCTACATTATTAATTGTGTTCAAGTATGAAGCATGTCATTGAGTGATAAAAAAACATATATTATGAAGTTTATGTTTGAAGTATATAATTGGTCTAAGTTTAATGTCCTCCATTATGTACTCTATAGAATCCTTTCATAGAATACTTAAACAAGTGTTAGTGCGAATTGTTGAATTGGCACCTGAGTTGCTTTCCTCGACTACATCACAAAGGGAGATTATGCCTTAAGGATATTAAACGGTACATCGACTCTTATCATGAGACGATAATCTGAATCCACTCTCTCGGCATACCGGTATTTAATTGGATCAAGTAAGATCAAACACAAGTTCGATTTCTCTATCAATTAAGCTGAGTACTACATTAAGGAATAAATGACCATTATTTAATCACTTGCATGTTTGGTTGCAATTGAACAAATCATAAGCATGTAGTTTCGTCACGTCTATTAGTATCATGTGATTACAGGTTTGCCATTTGGGTTTGGAGGTACACAGTTTTATGAATGTAAGTAGAGATTGGTTCATATCATATATGCTACAAATAATTATACCAACCGAAATTCTCCCAAAAGAAGACTTTTATAATGAATATGGCGTCTTTGAGTTATCTATAGCCCACATATCTTAATAGCTTAAACTTTTGTTTTTCTGTAAAACTGTATGATGAAGCATCACAATTAGAAGCCAAATAATGCATAGAAAAGATAAAAAAATAACGTTTAATGTTAAATATTCCAGTTGTAAAATATATATGAATGACAGTAAAGGAAATCACAGGAAACATTTTTGAGATAAACATGAAAAACGAAATTAAATATTTATTGTTTAATTTCTTTATCATCTGAAATAAAAATTAAGTTTATAATAATAATATTTTAATATATTTTCATACATAAATTGTTTATTTTTGTACATTTCATTTCATTGAATCCATTTTACTGATTATTATAATAATTCTAAGCCTAAACTAGGATTTCTATATAAAACTATATAGGATTTCTATATAAACTAGGATTTCAATAAATAATTTTAAGCCTAAACTAGGATTTCTTCATTCCAATAAAATTTATTAAAGTTTAAGGGAATATTGTCCTTCATTGCGAAGAAATCTCTGTGTAGATATTCTTTGCTTAATGATTATTCCACTTTAAAACAAAATGCTTATTTTGTTCTTTTTATAATTAGAGAATAAGTATTCATTATATCTGAAATAGTAACACTAATAGCAAAAGATTATGTATCACTTATATCTAAAAAGGTAATATCTATTAGCAATTAATGCGCTTGTTTTTGAGTAAATCAGTAAAAAATAGTATATCTAATTAAAAATTAGTTAAATTTCATCTAATGAGATCAATTTATTTATTAGAGTCATATTATATCATTTTTATAATTTATGAGATCTATTTCTTCCAAATATGAATTGTAGAAAGTGTAAAAATTCAACAAGGGAGGAAAGTTTGATGGCATCTGCTCAAACAATACTTTCTTTGATAAAAATTTTATTATGAGTTCCTTCTTAGATTTGAAGAAGCGAAACATTTTTGTTGTATAAATATTTTAATTCTGTATTTTTAAAGAAGTCATTCATTAAATTTCTTCAAATTTTATCGGCATGTTTATTTAAGAGAAATTTAATATATTATATAAGTTCACACAAATGTAAAAAATTTAAAAATTCAAAATTTCAAATAGGAATGATTATAAAATGCAAATAATTTTAAATTATATTTGCTTCATTGTTTAAAATGGCTTATCATTTGCATTTTTAATAATATTATGTGAAACGTGTAGCTCAGAGTAAGGATTCCTGACTTTCTACAGAAGAAGCAGTAAGCTTCTATATGGGAAATTATTTTGTTAAAAAACATTATGATAATTAGTTTTTGGTTTTAAAATTAATACAATATTTAATTGCACAAAGATATTTCCTTCAGCTTGTAAAACAATTTATAAATGTTTACTTTTCCAAATATAATCGAGGTACTTTTTCTCAAAAAAACTATAAGCAATCACTTGAAAAGAGCAACTTCAATGAATCTTGTCACTCAGTATAAAATTTGAAGAACAAAATATGATTAAGTTAGCATTAAGAACTTATTTAACTTAGAATTAAAGAGAATTTACTATTAAATTTTAAGTTATGTATAAAGTTCCTTAATATATGCAGCTAATATTTTAAATATCATTATCTATAAAATATTTGTAAATGTAGATTTGATTTGATTATTTGAAAAAATCGCTAGTGATGTTTTATTTTCAAATGTTAATAATTTACTTCAAATGTTAGCAATAATTTGCACTTTGAAACTTTATGGATACGACAACAACAACAACAACAGTAATTTTCCTGTTTCCGTTATTTAAAAGATCTAGATAACTTTTGTTTCAAACCAATTCACATAAGGAAATCAATTATTATAAGCAATACAATATTTCACATATCACGCGATTAAATTGCTTCAAAATGTTATAATAATGAATCTTAAAAAAGATAACACTTAATAATTTTTTCAAATTGTCATAGTTTTCCCTTATAATTTTCAAATAATATGCATATAAATTCAAACTTTGCTTCATTAAAAACTAAAATTGAAATATTAAGTGTCTTAAAAATTAAAAATTTTAGTAAGATTTGGATATTTTAATGGTTTTTCTATTTATACAAAAATGCATAAGTTTTACGAAAATCAAAACATGACTCAGAACAAAAGTAAATAATTAATAATTAGAGAAAACTCTTATATAAACAAATGCAAAGGGATTTATGTAATTCTCACGTATGAATTATTTCTTTAAAATTTATTCTATAATTAGTCAGTTCTTCAGTTGGCAAATAAATTATAAATCTCTTTAGATTTATAATTTTCTTCACATCGCTTATTAGTGTCGAGTGGGTGGCAGTTGGTGGAATTGCTTATTATGTAAGAGAGATGTAAGGGATGTAATTATGTAAGGGAGAGTATTCTTCTGGTAGAGGCACCTAAGGCGAGAAAGAAATTCTTTAAAGGTAGGTGGCACTGGGCAGCATTGCTGATTTTGTACGTCAGGAGAGTATTTTTCTGGTGGAGTCACTTAAGGCGAGAAAGCAATTCTTTAAGGGTGAGTAGCACTAGGCAGAATAGCTGATTACGCAAATTCGGAGAGCATTCATGTGGTAGAGGCACCTAAAGCGAGAAAGAAATTCTTTAAAGGTAGGTGGCACTGGGCAGCATTGCTGATTTTGTACGTCGGGAGAGTATTTTTCTGGTGGAGTCACCTAAGGCGAGAAAGCAATTTTTTAAGCTAGGATGGCATTAGGCAGAACAGCTAATTATGTATATCAGGAGAGTATTCTTCTGGTAGAATCATCTAAGGCGAGAAAGCAATTCTTTAAAGGTGGGTGTCAGTGGGGATAATAGCTGATTTTGTACGTTGGGAGAGTATTCTCCTGATGGAATCACTTAAGGCGAGAAAGCAATTCTTTAAGGGTGGGTAGCACTAGGCAGAATAGCTGATTATGTAAATTCGGAGAGCATTCATGTGGTAGAGGCACCTAAAGCGAGAAAGAAATTCTTTCTCGCTTTAATTTTAAAATTTTTCTTTAAAGGTAGGTGGCACTGGGCAGCATTGCTGATTTTGTACGTCGGGAGAGTATTTTTCTGGTGGAGTCACCTAAGGCGAGAAAGCAATTTTTTAAGCTAGGGTGGCATTAGGGAGAACAGCTAATTAAGTATATCAGGAGAGTATTCTTCTGGTAGAATCATCTAAGGCGAGAAAGCAATTCTTTAAAGGTGGGTGTCAGTGGGGATAATAGCTGATTTTGTACGTTGGGAGAGTATTCTCCTGATGGAATCACTTAAGGCGAGAAAGCAATTCTTTAAGGGTGGGTAGCACTAGGCAGAATAGCTGATTATGTAAGTTGGGCGAGTATTCTTCTGGTAGAGTCACTTAAGGCGAGAAAGCCATTCTTTAAGGGTGGGTCGCACTGGGCAGAATATCTTATTTTGTGCGTGGAGAGAGTATTCTTCTGGTAGAGTCACTTAAGGCGAGAAAACAATTCTTTAAAGGTGGGTGACACTAGGCAGGATAGTTGATTATGTACGTTGGGAGAGCATTCATCTAGTAGAGTCACCTAAGGGGAGAAAGAAATTCTTTAAGGGTGGGTAGCACTAGGCAGAATAATTGATTAGGTACGTTGGGAGAGTATTCTTTTGGTAGAGTCTCTTAAGGCGTATGTGTGTGTAGTTTATGTATTTTAATACTTCATTTGTGTTTTTTAAGTTTTGTATGTAGATAATGTATTTTGTATGTCAATGTGTGTATGATATGTTTAAACATAACACTGCTATATATAAACTAACAACTATATAAACTACAACACTGTCAAGATACACTAAATGTTTAAAAATTTTTTTTAGATAAATAATTTTCAATCTTATAATTGAAGGAAATTAAAAACGGTATGTAAAACACTATATTTATTAAAAGAATAATCTTCTTCTAATCTAATAATACTAAGCAATTCTTTAAGGGTGGGTAGAACTAGACAAAAAGCTGATTATGTGCTTCGGGAGAGCATTCTTCTGGTAGAATCAACTAAGTCACGAGAAAGCCATTCTCTAATGCTTGACTAAGTTCTAATGTTAAAAAAAGCCAATTCAGACTTCTGTCTTTTTGTGCGTCTTATACTTGATCTGCAGAAGTTGTTTCACTTTTCCTTTGGTTATTAGTTTTCATTAGTTTTAGTTACAGATTTCAATGCTATTAAATTTGCTATGTCAACCGCAAATATAAGGATCTTATCTGATAGTAGTTGGCCACACACAACATATGTAATTGTAATAAAGCTGGTGACAAAACATCTACTTCAATATTTAATATTAAACAACCTCCTAAAGGGTCAGAAATATACTTCCAACAGAGTCTTTCTCATTTTGGTATTTTTAGCAATGAAACTGCAGATCATTTGTTTAAAGAAAGGACTTCTGAGGAATTGGTTTAAAGCCCCTTTTTGACCTTCTGAGCTCTTCTTCAGGATAAAAACATAAAAATTTATAGAACATCTCTGTGAATCCCCTGTGGTTCAAAAGGCAGTATTCAGTTGATGGCCCTTGCCATCAACACTGATAGAGACATTTCATCTACCTTCATCAACACTGATAGAGACAGTGAATACAACAGGTGTCTCTCTTTGATCAGGGGCAAAAGTTCTATTTGAAGAGCATCAACTGTAACTTCATTAAGGCTTTTATATGACTGATTAAGCACCAAGAAAATACATTGAATATTCACTGTGTTTTTCATTTAACCATGTAAGAAATATTCTCATATTGCTGTTAGAGTTTATTTCTCAGTTTAATACTAAATAAAATAAAATATATACTTAATCAGAAAACTTCAAAAACGTTTTTCTTTATATTTGATTAATGAATGAAAAATACAGCAATAATAATGTCTTTGATTATAGTTATTATTTCTAAATTTTTTTAAATATTTAATTTATTGAACTAATGATTATATGGGATGAGTTTATTACAAAAATGTTTATTATTGCTTAAGAATCCTATATGGAATAAAGGAAGCATAAATAATAATTAGGAATATCCTCAAAGTAATCAAAAGTAATATTTTAAATCTTACTGCAAAATTGTTTTTGAAATCAGTATGTATTTAACAAACATTTGACGAATAATATGTAAAAGAAAGGCTAATAATTATTATCAAATTTAGAGAAATTTCAAGTCTTTTATTTGATCACAATAAAAATCTTTTAAAAAAAAATAAATAACTGACCTGAAATTTTTAAATAATAGAAGACTGCTTAGTTTCTTAAAACAAAAATACAATATTTTTAAGAAAAAATAATTATGTTGCATATATGAAGATTTCTGTATTACCTATGTTATCACTTCGTAAATCTTTGTTAGATCTAGTCATCAGTTAGAAATCTCATGTTATAATACTTCAGGCGCCATTTCATCAAGTCAAATACCTACTGAATTTCATGCCACCAATACCACCAATTTAGAATAAATTTTAGAGAAACTCTTTTAAGCAGTCTCTAGAGACACTGAGAAAATTACGCCAATCCAATTAAGATAAGACACGAAGACTGTTTCCAAAAGGAAGTTCTCTGTTTCACAACTTCTGCCTTCTTCACATTGTTACTTTGACTTACTGGATCGATTTTATAAGTATATTTTTGTAATCTGATTCTTACTTCTAGGGCCATCCTTTACGTTAGCTGTGATGGCAATCTTCCGTTTTAGAAATGCTGAAAAATTGGATGATATACTGATTATTTGACTTAATAGATTGGCAACAGTAAATTATAGCCAGAAAACTCTGACAACTCGTGATCGAAATATGATTTAAATATTGAGCAAATATTTATAGAAGCGGTGATTATGAAAAAATTAAAACAAACTTATTCAATGTTACAAAATGTTTTTTCCTTTCAATAATATTATTACATTTTGCGTAACCAATGATCTTTTTTACTTTATACCCATCGATGAAGTTTGAATATTTCCATTAAAACATCCTTATTCCAAATATGCGTTAGTAAGAAATTTATACCTATAATAGGAACTATAAAATATGTACCTATTGTAAGGAACAATGAGCAAAAATAGTCTTTTTAATGGATAATTGAATTTTTATATATTTTATTAAATTATATATATATAATCGCTGTATGAAGATTACCTCTGACAATTTCACTTTATGTAAATAATCTTTAAATTGTTAATCAAAACATGTTTTAAGCTTTTTTATGATATTTTGGTAGATATTGCTACTTCCCAAAATAGATATTGCTACTTTAATAAAAAGTAGCAATATTTATCTAAGTATCATCGCATGTGCAGTAAAAATTTATTTATTGAATAATTTTTTAACTCACCATAAATTTCTCTCTTGATTAAGAAAAAAATTACAATTAACTTATGAAAAATAATCAGTTTTTATCATTAGTGAATTCAATGAAAAATAGTAGCATTAAGCAAAAAGTCAAAATCTATAAAAATATTAAAAAAAAATGATTTTAATTTTATAAAACCAAAAAGTTATGAAACAAGAAATTTTCATAAAAAATGACGAATAACAGTTTATTATGATTTAAATTTTTATAAAAAACTATTGATTGTAACAGAAAAATAATTTCTACAATAAAAAAACGTCTCCAATATCATTGAGAATATTAACTAAAAAGAAAAATAATTGCTTTTCCATTTTTGACGTGATAAAACAATAATTAAAAAAAACAAATGTTGTGAAATATATTTTTAAATGTTACATCAAATTAAATTTCAGAAATTCGCCATAAAAAATTAATTCATCATAAGTTCAATGTAAAATTGACCTTTTTTAAATCAATGAATAAAATATAATACTTGAAGTTTTAACAAACATATTTTCCCTCATATGATCAATTTTGATGCATCAATACTAAAAAAATTAAAATTTCACTCTTTTCATAAGATATTTTAGTTAATTAATTACTTTAAGAGCGTTATATTTGTAATTAAATCAATAAGTTATTCACTTCAACAATGAATTAATTATTACAAATATAAATTACATAAAAGTATTTTATATCTCCGTCTATAATTATTCTCTCAATAATATTTTAATTATTCCAAAAACTTTACAGAGAAAAATTTTGTATTTAAAAGATTTTTTAAAGAAAAATGTATGATTTAAATTTTTGTAAAAAAGTCTATAAAGAAAATAACAGTAAAAAAATATTTTTTATCATTCAAATATACCATACTATTCCTTTAAGAACAATAAATTGTTTTAGTTCGAAAATTATAAATCATTCAGTGGGCTAAAAATATTTACAATTATTTGGTTACGAAATTGAATTTATAATCACACAAACTGTAAGATAGGAATATGTTTCATAAAATCTTAAAATAACTCTTAGAGAAAATTAAAAAATAAAACGAAATTTATTTAGGAGAAATCATTTTGAAAAGTTCGCTGAAAGAATAAACACTCAAGATATTGCAATACAAGATGCGAACTTAACAAATAAAATTTTTTACGCGATGAAATACTGAAATACTTTTGTATAAACGAAAATGCTTTTGTGAAAGCATTTTCGTTAGTTCGTTTAGTTCAAAATAATAAACTGACGTCTTTAGGTGAATTTTAAAAACTGTATCTAGATTGCGACTAACTTGATCACTGAATATATCCACAGTCATATGACGTGGTATTAGAATTATTCAATGAATACTTTGCTGGAAGATTAAACTTCTAGAACATTACTTGCACATTTAGAACATTACTTGAACAGATTACGAATGGATTTCGCATTCAACATAATGCATATGAAGTTGTTGAAAAGTAATTGCTTTTTTATGATTACCTTATTTGCTATGTTTAGTTAAATTTTAAAATACAGGCACACATTTTTATGGATAAAAAAAGTATAAATTTTTGTAATTTTTAAAATAGTTAAGTTTCTAAATAAACTTATGTCTGGCCATTTTCTGTAAAGATGAAATTAAATTTTAGAATTATATGTTATACCGAAAATTTCATATTTTTTTTAAAAAAAACCATTGCGCCTTAAAGATTTCTAAAATATATTTAAAATATTCTATACAATAGTCTTGATTTCAATTAAAATAGAATTTTATTCTAAGGGATTTTAACTTATAAATTAGTAGAAAAAGCTTTTAGCAAGCACACATTAAAAGTAATCGTACCTTGAACTTTTTACTGATAGCAAGTCTGAACATAATATAAAAGATAATGCAATTTTTTAAACTTGTAGCATATAGTGCTTTAAAGATACATAGCATTTTAATATGCAAAAATATTTGTTAAATTCATGCATAATGCATCTAAAATTGAATTTCATTGTATTATGTATAAGTATGTATGATCTTTAAGATCCTCTAATACTCAGAGCATTATACATAATTGTAGAAAACTTCTGTGATATTTAACTTATTGATTTTGATTTATTGAAAATTTGCAGATCATTAAAATTGGTATGATTAAAAAATATAATACCATAAAATCTTTTACATCTGAGGAAACGGAAAACAAAACCAGGTTTTTGAATATTACAAACAATTGTGAATATTTGAAACATTGAATTTATTTAAGTAATGTTTGCTTAGTTTGCATTCTAAATTCTTAAACTACTTTTGATATCTTTTATTTAAGTTGCTCATCAGTTTGTTTCCTCAAAGTTTTGCAATATACGAGTTAGATAAAATATATTGGAATTTCTTCTCATAAAACTCTATGAAATTACTAATATACTGGAATTATAGATATTCAGTATAGTGCTTTTTTCATTTTCATTGAGTTTATCAACAATCAATTGACATATCTATAAAATCAAAATTGTGTAATCTAATTTGCAAATAATAATTACTGACAAAATGATTATCAAATAAATGAGTAAAATCCTGATTTTTTTTGTTTCAAAAAATGAAAATAATATTAATATTTGAATGTGCGGCTTATCCTTTTTATAGATCTGACATTTGTTGACATTCAGAAAGTCGACGACTAGCAGGAGATCTGTAGATAAATTCTCCCGGGAAAGTCCGACGCAATCCAGAATAAGTTTCGGTGAGGCTGGATGGTCACAGCATTTTTTACAAGTGATATAATTTTTTATACCACGTTCAAACGATAAACATTTTAAATGTCTACTTGAGAATCTGGCCAAGGTAGTCTGGGATTACTTGTTGTGAAGTCTCTTTATGTATATGTATCAATTAATGAAACCATAGCTTGCATTCTTCCTATTCATACGAGTTCATGTTACTTCTGAATAATGAGGTAGATTAAAATGGTAAACAAAAATTGGCTTGCACTTTATTATTATATTAAAATGTGTTTTTATCAAATTTCATTAAGTTAATAATTGATATGTCAAATTAATGTGTCTATAATTTAACAGAGAAATCAAATAGCGAGGAAACAATTCATAAACCTGAAATGAAAGAAAGTTATGCTTGTGAGCATAATTTAATTCAAGAATAATTATATAATCAGAATAAATGTAATGCACACACACACACACACACACACACACACACACACACACACACACACACACACACACACACACACAAACAAACACACACACACACACACACACACACACACACACACACACACACACACACACACACACACACACACACACACACACACACACACACACACACACACACACACACACACACACACACACACACACACACACACACACACACACACACACACACACACACACACACACACACACACACACACACACACACACACACACACACACACACACACACACACACACACACACACACACACACACACACACACACACACACACACACACACACACACACACACACACACACACACACACACACACACACACACACACACACACACACACACACACACACACACACACACACACACACACACACACACACACACACACACACACACACACACACACACACACACACACACACACACACACACACACACACACACACACACACACACACACACACACACACACACACACACACACACACACACACACACACACACACACACACACACACACACACACACACACACACACACACACACACACACACACACACACACACACACACACACACACACACACACACACACACACACACACACACACACACACACACACACACACACACACACACACACACACACACACACACACACACACACACACACACACACACACACACACACACACACACACACACACACACACACACACACACACACACACACACACACACACACACACACACACACACACACACACACACACACACACACACACACACACACACACACCAATAATTCACTACAAAAAATATTTTTATAATAAAGTTAAAAAATGTAGTTTATTAAAAATTTCTTTTTTTCAGAAATAGAAATTGTGGCTAAATATTTTGTTGAATACATAGTTTGGCATATTTAACTTAAAAAAAGTATCAACTGTAACTTCAACCAGAAAAATGCTTCTAATGTAGTCGAAGGATAGTTTCCACTCCAGAAAAAAATCACTTTACTTTTAAAAATGTAATTTAGATTTTTAAAAAGGATGAAAGAAACTTAATGTTTATGAAATACCTATGTAAATATAATTTAAAATTCTAAAGATTTAATTTTGAATTAAGTTCTCAGAAACTTCATAACAGGTTAGGCACACCAAAATCCCAAATATTAAATGCAACGGCAAGCGCTTGGGTGACAAACCCTATACCACAACAAAGCCAAAAACTGCTGCTATTCATTTGTTGTTACCCAGCGGGCAACTGTGAACCAAGTCACGGAGGTGAGTGGCGTCGCAAACGCCATATCACCAAAAACACGTTTACAGGGTGGGCCACATTTATACATCAACACAGAAGAAAGGACAGCGAAAACAGAGATAGAATAAAGCATCCATGCCCAAAGCGGGATTCAAATCCAGGACCTACAGCTCAGGAGTGATAACCACTTAGCCATTGATCATTTTCTATATACACTTGGCATGCAAATCGTTTTCAAAATAACTCAAATTAAGACTTAAAATGTTTGAACAAAAAATCTGTATCTTGACTAGTTATAATTATCTTTTACACACCATAAAGGACAAAACATTCAACTTGAAAAAATTGATTTATCACTACAATATTATTTTAATGAAGTTATTAAAACTGCTTCATAAAGTGTAGCTTGGTATTCATGAAAATAGACTTTTAGTAAACAGAAGCAGCTAGTCAGAGGTTAACACCTATCTTACATAATGGGGGAAAAAGCATAGTAAGTTGAACTGCGATATTCACAATGTATTTGAAAAACCAACCGAGTTCACAGGCGTGGAATTATAAATTGCAAGCTAGAGCTAACAGTGAACATCTGATCGAAGTCAATCCATGGTGCTAAAAATCAAGTCATAGTGCTAATCTGCAATTGAAAGAACGATGGAGGATTATTTTTTTGTTAATTAGTTTTATTTATGTTTTAGATTCTGAATTGATTACAGTCAGATGGAATTGTAAGACTGTCTTTTAAAATTATTCAAAAATCTATTTTTTCAATAACTAACCATAATCTTGAATGCGTTTTTTCCACAGAAAATTGTCGTTTTTGGGCTGATATTTTATCTTGTACATGAGTATTTTCCCCCATGCTTCTCATAGAAAGAATTTATGATTATGAATAATTTTCATGAACTGCTTTCGACTGCTAATCATTTTTTCAAATAACATTAATTGGAGGAAAGAGCAGTCATTTCTTTGCGTGTAAATGTATTAAAATGCAATCATTCTAATTATTTTATTTATTCTAAGAATTAAAATTTTTATTTATCTATTATCAAAAGTTTCTATGAAATCAAAGAATTGATGAGAAGTTATTTGAAGTACATTTGATTTAGTAAAATTAATCATCTCAATTTCATGTGGCTTATTGTGGTCTACTGATAAATAAATACTTAACAAATTAAAAAAATCAAGTACAACAGTAATCATTATCAAAACATAAAAACTGTGTTTCCACACTATTATCTTTAAAAGTATCTCTAAATAAAAATGTTTGAATAATTTTAGGATTTTGACCAGTGAAATATATGAATCATGTATAATAAAAAAGGCTGTATAGGTGTGTTGAAAAACAACCACACAAAAACAATAATTGTAAAACTACCTTCTATGTAATGTTAAATCTTAATGTTTATTTATTTTGAAAAAAATTTCATGTTTCTACGTTAGATTTTTTCTATTTTAAAATTAACATTTTTCTCAGTTATTATTCTTCAAAATTTTTAAGTGTAGGAGGTTGAATGCAGAAATTTATTTGCGTTATGCATTTATTTATCACTCATATACAAAGAATATAAATAAAATATTCAACAAATTGTGCATATCGGGTTTTCTACATAATTCATTGACTTGGACTTTTTCCTCTGGACATGGAATATTATTATTGGGTACCTGATGTGTTTGTTGTCATTGTATTGATCGTCAACATAGTTGAACCTTATATATAGGTTTTATTTAATAGTTAGAGATACTATTGGTTAATATTTACGTGGAACGTAAATGGGCATTTAGTTTTAGTTATTAAACGCTCACAAAAAGATTTAGATTGAAAACTCTTTTGCTAGATTATTTAAGTAAAGCATTATATTTAAAATTTGTGGTAAATTATAAAATCAGATGGAAACTGGGATGATGTTTACGATTATTTAAATTTATTAGAATTCGAAGTAATTATTAGTATTTAAATTAAAAGCAAAGAAAAATTTTCAAATCAAATTTAAAAAAGATTCTTTTGTTTTAATTTAAAATGTTTTTCTCTTTGTTCTTAATTTAAATTTCCTTAATTGACGATGCTTTAATTTTCTGTCTGCTAAATAACCATAGCAAAAGAATGTTCTTATGAACATTGATTTTCAATTTTACAGCATTTTACCATTTATTGAGTTACGAACAATATTTCTATGTATAATTATACAATTTGATAACATACATTTGACAATTGAAAATTACTTAGTCTATAGACTCAATTATTTAATATACAAAATGTAAATTATATTTAAAAATAGTTTGTAAAGTAGTTTACGAATACAGACATTCATAATATTCAGTGTTTTTACAAATATCAACTCCAAAATAGAAGTAAATTAACTATCAAGTAATTTGTGAATATCATTTTCTCTATGTAACTAAATTATTAATTAAAAGTGATCAACAAGGATTAAATTGGAGAGATCAACTGGAGTATATAAAACTGTTTATTTTACTAAAATTTATTTTTCTTTATTAAAGCCCAAACAAAAATAAATACATCTGCTATTTCAGTAAATTCAATATTTTAATTTTATTTTAAACAAAGTAATCCCATTTGCCGCTTACTTAAAATTTCAAAGAATGAAAATATGCACCTATTTTTTCATCAAAGTCATACGCGTATACCACAATTTTCTTACATCCACTTTTGAATAACTGAATTACAAAGCTGTTTGCGTTATTTTAAATTCAAAATGTTGCTTTTAAATTTTACTGGTCTGTTCAGTTCCTTTGGGACATTATGCTAACTCTTATTTCAAACATGGCAAAAGAGGTTGCGAGTAAGGAAAAGAAATTCTCTCGTAAGAGAGGAATTTCATTTTTGCTTTCAAATATAAAAGTCTTTTCGTCCACTTATTTCCCAGTTGAGATTACCGAGAAGTTACCGAATTTCAAATGACCTACAACTATCATAAAAAAATGCTTTTTAAGCACATAAATATTGAAAAACATGTAAATATTTAATCTTACTTATTCTGAGTGCGACTTATGTATCGCATACTATCCTTGTAAACAGCTTTTGTCCATCAATGTTCCTCGGAATATTCCAGTTTTATGAGGTTTATTTGGTAAATATTTGTGACTACTTTTTGGCATTGCTGAATACCCAATATGATACATAAAAAATGTACTTCACAAAACTTCAGTAAATAAAAATCGCGAACGGAAGTAAAATTGCTGAAATAAAACTTAGTTTGAGAGCTTCATGATAATTCCTACTGAAAACTACAGTAATTGAAAGATTCTGTATATAAATATATATGCCAGAAAACTCAAATTATATTAATAATTTGAAGTTTTTTCATATGCATTTACATATTGTCTCTTAAAATAAACTATTATTGAATTTTCGTACATTTTACATATTATTAAAACATCTAACAAGTTTTAAATTAATAGGATTAAGAGATTAAAAAAGCTTCTCTGAACGTTTATTTTACGACATTTATAGAATTATATTTAAAGTATAAGAAGAGAAAATTAGTTGGAGCCTAGCAGAGCCCACATCCTCTGCGCGAATGATTTTGGTTGGTGATAATTGTGTTTGGCGCCAATCTTGGTAACCCTATTTCGAAACATTAGATACTGTAAACTAAACTATTTCTGGAATTTCATTCTGTCTTGGTGCTTTTTCGCAGTTCGTTTCCAGGAATGTGGGCTCTCTTAGGATTTTACTGAAAAATTCAATCTCTATTTACACATATTTATATCAACGTTGATTAAATTAAAAATTACTAAAATAACATCTTAAAATTTGAAATTAGTTAACTATAATTAATGTTGTCAATAGTTTAAAGTAAAAAATGCATAATCAAGGGCTTTAAAACTTTAAAATTACCTTTTAAAATTAATACTATTTAAAAATTCTTTCTGAATATATTATTCCAGTATGAAATTTATCGTGGTTGTCAAAAAGAGGTAAGTGATTCCTTTTCAATAACCAATTATAAATTGGAAAAAAAAAAAAAAAAAAAAAAAAAAAAAAAAAAATTTTATATTTTTCCCATTAAATTAAAAAATAAATGAAAAATTTATAAATAAATGATATTTATTGCAGCTTTAAAGAAAATGCTTGAAAAATATTTAAATTGAATAACGCCACATTTTTTCCATGTTTAAGCAGTTGGTTTCGATATTATGTTAAAAAACTTTTTTTGAACAATATTATGTTGATAAAAATATAAATAAAAGCATACTTCGGTCTGTAGGTGGTAAAAATTATATGTCAAGAAAAAAATTCTTATCATGCCATATTTAAAAGAAAATACAGTCAAAATTTAATGTTAGGATATGTTTTCAAGTATCAAATATCAGTTAATGTTGTAAACATGATTTAATAACTTTAACGTATACTGCTCGACATTGAAATTGCAACACCAAGAAAAAGAAGCTAGAAAATTATGAAAATTCAAGGGTAGACTCATCTTACCGAGTTAGGCACATGATATGAAATGCGCAATTTTCTAGCGCACGTAGGATAAAATTAAGTTGAGGAACTGGCAGACTGGACCATATTCGCTCCATTATTGCTTCTCGAAAAATAATCGTTGAAAATTTGCCCTCGTTGCAAAAAGAACATGTGTAATTGTAGGACATCGTCTACAGAGTCAGTTTCAGCCGATAGAGGAGTTTGTGAGGAGCATGGTGATTGGAATTAGAAGGGCATGTTGGTCCTTACGACAAATCACAGCTGACAGACACCAGGAAGAGCCCACAATGCACCGGTTGTGGCGAAGATGGCTGGAACAAGGATCTGTGAAAAGTTTTGGGGGTGCTATTTCAGCCTGAATGGCATCAGAACGTGTGGATCCATGTGTTTGACGAGAGGTGGTGGCAATTTCAGTAGACTGCAAAGCACGTCTACCGAAATTCTGTAGCATGTGCAAGACATCCTGCTTCCATATCGAGCAAAATGATTTGCCGTCGATTGTTTACTTGTGGCCTGCGTTCATGGCTTCAGTTAAGAAGACCATCATTGACATCACAGCGTAGCTTCCAGGGCCTCTATTGGTGCCGGAATAGAAAGATGCTTACGTCTGAGTGGCACGGGATCGTCTTCATAGATGAGTCACGTTTCTGGTTCTTCAGTGATAGTTACCACGTACGTACAAGTTGAGACAGGTCCAATTCTGCAGTAAATGGGGAACATTACACCGTGCAACAGCATGTCATAATGGTTTGAAATGCCATTGCGTATGACTCCAGGCCACCTGTAATTCGTATTCACGACAATATGTCAGTCCATCGTTACGTGGATGATGTACTGTGGCTGGTGACACATCAATGCCTACAGGGGGTGCCTAATGCTCTTAATAAGGAGGATAACTCTCGACCGCCCACACATTGCTCTCATAGCTAGCATGCCCTGGTAGGTGTACAAACATTTACTGGTCACTGTCTCCCCAAATCTCTGACCAATTGAATAAGTTTCGGATATGATTGCAAGCTATTTGCAGACCCTGCCACTGCCTCCTTCTGAAGACTCACTTTGACCACTCCTCAGGACTCCATCCGTACTCTCTTTGAATCTGTGGCTACACATGTTGCTTCGTGTATCGCTTTGCCGAATTTTGTCATTTTCTGGCAACTTCTTTTTGGTATTGCATTTTCAATGCTGGGCATTGTATTTTAAAGTCCTTAAGTGATAAAATTTGTCCTGTTAAGATTAGATAGTAAATGTTAAAAAAATATGATCAGAAATTGATGTTTAATAACATAATATGTAATCAAACATATTTGTAGAAATAAATGAATATACAACTGAAATCTCTTGTAATGTTTTTATTACCGAAAATATTCTGACTATAGCTTATACCTTTTATATGATAATTAAAGAAAATCATGTCTTTAAATAATTATAATATTTTGGGAAATTCGTAACTTTTCATAATTGTTAGAAATATGGTATTAAAAATTTTAAAATTCTGAAGTCAGAAATTTTAATTAAAAAAATACTTTTTTATGAATTTTCTAAGAAAATTTTAAATAAAAGTTGAAGATATTTTGGACTATATTGTCCGAGAATAATATCTTTCTTGTATCTTATCCATAATACTTGTATTAGTATAAGTCGTCCATTAAATTCACTAATATAAATACACTTACATTTCAAATCAAACAAGCTTATCAAATAAACTTTATTTATTTAAGGATTTTACACTATAAGAATTAACATAATCATGTTTGAGTATAAAATATTTCTTTATTTAAAGCAAAAGCTGTTTATATATATATATATATATATATTATTTTCACCATAATAAGGGTCAAGTGAACGTTACTTCAATTTAAATATTTTTTCTACTTTTCAAATGGGTTAAATATAATTGTATGAGTTCGTTTAATTATTGTAAATGAACTACATTTCACCCTTTAAATATATTACTTACTAATAAACGAAAATATGTTCGCTTAGACATAAGTGAAAATATTTTATATGGTTTCATGAATAAAAATATTCTAAATTTTTAAAATTAAAGCTTGAAAATTACTGATGATGCATATGTATATTATTTTGCAATTTTATGTCATAATGAAGGAAAAAGTTTATGGCAATCCTCAATACGAACATATTTGCTTAAAGATGCTAGGTGAAAATAATTGCATTTTCCTAAGTAAATGATAATGGTTATATTAATGAAATATTGTTAGTGAAATGAGAATTTTTCTTTTGATTAATCAATATCTTAATTTCAATATATCTATCTATATATATGTCGATGTTTTCGTGCTTATATTAAAAAGAAAAGAATGAATTATTATCTTGTGATAACATTATGTTTTTAAATGCTTGTGTTGGAAAAAAGGCTTCAAAACATTTCATTATTTTGATTTGAGCTTTAACATTCATAACAATGCTGCAGGACTACCTGTTGTCTATAATCTTGATAAAAACTTTCAATAAAATTAAGAAATATTTTTATTTGAAAACAATTATAGTATCAATGTAAGTTACTTTATTTTTGCATATGATTTAAGAGTTCAATGTATTGTAAAGAAAATATTAACACTTATTATAAATGGGTAACAACACAGACAAATTTAGTAGTTGTATTCTGTAGAAATATGATATACGAGGGTTACACTGAAATTTTTGAGATACGCGCAGACGAGAATTTAAGAAATAAAAATAACGGTTTAATTTTAAAATACAAAGTATTTTAACACAGAAGACAATTTTTTACTGACTTGCTTCAACTTGTTTAGCGTAGAATAAATTTTAAACAGAAGAGAAAATGGAGTTGACGCGAGAACATTTTCGCGCTATGATTTTCTAAGATTTTAAAGAAGGATTAAATCAAGAAGAATGCGTTCAACGATTGCATATAGCATTTGGTGATGAATCTCCAGCTCGTGCTACTGTATTCAGATGGTTTAGAGAATTTAGAAGAGGTCACAATTTTCTTCAGGATGAAGAACACACAGGAAGGCCGCCGTCGGCAGTAATCCCGGATAATGCCATACGAAAACTGCTTATGGATGATAATCTCTGTACCTATCAAATGATACAGAAGGAACTTAACTTTATATCCGCAGCCATACACAAAATCATCCATGAAGAATTACATATGAAAAAAGTAGTTTGCCGTTGGGTTCCCCATAATCTAACTGAGCACCAAAAAGAGGAGCGTGACAGAATCAGTGAAGAAACTCTTAAATTGCTAAATGATGGTGGCCACCGCATCATTTCTAAAATTGTAACTAGTGATGAAACGTACATACCGTTGTTTGACGTTCCAACACGTCAAGAAAGCAAAGTATGGGTCTTTGAAGATGATCCCACGCCGACAATGGTTAAAAAACAACGCGCACTGAAAAAAGTGATGCATGCCGTTTTCTTCAGAAGTACGGGATTGGTCAAAGCATACAAGTTGGAAGGACAGAAGACAGTAACAGAAAACTGGTATACCACTAAATGTCTTCCAGAAATTCTACAAGAACTAAATGTTAGGGGACTCATGTTTCACAATGACAATGCATCTTTTACATACAGCCAGATTAACAGTTCAGTTTCTTAAGCAAAAACAAATTAAAGTGATCGAAGTAGAGATTGGTGTGTCTATAAATATATTTTTTTCATCTATTCCAAGACATGAATGGCTTGAGGCATTTAATCTGTGGAAAATTCGTCTACTAAAGTGTATTCATACTGGAGGAGATTACTTTGAACACACCTAAAATTTTATAAATATAACTTAAGAAACCTAGTTGTATCTCAAAAATTTCAGAGTGACCCTCATATATAAAAATGTGTAAAAAATGTGAAACGAAACATAGATACCAAATTGAGAAAATAATTTCAAAAATATAAAAAATATATAAATCATCCTTTTTTCTTACAAAAATTTTTAGTTAATATGATTAGTAGTATTAACCAAATACATGAGATAATATGTGAAGCTTTTCATGTGTATATACCTACATCTATCTGTCTGTCTATACATACTTCAAAGACTTGAAAGAAAAACGACTTGTAAGTAATTTAACATTAACCATGTTGTCATTACCAATGTTGTTATTTTCTTGGCATATTATAATTTTTAAAATAAAATTCTCACATTTTGAAAGAAGTTTTATTAAAAGTAAAAAATTAAATGAAATCTTATAAATTCTAAAATATTAAGCAGACGCGCAAGCATTTGGATACATGAACTGCATACATGTTTTCTGATATCCCGGTATTTGATTGAGGAATGTTTGATATTCAAATGTTTTTACCCATTGTTAATTTTAATAAGATTTATAGAAAATGACTTTAGTTTTAAAAAACTAAAATTATGGCTTTACTGCATAAAAAAGTTAAAAAATGTATTAATACTTTTAGGTCATTTTTTTACAAGGATATATTTTCAAGGAAATATCTTATTTATAAACAGAAAACATTTGCAATACCTTAAACTAAAGTAAAGTAATTTACGTTAAAATGTTTTCAATCGTTTACATTTGAAATTCATAGAATTATTAAACGATAAAAAATGACAAGTTTCAGTGAAATACTGAAATAATATAAGTTTCTTTTTATTCAGAATAAGAAGGATAATGCTGGAAGCTAATTTATAATTCCATATAATGTTTTTCATCAATTATCTTATCATTTACTGTATTACTTGTTTTAACTGAATAATCGGGTCACCTGATTTTGTGAACGAAAGGAGAAATAAGTTGAAAACAACTGTTAATTTGAAAACTCGAAAAACTGCGATGTTTTGCTGTTGGATTCATTTAAAATATTTTGCTATCTTCAGTTTTTGCAATGAATTAGTTTCAACTGGGAGTCAAACACTTGAAATCAGTTTAAACTTACAATAGATAAATGTGTTTCTTTTTTCATAAAATTTAAGGCAAATTTAATAAGTTATAACATTACATTCTGTAGTTCTTTTTTTAATTTGAGAAAACGAAAATATCTCCCTGTGCACCAAGGAATACTACACAGGGCTCGAAGGTGCAACAAATGTACTTAATAACAATTCCAAATAAATGATGAGATGAAAATAATAATAATAAAAAAGGCAGAGAGAAAAAAAAGAGATAAAAATAAAAAGAAGTTAGATAACAGCATGGATAAATTTTTTTAAAATTATTCTCTTTTTTTACTAGGTCCACCAAAATCAGGGACCACCTGTTATTTAAGTCCTTACAAAGCTCGTTCCTTTCTTCTGAAACAGATGGGCATTCAAGAAGAATGTGAGAAGGGTTGTCACTCCCAGAGTTGCACATGCTTGTGAAAATTAAAATCACTGATAAAATTATAAACTAGATTTTCTTAATATATTTAAATGGCAACAATTTCATAATTTTAGAATTTTATAATTTCTTTAATTGAAAATTATGATTAATTGGATGTGAACTCAATTATGTGTTTATTTATTTTAATTTAATTACATTTAGAATTTGCATTTAAACCCCTAAAAATTAAGGATTTCTATAAATGAAAAATATCAAAAATTACCTGAGAAATTAGGAATTTTAGACAGTATATTTTCTCACTCATCAAGTATTAATATCCTCTTAATAAAAATGTTTCTCGTATAAGAAGTAATTAGTTTAAAAAATTCAATTTGTTGAAAATTATGAGTATTACCTTATAAAAACAGAAAGAAAAACTTGGGTAAAATCACACTAAACGAAATTAAAATATCAATTGATTAATTGTTTCAAATAAAATTGCTACAAATAAAACACATTTCAATACTTCTGAAATCTAAAAAAATGATTTCCGTAAATTTGGTAATACAAATATTTTGTTCAGTTAATAATAGAAGTAGTAATGTTGATAATGATTAGAAATGAAAAAAAAATGAAATATGTATACACGTTTTTAAGAGAAAGAAAAACAAAAATATTAATTTTGAACGATGTAGAATTAGCACTCTTGTATGCTCAAATAATTATAAAAATTTGACAAAGAACATTAAATATGTTACATAAAATCCTTTTTCTCTTATGTTGCATTAAATGTTTTAAACCGACTTAGGCATTAGAACAATAAGAGGAGAATGAATTAGGAACGAAATTTGCCATACTTCTAAAAAATGCATATTTTACTTACAAATGAAAAGATAACTTGCAATAGTTACTAAGCAGGAGTTTGCTTCGCTTACATATTCTATTGTAAATTCATGGATAGTTACAAATATTCATGTATTCTGTTGTAAGTTCATGGATAGTTACAAATACTCATGTATTCTGTTGTAAACTCATGGATAGTTACAGATATTCATGTATTCTGTTGTAAATTCATGGATAGTTACAAATACTCATGTATTCTGTTGTAAGTTCATGGATAGTTACAAATACCCCTGTATTCTGATGTAAACTCATGGGTAGTTACAAATATTCATGTATTCTGTTGTAAGTTCATGGATAGTTACAAATACTCATGTATTCTGTTGTAAACTCATGGGTAGTTACAGATATTCATGTATTCTGTTGTAAATTCATGGATAGTTACAAATACTCATGTATTCTGTTGTAAGTTCATGGATAGTTACAAATACCCCTGTATTCTGATGTAAACTCATGGGTAGTTACAAATATTCATGTATTCTTTTGTAAGTTCATGGATAGTTACAAATATTCATGTATTCTGATGTAAACTCGTGGGTAGTTACAGATATTCATGTATTCTGTTGTAAATTCATGGATAGTTACAAACATAATCGCATATGAAACACTCCTTTTCAATGTTTAGTCATAAATTTACATAATCCTTCAACGGATATTGATAAGCATGTTTGGATGCACATTTAAAATGTAAAATTACTTCAAGAAAATACAAAAGTTATCCCAAAATAGAAACAAAATGGGTAAAATTTGCATTTGTTCAAGTTAAATCACTAGGACTGAAATATTTTATTTGCACTTATTCTAGTTAAGTCATATTGAATTAGTTAAATCACTATCTGAAATATTTTACTCTGAGAGAGATGAAAGCCCAAACAGTTTTGTGAAATTTGAACTGGGTATTAATTTCAAAAGCTGAATTCATTGTAAACCAAGATAGCTAAATATATTTTCAGTATTTGTATTTGTTATACGCATAAATTTCCTCCGTGAAATTTGAAGGAATAAGTAAAAAATTAGATAATATATGATTATACTAGCATTATTCAATATTTTTTCCTATGATACAATATTGTTTAATAGATAGTTTTATGTATACATAAACACATAGAAAGTACTTAAAATGAATACAGAAATCTGAAATTAAGAAAGTTCTTACACTCAGTAACAAATCAGTAATATGAATTTTCAGAAATTAAAAATTAAAAATGTAAGAGAATATTTATTCCTAAATGTAGATTTTCATGTGATTTTGCTTTTCCTTAATTATATTTTAATATGTAGAGAATAATTTTTGCAATAAGATTTTTAAACTAACTGATATTTTTGAAACAATATTACCCATTATTAAATTTAAAAAAAAGTAGAAATATAGAAAGAAATAGAAAAACTAATTTAAGTTGTGTGTATTAAATGCATTTTGATTTAACAAATTGTTTGCGTGTTTATGCATTTGTAAATCTATTTCAATGTTTCAGTGCTATAAAGGAAATATTATCGACAGCCATATCTCTTATGATGAGTATTATCAAAATTGATATATTTATATATTCCTTTTATACATTTATAATTCCTTAATTAACCTCGGGAAATACAAAATGTTACAATGATTTACAATTTGTTTTATTGATTTTAGGAACTTGAAATATTGTTGACAATTCGTTGTGAATGTGTGTTTAAAATTAATATCTAGTAAATACAGCCATATTTGATATTAATATCTAGATATACACATTGCATTTTATACTATATTTGTTTTCAAAATTATACTTTAAAATAACTGTTTTATGAAGTTTCGGCTCTTACATATTATTCCATGGACCATTTTTCCAAAATATTCTATTCAAATGTTGCAGAATCTGATTATTTTATAAAATATATGGAAAAATGACAGAAAAAATGAACTTATATATTCTTTGAACGAAATGGATGATAACTTTAGTTCAGATTCCAATTTTTGAAAGCAGGTTAATAAATTTGAAACCTCCATTTTCTAAAAATAAACTGCATGAAAAAAGAAACTATGAAGTAACTCAAACATACAGCTCCTAAACTGAAAAATCAAACCATCATTTGGTGACAAATATTTTCCCAGAAACAATCGAAGTTTCTTATACGAAGTAACTAAGAACATAATTTCGATGAAGTGAGTGTGTGTGCGAGAGAGCGAGAGAAAATTTAACAAATTGTAAAAGTTATATCTGTTGTATGAGTTATAGCTCATTGCGAAACTTGTTAATGAGTATCCTATGTTCAATATACATATTTTGTATGTTCGTTCCCTCATTAAGGAGAGAAATTCTTGAAATATTTACATGGATGGTACCAAGCGTTGTTAAATATGTGATTTAATTTAACTAAATAATGATTAAGTTTGAAATATGAGATAAATTTTCCTATTTTTGAACCTAGAGAAGATACATAAGATGTCTCTTTGATGAAATAAAATATGTCATATAATTTATTTTAAAATTAGTTCATCGCATATCTACTTTGAAGCGAAAACATTTAAAATGAAATTTGTTATAAATCGAGTCTAAATTGAATGTCTTTGGATGAATTTAACCTTGAAGACACGCGTAATACACCACACATTTTATAAACATACTAATTTGAATTCTGAAATTGTCATCAAATCAAAAATATGCAAAATGATAATAAAACACACTAAATATTATGATACATTTTGACACGATAAGTTCATAAGAACTCTACAGTAAAATATTCATTAAACATTTATCGTTTTTTAAACCTTTACATTTATATGACCTTTCAAAAGATTCTTTTCCTTTTAATCCCTATATATTTATTGAAAAATTTGAATAAAATGTATAAATTCAGTTGAAAGTTACTTTCACAATTACAACGCAATCATTTGTATACTGTTATGTTTCTGTAAAAAATAAGTTTTATTTTTGGTTTAACTGTTATAAATTTTTCATCTCCATTCATTTTATATTTCCAACGAATCTTTCTTCATATATAATTTTAATGATAAGCTGTGCTGCTGTTATGCAATGAGCAGCTATTAAGATTTTCACTTATTCAGCCCTACAAGGAATGGATTTGATATCAATTATTTGTGGCACCCATTGGTGGGCCAGTGTAGCCCAGAAATTGGGTCTTCGTAATTTAGAAATAAGGACCAAGCAGGAAACCTTTAGATGTGGCTTGACGCCTCCAAAGGATCAATTCTCATGGAGTATATTGCCATTACTGCATATTTAATAAGTTTAAGCTAACATTAAAAAACACGACGAATCTTTGATCCGGTCGAGATTCAAATTCATTAAAGAATGAACGCTTTAACCAATTAGGCTTCCGTAGCCTATTCAATGAATGATTTCCTTTGGGATGAAGAATTTGATGAGAAGTTCTATTATCTATCACAACCCTGAAGGGTTCCTTATTTTCTATTTGATGTACTTTTAAAATTCCAATAAAGACATAAGCCTAGATAAGCAATAAGTTAGACTAGTCTAAAAGTTTATATACTTAACCAATAATCAGAAATATCGCGCAACATATCAAAAAATATACGTTTCTAATTCAGTATCATTCATTTGAAGTTACAAGTGGAGCAACGAAATTTAAGAATCACTTTCTCATTTCCCCAATTTTTAATTAAATTTTTCTTTTGAAATCTTACTTATATCATGCTAAAAATAAATGTAAAACTTGGGGCAAAATTAGCGGTTATTTCTTTATTTTTAAAATTTCCATTTTGTGAAGCATAATATTGGCATTATATTTTAATAACAACTTTACTTATTATAAATTTATATTTATAAAATAAATTTTTCACATGATAATTAGCTCTTGAATCTTAAAATATTTACGACTAATCCAATATCGGTGATATTAATCATTTTATATCAATTTGGTTAAAGGATAAATACTCTTTGAAAAGCTCAGAGCTAAACATTTTTGTACCTTTTGAGATAAAATACAATTGAAAGTTAATTTTTAAAATTAGTACTTACTAAAAGTAAGCATTAGTTTTCTAAGTTAAAAAAGTTTAGTCATTATTAATTTTTTTATAGCTACCTTTAAGATTTCGAAAATCTTTCGACAATGTTAAGATACAATAAGATTATTTTCATTTTATTTTAAATTCTTTTTCAGAGAGCTTGAACATTAAGTTCTGTTAAAGAGATCGAGAGCAAATATATTTGAATTAAAGATCGCTTATTAGCACCATTGACTTGATTGCTACAAACGATTGAAAATTGTGACTAGAATTAATTTACTTTTAAGGATTTGTAAACTTGAGGAAGCAACTTAATTTTAGGAAATAGCAATTTGACATTTAATTGTGTATTTGTGTGTAAACTCTTTGACTCTATTTAAGAAATTGTTGTATTATTTTGCAATAAAAATAGACTAGCATATTACTGTCATGTTATTATATATATATATATATATATATATATATATATATATATATATATATATATATATATATATATATATATATATATATATAATGTTAATACTCTGAGCTCAACAAACTAAATACAATGCACTAAAATAGTAAATTAACTTACAAATAACAAATAATTAAAAATTTCGATTAAATATGAATCGATATTGATGAACACTTGTATAAAATTACTAAAATCTTGCAGCATGCTTGATTGATATTTATTACAAAAGCAATTTACGTAATTATTTTCTATAAGAAGTCTCTCATTTCTTTACATTTTATAGTATGTATATTGTTGCTTTGAATCGCATTTACATAGGCTTTAATGAAAAGTAAATTTCTAAGAACTCTCATTTACAATGTTATGTGATTTAATAATTTTCTCTTAATGTTTCATTAGAAGTGTTTGGTTTTGCAGCTCTGTACGTTTGTCAAATTATTTTTCTTTAGAAAGTTAAAGTGATTTCTTTTACTTAAGGAAGGATTCTATGAATGACCCCCAAAAGACACAGATGAGCCTCAATGAACTTAAATCATTTGCAGATTGAATCGCAGTTCAATTATTTCAAAACTATTCTTTTAAATTTCCTTCTCTTTATTCAATGAAGTTATATTATTTTGTATTTTTATTCAGTTATTATAAAACTTCAAATATTTTTGTTTGTTTGCAACGTCATTAAGAAATGAAATTATTTTAGGCTAATAATTATATGACAAATAATTATTTTCTCTATCATTCAATGTTAAATATTCAAATATTATTTGAACTGTATGCACTGAATAATTTTGCAGCATGTTAATGTATTTAAATAACTAATAAGTTACACAATATGAGTTTATGTTATGTAAAAATTGAAATAATTATCAAAAGAATAATTGTAGAAATAATTTTCCTTTGAAAATACCGCACACTTTTTTCAAAATAAACATTTTTTTTTTGAAAGAAATATTTTAATAAAAAAAACAAGTACTTTGTGGAATATTGCGGTTTGAATTGTAAACCCGAAAAAATTCATTTGTATTGAAAATAATTAGTTAACGTTTTGTTGAATGAAATTCAAGCAACTATAAAATAAAATATAGTAAATATTTAAACTTTCAATTTAAGACAAAAGAAGGGGGATTGCCTACATTTTACTAAATGTGAACTTAAATGTGCTATACATCAATTCATTCCCAAAATAAATGCATTTAAATGTTTGTGCTTATATTTGTTTTTATAACTAATTACATACAAATAATTATAATTCATATGTGAAAAATGGATGTTATGAGCTATGTTTATGTTTGGTACATGCTATAAAGTTAAATAATTTTAGGAATTAACTAATTTTTTTTCGAAGGGTGATATATTCTAGATGCACTGCACATAATGCATTGTAAGTAGCAAAACATTCAAGTGTATATGTAAGTTAAAAAGTCTAAAAATTGTTAAGGAAATTATGTTTAATGAGCTTGATATCTAAACTAACAACATATAACCAAAACTTTTTATACAAATAATGCAATTTTTGTATATTTTTTTATAATTTGCCCTAATGAAACTTTCTAACTTTAAAATGGAATGTTTTAATATAGTCATAAATTGTACCTTATCCAATAAATTTTTAACGTGTTATTATTTTTTTATTCAGTTAAAGGTATATTCTTATCTTTATTCAGGTATTCCAACTTATCTAAGGTAGAAATAGTACGAGTGAAAGTTATTTTCTCAATTTCGTTCATAAAATTAAAAAAATCGATTTATTTTACCAAAATTTTTTAGTTAAATTTTCAGAGTCTTTACTGCGCAGTAGCTAATAAGTTAATTTGATTAACATGCACGTGGATGAAGATGTTTACTATTTCGCATAAAATAATCCTTTGACATTAAGACAATAGCGACTTTTGATTACTTTAGATAAAAAGCATAAAGTTTTGCTTGTGTTTACCATGACCTAGTTGTAGGATACCATTCATCAGAGCTAACGCATCTGGTTTTGATACCAGTCGCCGTTCAATAAAAGGTGATGGATTTTGCAATTCTGCCTTCTGCATGCTCCTTTGTTGTGGTAAGTACTTAGGTATTTTCAAGGTTTTCTTCTTTGCAACACGTAAATATGGTCTACTATATATGAAAAATCCTCCTTTAATGTGAATGCTAAAAATGCCGTACAACAGTGTTAGGCAGCCCATAATGCGGTGTCAAAAATCATTCAGTTTAAAATAAATATTCAAGTTTTGAAGATTAAAAGCTTATACATTTCTTTCGGTAAATGCCTTTAATTTTTTTACTATCATTTTGAGATTGATATCAAGAAGATGTTAATCTCAGCTACGAGATAATCGAGAATATTGAAACTCTTATACTTTTAAAACAGAAAAAAAATTAGCGAAAGCAATACTAAACCTATTAAAAATAAATAATAAAAAAACTCTTTTTATTATTTAAATGAATTAACTGAATCAAAAGCTAAATCATAATTACTTGCTGTACCTTTCATAGATCTACGGATTTACTTGTTTAATTTTACACTAATATTTTATTTTAGTTTGGAAAACAGCAATTATTTCCTCACATGTTTTTCAATTGAAGATTAGTAAGATAAACATAACCAAAAATATCTCACGGATTTTTTTAAAAACTACTTATTATATTTTTTATATTCCTTACATAAAATATGAAAACTGTTGCAATACTGAAACCAGGCTTGTATTAAATTCATTGTACTTACAATAAAATATTGCGTAATATTTTTATTAATGTAAAGAATGATTATTTAAGAATACTTTAAATTCTGTTGAAAAAATAAGGTAATTGAAAGTGCGTTTATTTTTATCGTAAAATTATCATATTAAACTTTTAAGCTACATCGCTTTCAATCGGGTTACTTTAAGTTGGATTATAAAGGATAAATCCCCAAACAAAACGATATTCCTGTAAATATAATCTGAAAGATGAACGATTGTTATAAAATTTTGATTTTTATAAAATGATATGATCAAATAATGTTTAAATGAAAGTTTGAAATGCTTATTTTATTTTGAAAAAATTTCCATTTTCTGAAAAGTATAATTTACACTGCTATTTATAAGATAATGGTTATTATAGAAATATATATATATATATATATATATATATATATATATATATATATATATATATATATATATATATATATATATATATATTTATATATATTATAGAGTATTTAAAGTAAGTATAATATTCCCAATAATACTTCAAAATTTAACACATGGATAGAAAAATTACAATACTCAATATATTAATCAATTAAAATTTTCATAAATAAAAAAGAATGTTTTGTTTAAAGTAAGAAATTATCTATACATAAATAAATAATAATGGGACAAAAGAATGAAATAATTAATTTATTTAAAATTTTTAACACAAAAACAAAAGAAAAGCAAAGCTTTTTATTTTATGCTAAAAATACTTGTCTTGAGCTTTGATTTTTCAAGAATGTTTTGGATATTAATAATATCTAGATTTAATTAAAGGCTAATACTTATTTCAAAAATAAAAATCCACAATGAAAACAATAATAAAAAACGATTTAAGTCAATCATAACAATTATCAAAAACTTAAATGAAGAATCTGATATTTTAATTTTCTCTAACTGTTACTTCAACTTTCAACGCGCAAAAGTAAACATAATTAGTTGAACAAAATCAATATAGAAATAGGCAGCAGAAAAACATATAGACTATCAAAATATAACTAAACGAAAATTTTTATAAATAAAAAACGTGTTTTTCCAGATTTATTTCTATAAAAATTACATTCAAAAATTCAAACTTAATTTAAAATGTAAATTTATTGCTGTTGTATTCAAAAGAGTAATAAATTAAAGTAAAATAAAAAGATATTTTTATTCATTAAGAGAAAAAATATTACAATTTTAATTAAATAAATCTGGGATTGAAATTAATTAAAGTAAACTAAGTATTTTGCTTTGTACTTAAAATAATGAATAGCTATAATTAATTATAAAAAATTACTTAAGTTCAAAAGCATTCATAAATCTCCATTTGCAAGAAGCATTTCAAGTTTGAAAAACGTGTATATTAATTTGAATAATGGATTTGAGTTTTGAAAGAACTTAATTCTCTGAAGATTACGCATATCACATTTGATTATATTAATCATTAATTAAAGTCTGAATTAATGATATTAAGTTCTTCATGAATATGAAGAACATAATATACACGTGAAAACTGGATTAATTAATATCTTTTATTACACCTCAAGTCGAAATTTACAAAAGAATGTGACCTTTATTCTGACTTCAAATTCTTTAATGAAAAATAGAGGAAAACTTAGGAAAGTTATTAATTTCCTTCTTAATTCTGGTGATTTCAGGATAGTTGATGTTTTTTTAAAAATGATGAAGATAATTTACTTTAAAGTTTAAAGACATAACGAAAATTATTTTCTTGCAAAATTAATAGAATTTCAAGTGTAAAGAAAAAATAAATTGAAATGCAGATTTTGTATTTTTAAATTTAAAATTTAAATGATTTAGTTAGATTATTATAAGCAATAGTAATAGATATTATCAAATATAACAAAATATGCATTCAAAAGAGCTAAAAACCATACGGAAAATTTAAGATTTCAAATGAAAAGTGACAGTATAAATAAAAATTATAAATAATAAAGCTGCAATAACATTTTTTAATATTATTAATCTGATATTCTTTATCATTGAATGACTTTAAAGGCTAAATTTATGAATCTTGCTTACAGGTATTAAAACCACCATCAACATAAATTAACATGTAATTTTGTATAAGTAAAACAGATAAAATTTAAAAAGTTCGGAAAAAAATAAGCATTACTTAATTTACTTATGAAATTTTATGAGTTAAAAATATTTCCAATAAAATGAAATTTCCTTTTTCTTTTTTTTTTACACAATAATATTTAACAATATTATTGTGAAGAAAAATAAACATGAAGAACTGATAATTGAATGGTCTTAAAAAGCTATACAGTTCTTGATAGTAGTAGAAAATATAGGTGATAAAAATTGAAAATCTGTAAAAATAAAAATATAATTTCTCAATGTTTTAAAAAGAAAACAAAATATTGAAAACGTTGAATTAGCTTACATTTCTGATAAAATTTAGCAAAAAAAAAAAATTGAATTCCGAGAACTAAGAATTTATACTCTACACGTGATACTCTACAAATGGAAAATATTGAACACTTTTTAAAACTGATGGAAACACATCAAGTTGTAGTTATATACACTCCACCATGTTGTATTGAAAACACTACGATTCTTGAATACAAATATTTTGATAAGAACCGATTTTTTTCTCTTGATGTTTTTCAAGTGCTATTATACATCTTACCAGGATCATTATTATTATTATACATCTTACCAGGATCATTATTATTATTATCATTCTAAAGAATGATAATAATGAACTCAGAGTATAAATCTGATCGTTATAAAAACACTTATTTATTAATAATAATCATGATATTAAAAGTTCAAAATCAAACAAAGTGAAATTGTCAACTATCGTTAATTTTTAATTCTGCCTAAAGAGCGATTGACTCAAAAGTGATTTAGAGTTTAGCTTACTTTGATTGTTTTGCTTTGTTCACTCAGCCATTATTTTTTACACACGTGAGAACAAATTGATGAGCAGATAAGATTAGAATAATGTGGCTGTTGTCAAAAATGCTCAAAGTTGATTTTACAAACATTTGATATTTCAGTAATTCATTGACAGAAAATTTTAAATATCATGAATGTGACACATAAAATACCTTGTAAAATTCTACTAAATTAGAAAGAATATTACATTAATTACTTTTTTTGTAATCTTCTATATATATGTATATATGTTGTTACTTAAGACACTTTGAAAAGCCAAGCTTGCTATGTCTTCGCTTTACGAATTTAAGTAAGTCAGTAGGGTGCGTTTTTCATTTAATCAGAGCATAACGCAAGGGAAAACACGACTTTGCTCTTATATTCTTCCTATAGATGGCGTCATCAAAGGATCCACTCCTTCAATTTTGACATATATATATATATATATATATATATATATATATATATATGTATATATATATATATATATAATACCCTAAGTCAGTTATCCTTTATAAAAATATGTCATTATTTTAGAATACTTGTAAAACTTCTTAAATCATCATGTTAAAAATCATGGCTATACATAGAACTGAAATTTAAAAGGTAATGAGAAAGAGGAAAGCATTTTAATAATTCAACTCTTTTAGCGTATTTTTTTATTATTAATTAAGGAAATCTGTTGGTATGGCAGTTCTCTCAAATCAGAATCGATAACATATTCTGCATTTAATTCGGATTTAAGAGAAGGCAATTAATGAAGTGGCATAAATGAATGTAAATTAACCAATACTCTTTTACTTTTACAGAATTATTTTTAAGAAATTAAATGCATTTAAATCTGCAGTTTGTAATATTTTTGTAAATTTTGACAGTTAAATAATAATATTTCAAACAGATAATTTTCCTTTTTTCCATTTTTATCTAATCTAAAAATTATATATATATATATATATATATATATATATATATATATATATATATATATATATATATATATATATATATATATATATATATATATATATATATATATATATATATATATATATATATATATATATATATATATATATATATATATATATATATATATATATATATATATATATATATATATATATATATATATATATATATATATATATATATATATATATTTTAATGATTTGTAAAATTTAGTTTGTTTATAAATATGCACTTTTATTATTTTATTAAATATTTAATGCTACAGTAATTCTTATACAGCACATATTAAATACATTACTTGAAGATAATTTCAATTTTAGCTGGTATTAATAATTTTAGTTAAAACAAAATCTCTAACTTTATGCAAGTCTTTAATATTTAATACAAAGTTTAGAATATGTGTTAAAGAATTTTATAATTGTTTCTTCTATTTTATTAATTTAGAATAATTACTTGACAGAAAATGCTATTTGATAAAATATAATAGAAAGAAACATTTGCGTAACTTTCAACATTTTAAATTTTAAACAAAATCAAAATACACTATATACTTATTTACAGATAACAAACAGGTTATAATAGAATGTATAATTTTATAAAAAAGAGAATGTTATTTCAATAAAATCTATTAAGATAGATTTAAATAACACTCTTCCATAGTGTTTTGTTGTTATCAGATTTTATATAAAAATCTAATATTATAAATTTATACCTACATCTTTGATTTAATTTTTACTCTGAAATAAAAAATGGGGTTTCTTTATTGTAATTTTATACTCAAAGATCTAAAACTTACAATTATAAAAAGAAAAGATTGCTCGCCAGACTCCAGTTATTGTTGTTCCTTTAGCTTTTCTGCAACAAAAGATCTAAAGATCTCTGGAGCTTGAAGTATTTGTGTCATCATAAAAAAAAATCTGTTAACTTTTCAGAATTGCTAGAGTTGTTTGCAGGCATCTTATTTCTGAATTAAACGTTTAAATAAGGAAAGAATTTCTTCATGAAAAAGCAGATCAGTCTCAATGACTGAGCATTTAAAAAAATGATTCATAAATGGCATTGTTGGTCGAAATTTTGTTTTCTAAAAGAATTTGAACTTTTTTTTTAAAGACATTTCTATTTTAGTCCTTTTTTTTTATCCCCAATTATTTTGTTTTAAAATTTTTTTCAATGAATGTTATTACCCAGATCAAAATTATTTTCCTGCTTCTTTAAAATGATTATTTTATAAACCTTTTAGTCATAGTTTTAGTTGATCATTACTTTCTATTAAGGACTACTTGTTAAAAAGTTATACTGCAGTTTGAAATAAGAATTTCTGAAATATTTTTGTGAGGGAAAATAATATTGTGATCATTTAAGGAAATACACATTTAAATAGATGAAAATATTTTATATTAAACACAGTTACCGTTAAAATTATTATTAATCTTTTAATATTAGATCTTATATTTATACGAAACATATTTTTTAAGATATTATTGTGTATAAGATTTCTTGTTTATTTTAGAAAAGAAAAACTAAAACAGTTTAAAAAATTCAAGAAAATATCATAAATATTACTAGAAGAACCTATTTGGTTTTCGTGTGACGGGAAACGAAATAAACTGCTTTTAAGATGATTGTATGGGAATATTGTATTAAAATATCAATCAATGCATTTCTTTAACAACCCAATTGTGCATTAAAAATACGCAGCTTAAATATAACTTAAGTCAGAAATTATTTCATGAAATTATACTTATTTTATTTGCATCATCTCCTATCATCGCTCATTTGTTAGATTAATACTAATTGCAGTGTTCTCAAAGTTGGAAATTTATGTCCTACATACCTCGTTAAAATTATACAAATTAAACATTTAAGTATTATAATTGCTGAAATATTTATTGTTTTATAACTACTTGCATTAATATTATTAGACATTTTTAGTGATTAAATAATCTTATAATTTATTAGACATAATTTTTGAATTGATTAAAAACATAAATTATCAACGTAGAAAGAGGTAAGCAAAAAATTTTTAATTTTCTCATTAGAAAATGATTTGATTTTCTGACATTTTGAATTTCGATAATGTGGATAGGAAGAAAAAAAATGGTAGAATCAAAAAATATTTAGACTTTTAAATTGTGTTGCTCAAGAATTGCAAAAAAAGTTAAGAAACTATAATAGAGAGGATTCATTTTGAATATGAAACAGAGAAAAACATGGTATTTCAAGTAATTATAAACTGGATAAAATAGGTAATGTATTAAAGCTTAACTTTTTAACAGCCAGTATTATATGAAATAATATCCTAATTATATTCAGAAAATAAAATAGTTTAAATTCATTTCCTAAACGGTATAATTTACTTAAAATTTGAAATTCTTTGATGGAAAAAAATCCTTAAGCTACGATTGATAATTAAATAAGCAAGTGGGATATAAAACTATTTAATTCAATATTTTTCAATTAAAGTATACTTTAATTATGTATAATTAAATAAACAAAACAATCAAAATAGATATATCGACATTTAACATAAAATTAAAAATATGTTATTGTATTGATAGTAAAACAATATAATTGTGTTCTTCGTTTGTGAAATGAGTACATAAGCTAATCATAGATAAATTAACATGAAATATTATACATTGATAATGTTTATTGGAAATAAATATTTGTTATTTTTAAGTTTTGGTATTCCTTTTGTGTAAGCGTGTTGTATATCTGCGCATAAAAATAAATAAAATTTTAAATGCATACATAAAATAATTCTATTCCTTTGATCTCCATTCAAAAAGTAAATTTAAGGTTTTAATAAAGGATATAATTCTTTTAGAAATAAGTTTTATATGAGTTGTAAGTTCAAAAATCATTTAACTGATCTATAAATTATCCAGAACTATTTTTCAATGCATGTTTTTATCACCATGGAAGAGTGCATTTTCATTTTTCTGTAAAATTTGATTTAAAAATAAATTATACTATTTTGATCAAAAAGAAAAGTGTAGGTAATCATTAAGAATACTGTAATTTTATTTATTAATTTATTTATTAGGAATTGATAATTATTCAAAATTGAACATATTTATAATGTGGTGGTCAATTTGAGTTGATTTCCGGCTTGTTTCTAAAAGGTTTAATAAAATATTCTCTTTTCTCTAAAATGATTTGACAAATGAGAAGAATTTCATTCGTTTGTACAAATTTAGGTGGAAAGCTTCTTCAATCATTGTGCATCCTCAATAATTATTATAAAATGATAGCGTAAATTTGCTCCAAACACGTAATTCAAAAGCATTCTTCAGCAATATGTATTTTGATACGAGATGATTGGTTCAAAATTTATTAACAGTGTAACACATGAAAGAAAATTGAAAGTAAGTATTGAGAAATATTGTTTCTTTTTGAAAAGAGTTTAGAAAAATGAAGCTTTACTTACAAATACAACACAATTGTTTTTAATGAAAAGTGTAAGATACCTGAGGAACACGTTGAAGGTATAACAATTAATATTGGAGATCAAGAAAGAAATTATCCATAATGATGTTAACATCAATCACACACCGAATTTAAATTGGTTTCTGACAATCTGATTGGTTAAAGGTATAACAATTAAGATTGGAGATCAAGAAGGAGATTCTCCATAATGATGTTAACATCAATCACACATCGAATTTAGATTGGTTTCTGACAAATTACTGATGTTTAACAATATTGTATATTCGATATCTTTATGTTTATTTACAATTCACCATGGCTTAGTAAATTTTTCTGACTACACAAAAGCAGAATCACTTTGATACATACCAAGAAAAAAAACAGGGTAGAACAATACAGCATATAATAAATCTGGAGATTTATTTACTGTAAACATTTTGTGAGATTTCACATTTTCCACAAAATTTACCCCCGTCGCATGATGTATATAATTGATGACAATTAAAATAATCATTTCATATCTAATTCCTCTAAATTTTAATTTCACCTCTAACGCTGTTTTGACGACCATTCTTCAATATGTGTCATTATTGGTTTTTATTTACATGAAACAATTCTAGTTTTGAATGAATGTAATATTTTTTCGCTTATTTAAATTCTGACTCAATTTGAGTAATAAATAATACCCTAATATAAAGTTTATAATTAGTCGTAGAAATAATTTACCAACAATGACAATATAATGATTATCTAGTAGTTTAAATGATGAATTTGATAAATGGGAGAAAATTATATTTAGAAAGAAAATATCTAAATAATTTGATAGATTAATAAAAACAACACACAGAAAAGATCAAAGAAACTAATAGCTTTGATACATAGTTTAATTTAAATAGTTAATTTTGTATACATTAAATTTAATATTTGTTGGTTGAAATATTATATTCAATTTTTAAAATATTTCAGAAGTATTTAAAAAGTAATTCAGCAATAAAAAATAATCAGAATAACTTTTCATTCTAATTTAGATAATGCTAAATACAACAGTTATTCACGTCTAATAGATTGAATGCCATTTTCTGTGAATAAATTTGAAATTACTCAGCAACACACTTGAATTGGATAAAATGATCGAGAAGGATGCAAATTTCCTTGCCTATTTTTTATTCCCAAGGTTAAATTAGATATCTTATTTAGTATTCAAAGTTTTCTTCGCGTTTTCTTTCAATTTAAATTTTAGTTCCGTGTTGTTTGTCTGGAAAATAAGTTGTGATGGTAATTCAATGCAATTCCTTTCAATTGAAGAAAAATCCTCGAGAATATTTTTTACTGATTGAATGTAAAAATATCTTCAAAAATGTTGTAAACTGTAAGTTAAATAATGTAAGATGTAAAGTAAAAAATTTACATATGATGATCTAAAGTATTCTACATGCAATTCAATGTAATGTTGTCGATATCAGATTTAATTTGATGTGAACTTAAATAATCAATATAAGGGCCAATGTAAACCAGTAAAATTTTAAAAAAAGATCCAACGTAATATTCCTAACACGTATTTTTGTAGACTTTTTTAAGATATGAATAATTATTAATACAGAATTTATTTTCAGATAAACTGTTTAAGATTATTGTAACATTTTTAACTTATTTCTGAACTGAGAAAAAGCACAGGTTTAAAATCACAAATGTTGATTTTTTATGAAGTAGTACTTCCTAATATTAACATTTAGGGTCAATTAATATTAACATTTAGGGTTTTTAACAGTATAAGGTCTAAAGTAATACTTTAGACCTTATACTGTTAAAATATATAAGCTTAATTTTTGAATAACTCTAAATGTATTTAAATATATTTAGTAAACTTTGGTGATGAGTTTTTGTTCTGATTTTAAAAAAAAGACTCATTAAAAGTTATTATGATTATTTTTTATTGCTAAGTTACTTTTTCAATACTTCAGAAATATTTTAAAAATTGAATATAATATATCAACTAACAAATATTAAATTTAAATTATACAAAATTAACTATTTAAGTTAAAATATGTATCAAAACCATTAGTTTCTTGGATCTTTTCTGTGTGTTGTTTTTATTAATCTATCAAATTATTTAGATATTTTCTTTCTAAATGTAATTTTCTCCCATTTATCAAATTCATCATTTAAACTGTTAGATAATCATTCCATTGTCATTATTGGTAAATTATTTCTACGACTAATAATAAAATTTATATTAGGGTATATATTTATTACTCAAATTGAGTCAGAATTTAAATAAGCGAAGAAAATATTACATTTATTCAAAATTAGAATTGTTTCATGTAAATAAAAATCAATAATGACAAATATTGAAAAATAGTCGTCAAAACAGCGTTAGAGGTGAAATTAAAACTTAGAGGAATTAGATATGAAATGATTATTTTAATTGTCATCAATTATATACATCATGTTACGGGTGTAAATTTAATGGAAAATGTAAAAACTCACAAAACATTTACAGTAAATAAATCTCCCGATTTATTATATGCTGTATTGTTTTACCCTATTTTCTTGGTATGTATCAAAGTGATTCTGCTTTTGTATAGTCCGAAAAATTTACTAAGCCATGGTGAATTGTAAATAAACATAAAAATATAGAATATATATTGTGAAACATCAGTAATTTGCCAGAAACAATGTTTCAAGATAGTTATGATAAAAATTTATGCATTCAGAATTCATAACATTATTTATTTATATAAATATAACCATGTTTCGAGATAATTATGATAAATACTTATAAATTCAGAATTCATAACATTAATTATTTATATAGATATAACCATGTTTCGATGAATATAAAATCCTTATTATGTTTGTCCACTTATTTTTGTCTGGTCATGAATTGAAAATAGTTGATTGGGATGAAAAGAAATTGATATCAAGATGTTGGTTTTCAGTTGGTTCTAAAACAAAAACTGAATTTCCTTACGAAATTTTAATTACCACAACTTTATTTAACTAAACAAAATAATTTGGACTGATTTAATTCGCATGAAAGTTTCATATCCTGTCATGTACTTCATTCAAATGCTCTAACTTTGCATTTATTGATTCAATAATCAAGGTTTGGGGTTATATTTCTTCTATTAAATTTGTTAATCAGACAATGCAATGTGTAACAAATGCACTTTCGATATATATTCTCTTTTTTTTGCTGTGTTTAATTTTTCTGTCCAAAAAATTTAAATCGCCCTTGTCAATTTAAGCTAATTATAAAACGAACGGATGTTTTGTTTTGTATTTTTCATTTTGCTTTTTATCATGTTCTATTTTCCCCATGCTTAACTTTATAAGTTTTATCGCTAAAAATTCGAAAACTTGAAAACTAATTATTTAGAACAACAGAAAATCTTCATAGTCAAAACTTTTACAAACAGAAAAATTATAATTAAAAAATACTTCTTTATTATGGGAAAAAATCATGAATGGATTTTTTCTTTTCATCTATCCAACTTAGACGCGCGATGGTGAACTTCGCCTTGTTTGATACTGCTCAAAGAATACGTTTTGAAGGCTACAGAAATTCGTTGACAAGTTGGATTTACGATAACGTCTCAATACGATGTGACGTAGATAAAACGTTATCTGACGTCATGGATATTGTAAGCCAATGAGAATTGTAGTAGAGTGGTGCAATCACATCAACTGGAATGAAAGAAGCAACGACTTTATGGTTAATATTCTGATCTAGAAAATAAAATATCTACTTTACCATAGTAGCATCGTGTACATTCCCACCGTATTTTCTTCTAAATAATGACATTAACTATATCGATTTTGTATTTTAAAGTTGTGTTTTTGCAAATTATAGTAAACGCATTTATATTTCTCCTAATGCGCAGCTGATTGAAACGGCATTGGGAAGTTGATGAAAAGTGTCTCTATATTAAATATTTAATAACTTCGTAACTAAAGGAAACTTTCAAACTTTTCACACCTCATTCGTTTTATTTTTAGTTGGTTTATATCTAAGACTTCATGAATAACAACCTTTTTTTAATGAACATTAGTGAATAATAAACATATTGTTATTTTTTTCGCATCACAATTTTTCCCGAAAGCTAAATAAGCGTTTCCGCCTGGAAATTATGATCAACAAAAGCTTGGCCAACCAGTTTTATATATTACATTGAATCACATAAAACGTATCCAAACAAAATTAAATACTTCAGTCCCTTTTAAATTGTTATGGAAACAATATGAATGATACAAGTGGATAGGATTTAAATAATATGTTTTGGTTATTTTTTTTCCAATGGCAGATTTTAGACAGTTACAACTGCAACAGAGTCTATTAATCTGTTGTTCCCTGATACCAAGGAACCGGCCAGACACAGTGATCTCTTAGCCACCGAGGCGTTGCCCCGAGTGCACTATAGGGGATGGGTGACCTTCGCACCACCACACATGCCATAGAGACCCCTTTATAGGGTAGGCATCATTCATACTTCATTCACACACACAAGGAGAAGACCAAGGCAGGATAGAGAAAGAGAAAGTACATCCATGCCCTAACCGGGATTGGAACACAAGACCTCCCTCTCCGTAGTCAGGCACGCTGACCCCTAGACAAGTTGGCCGGCTTGGTATTTAATAAAAATCCTTAAATTTATTTAGCAAAATGTAAGTTGTAGGTAAAATGCGTTAATCACTGTCAATCAATCTTTACATGTCCAATATCTATTTGTTTTGTAATAATGCCTTAAATTTACAAAAAAAAAAAAAAAAAAAAAAAAAAAAACCCTCATATATCTTTTTAAGGCTAAATGAAATAAATTAGGCATATTCTGTAAAATATATTTAATAAATAAGTTTTTTTATGTTTTAGAAATTCAGTTTTTAATCTCATATTCAATATTTTAATAAATCCCAATAATGAATATTGGAGTGCTTGGGAAAAATGAATTTAATAGCTAATCTATTAGGAAATGCTGGATATTAATGTGTGTGTCTAAGTATTATGGCTGGGTACGTGTTTAATTATTTTTTGAAAATTAGTAGTAGTAGTGGTGTTTTCGAAACTCATGAAGAACTTAGTATATAAATGAGAAATTAAGTTTGAATAATTATTAATTTCAAATATTAAAGTTTTATAAACAAGGGTGCCATATTTTGATATCATTCCTTTTTTTGGCATGCAAAGTTATTTTATGTGACGAATGAATAATAACCTACAACCCATATATAAATTGCACTGGTATACCTATAGAATATTTCGCCTGCAAAGGATAAACGTTTTTTGCGACATCACTAAAACTCGAAATTTATTACCTTGTTTACTTTGGTATTAGTATAATCAAAGAACAAGCAGTCGTTGATATAGGCACAGATGCCGTATAATACAAGATTCCAAATTATGAATTATTTTGGCGATGAAGAAATTTTGCCAAGAAGACGTATTGTGACGTGCGCGATGACGTAAATATTAGGGTTGCCAAAATAGAATTTTTTGTATAGCTTTTATAGGTCGCCATATCTATTACGTAATAATAACTAGGTTGTTAGATACTTAAGGAAATCCTCCAAAATATCACCAAAATCAGAATTTGACATCCTGGATTATACGGCATCTGTGCCGTTTGTATGTTTAAACTTACCTTACTGTTTATTTCTGACTTATTTCCCTGATCATTGTTATAATTTTTTCAAAATGAACAAACCCTATCTAACTCCTCTCTCCTGAATTTGAAACTGCTGAACGCTCTTATTACTTGAATTTCAATAGAAAACTTCATATAAATTGCATATTATTTCCAAATAAAAATTATGCCAAAAGTTTCGTAAATTCGACAAAGTTCAGTGAAAGAACTTCACCAATAAAGATTTTTTCTTTTAATATTATACACTAAGCAACTAGAAACAATTATTTCCCACAGCTATTTAACAATTACAAGTAGAGTTTAAATAATTGTTTTCAGTGAAATGTTTTTATTCACTTACTATGATATTTTTAATTGTTATTTTCATTTCATGCTAATGTATGTTTCAGTTTAGTATGTTGAAAACTGACTATTTTGTTTTCTAATATGCATTACTATTTGACAAAAGGAAAATATCAGAGTAGGACATTAATTATTTAATAATTATGAGATGAGGTTAATTTTCTTTTTATCTTTAATTAATACTATGTTCATTCCTTTCTTGTATTAAATATACATTCATATTTTACAAAATTTCTAATGCAGCTTAAAGTTTTTATCTTTAAGCTAGTATTAAATAATTTTATTTCTCTTTTTAGAACTTAAAAAATAATATTCGACTGCTATGACAATTTTTAATTAATGATTTCTTTCATTAAAATCTTAAATAAATTAACTAGTAAATTTGATATATAAGACAATTAAGCATTATTATTAATTATAATGATTAATTCTTAATTAAGAATTAAGTATTACTTTTATTATTACATATTCTTGTTTGAAATTTTGCATGTTTTTCAATGTTTGTTTTTATTAACTTATAAATTTTCAGATTACAATACAGCTGTTATGATTTTTACCTGAAAATAATTTCCCATAACTATACTTTTCTAAAAAGTGAATTTTTATAATTTTTATGTTAAATTTTTTAGTTTTTATTATTTTATAAATAATTAGGTAAGCATACCTCTGTTATAATTATTCATTAACATAATATTATGTAGTTTTTATACTATTTTATGTAGTTTCTGCCCTTTTTTTAACATCTAGCTTCTGGTTTTATATTTCAGGATGTTATTATTTTTTGCCATTATTTTCTTGCTGTGACAAACGAAGCATGTGATTTTTTGTAAAACCAATGCATGAAAATAAATGAATAATGACATGCTGTCAAATTAATAACATGCCATTAGGATTGTTCTTCTTTCGGTAGTCAAAAGTTTCCTTAATTACTTGAAGAAAGGAACAAAAATAAGCTAAATAGACATTAATTTTTTATGCCATTTGATTTTTTTAACCACTGTCTTAAAATGTTATTCCATCACATAAATTCGTTAAAAATATTTTCGTTATAGTTTGTCATTAATATTTTTAACAGGAGTTAGTGTTGGCTGTTGGTATAATAATGTTAACATTTCAGATTGAGTTAAGGATTTACTTTTGAAGTGAAATGTTTTAGATCAAATGATTTCCTGACAATTTTAAAAATATTGACAAGAATTTCAGTAAAAAGTAATTAAATCTCAGTTTTTATTACCTAAAATTTATCCAATCTTAAGAAAACAGAACTGATTGAAAAACATATAGAAGTGAACCCAATCTAATCAGACCCAAATCTTTTGTACTTCGTTAAAAAGCTGTACTTATTTGTTTGCTGTACTTATTCTCTGTACTGTATGTATATTAAAAAGCTGTACTTATTCTCAAATAAGCACAAAGTACTTATTTGAGTTCGTAAAAGAGTTAAGCAAATCGCTTCTCCAAAAGAGTTAACTAACTCTCTTCAAGTATTAAAAATTGCTTGGATTATTAAGGTTGCGCTTTGTTGATACATTGTTGTATCCATATCACTTTCAAAAATGTTTAAAAATTTTGCTTCTAATTCCAGTTTAAAGTATACAAAGAAAGGATTTAAGTCTTATATATAAACAGTATACATTTTACATATACGACAAACACAAAATTATTATACTATAGCTTCATTTTTGTACTTTGGTTGAAAGTGGAACTTTAGAATATAAATGTTTTTTTAATATTGCTTCCTATTGTTGCGTTATGATTCATACATATTTTAATTCCTTCGCTTTTCTTTGTTAAGAGTTAAATAATTATTTTAACTATTAATATTTATTTAATTAGTGTTAATATTACATTCTTATACACATTTAACAAATATTATTTAATGTTTCTGAAAATTAAAAAAAAATTTTTGTTAATTAATTTATTAGTTTTGCTTATTTTCTATTTATAAAATGTTCATAAATTTAATTTATAGATCAAGGAACTAAACTCCAGAAATCATCTTGAGTTAAACTATAAACTTAATCAGGTTTATGTTATCACAATAATTTTGGTTATTGTCCTTGTTTAAAAAATATATAATTGAAAGTGTGTGTGAGCCTAGTTTTCCAACTTGAAACTTTCTTATAACTTTTGAATTTGGGAATGCTCAATATTCTTGTATAAGAAGATAACATCACCATTCAACAAGATGTTAAAAGATTTCAGATTACTTACATAAAAAAGAAATATTTTAATCTATTTAAATTTAAAAATAACATTTGTAGTGGTTATAATTACAGCTATCTTCCCTCGATAAGTGAGCATATGGCACTAGGCGTAACTAGTGAATTTCCCAGAAAGACACTTGAGATCACTTAAGATATTAAAGTGGTTTTGTTCGTTGCTCTTTTGTGTAGCTATTTTGTGAAATTATATGTAATGTTCCGTTACTGTTATAGATTGTGATGTGGAACTTTAATAATATTAATAAACATATGTTACTGAAAGCTTTATTATTTCTATTTGTAGTTATATTTGGAATCATGTGTTTATGAAGTGGCGCCCAACGTCAAAAAATGATCACTGAATAATCGACTCGCCAGGAGTCTAAAAGAAAAAGTGTCCTCCTGACACGTGATGCGTATGTCTTTTAATAAGAATGCATGCTTTGTTTGAAAAGATCAGCTCAAGTCTGAATGTGCTTAAATGTAGCCCTGATGCTTGGCGAGAAATTATTCTAATCCAATAAATGATTTATCTAAGAATCATCTTGTTCTACAGCTACAATATGTGTTAAAGTGCCGTTAAATTTTCTGTGCAATCCTACTTAAAAAATTCAGTTTTACGAATAACGTGCCAAAGAAATGTGTTTCATCCTGAATAAGTGCCATTGAAAGAGAAAGTGAAAGATAATTTCCCCCATCTCATCGTATTCCAACCAGTAAGTTCAGTGAAAAATCCTTCTTCTTTGTTTTGCTCTTCGTCCCGGCTTTTGAAAATATGTTCTTTGATTTTGTGTTTATTATATTTGATATTTATATTTATAATTAATATTCAAGCAAAGGGAAATGTTATCGATAACTTATGAATGTTTAAATAAACATATTTAAATTTCTAAGAATTATAAGATAAATGAAAGTGAAATTATATAAGATAAATGAAAGTATATTAACATATACGTAAATATTATTACCGGTTGCTACATATTAGAATCTTATTCTCGTATATTTATAAAGAATACCTTGCTACAAAAATTTTATAAATTACAAGATTTAATTTTGCTGATTACCTTAATTGCATTCGATATTAGATTTATTATATAAAAACAGTTTTAAAGAATCTATTCTTTCACATTTTTCTGATAAAAATGCAGATATATATTCATGCATATTTGTTTTATGGTGTTTCTCTTTTGTTGCATCCAATTCATTTGAAACATTCTTGCATATTACATTATTTTTAAAGTTTGATATCCTGTTCTATGTGGTATTATATATGGTATTTATAAGATTTTACTAGCGACTATTCAAAAAAATATTTAAATAAGAGTTTCCTAAGTAATACTATATTACTAAGTATTTGATATACAATTTTTCTTTTCACATTAAGATTGTGTGTGATTAATAGGTGAGATAATTGCAATTTTCAATCATTTTAAAATTATTTACTTATTATGTTTTATGTTGTGTTTATTTGTAGTATACACAATAAATGTTTCAAACTTTTTACTTTATAAAATTTCATAATTGCGTACTGATAGTATAAATAGAATGTCAAGATGCCTAATTTGGTAAGTTATTGCAGCTATTTCGAAACTATCTTAACTCACATGTTTAATAATTTTAACTGAAAGTATTGGTGAATTTTATGATAATATATTGTTTTTTAAAAGAATATTTTATTATTTAATTAGATATTTTAAATAATTTTTCTTAAAGTATCTAATTAAATAAAAAATTTTAGGAATATTTATTCTATATTGTTTTCATTTACCTCAAAAGGGAAGGTAGTTGGTTAGTTGGTAATTCATATTCAATTACAAGTTTTGAATTAAATAAAAAATTCTCTTTGAATATAATATAGGGTAAACATGGTTTTTCTCTCTAAAGGTAAGAAAATTGATCTCTATAATTTAGCATTAGAACTACGCATACCTGTTATTTCTGATGATAAAATTATTGATTTACGTGATAAAATTACTAAATCTTCATTCTTTAAAGATAACGAACAGTTTATCAAAGATACATTAAATAAAATTATATATATATCCAAGATCGAAAACAATTAGAAGATGCTGAAGAGAGAAAGTTGGAAGGTAAGCGGCTTGAAGATGAGGAAATAAAGAAATTGGAAAGAAAAATATTCAGTGTTTAGCTGAGGAAAGAGCATTCGAACTTGAAAAGCTTAGGCTGCAGGCATCAAATTCAACAACAGCTTTACATCCCAGTCAAATTCATCCTATTCCTACGTGGATTGATTTTAAAACTCTTGCCTGTATTTGATCCTGATTCAGATGATATGACAATATTTCTAACAATGTTTGAAATGCAGATGAAGCTTTTAAATATGTCTACTGATTATTGGGTATCACATTTAGTAGGTGTATTCCCAAGTAATATAGGTAAACTAATCGCAAGAGAATCTGAAGAAATGCTCAAAAATTATAACCATATTCCTGCCGTATTGTTGGAAAGATTTAAGCTGACAGGCTTAGAAATTTTTTAGTCGCCACCAAAAACGCGAAAATTCTACTTGGAAAAATTTCCTTTTTGAGCTCAACTTTGAAGGTTTGCTTCATGAATTAGAAATAACTTCATTTGAGAAACTAAAAAAACTTATCTTTGCTGATAAAATAAAGAAACAATGTCCCCCCCCCCCAGATTATAAAAATCACTGTTTAGATAGTTGGGAAAAGCTCAGTGATCCTGTCTTGTTAGCTGATAAGCTCACAATTTGTATGAAAATATAAAATCTCCTTATCAGGAAACTAAGAAAAGATTCAAAATTCCAAGAATATTATAAACCTAAATATCTTAAAAATGCAGTCAATCAAGAATCAAATAAATACCAATTCCCTAAATTTGAAAGGACTGAAGGTTTTAGTACCCACAAAAATACACTATATAACTCAAATTATAGGCCACCACGAAATTTTGAAAACTCCGTTTATTGTTATGGATGTGGCTATCCAGGATTTATAAAAGCAAAATGTCCAAAGTGTTCTCAAAAAAAAAAAAAAAAAAAAAAAAAAAAAGGACAGTGATGATGCCCATTCCATGTTTACTTGTATGTACGTATGTACACATGTTTACTTGTATCACCTTTCCTGTAGCTTTAAAAGACATTGAAGTTTATGAAGCTACATGACCAGTTTTTCTGACACATGAGCCAGCCAATCAGTTGGTGGAGAGTTAATGTTTAACTTCTTAAAGCATCGAGGACAAAAATTTGTAGAAGTTGATCTCACAGTGTGTTTGGCTGATGGTCAACAATGCCCATCAATTGTTAAAAAAAACTACCGTTCCAATTACAGTTCATACCGGAACTTTTCGAATAGACTTGCTTTTTTTACCATATGCAAAAGCTAATCGTACTCTCTTAGGTGTTGATTTTTTGAGAACATCTGGAATTGTGGTGGACATGCGATACAATTGATGGTACTTTGGTGATAAACCTAATTACAGTATACAGTTTGCAAAAGATTTATCCCTACCCAGAAAAGACATATCTGTTGAAGTCAGTAGTAGTCCTTGTCATACGAATTTAATTACAAATAATGGTCCAATACAAAGAAATCCTGCAGTTATACTTAAAGCTAACAATCTTTGCTTGAGAGAAGAAGGACAAAATCTGGATATAGAAATCAATTAATTGCTCTGATTGATGAAAATGAAGATATTTTCCAGCTAGGAGGAGAACCGACTCCTTATGTTAAACACTATATCAATACAAATGACCATCCAACAGTTGCATCTACACCTTATGGATTGTCTCCTAAAAACAAAGAACTTTTAAGATAAGAAATTGATGAACTTTTGGCCAATGATAATATAGAAGAATGCGAATGGCCGTATGAATCACCGGTTCTTTTGGTGCCTAAATCAAATGGAACTATTAGATTGTGTATAGATTAACGTAATCTAAATGCGATAACTGTTCCTGATTGTAGGGTAGTTTGGTCGTGAAGAAAAGATGAGAGGAGGACGTGTGAGGGCTGGCTACCCTCTCTCACTGAGACCTCTTTGGATATACTTTGAGAGCTTCCCGCCGAGTTCTTCGGCGATTTATGGGAATTTTATCTATTTTAATGGGAAGCTCAAACATTGTATTATCTTCTGGCCGGGAACCAAATATGCTTAAAAAGTACTATTTTCCGACTATTCCGCAAAATGGTGGATTTTATAACGGAAAGGGACACGGACCTTTTCGGCTAATTTTGAGAAATAGTCATGGCAAATATTTTGAGTATAAAAGGGATGCAAAAACTGTCCTATGACAGGGAATTGTAGTTTACTACTTTTTCCGGCCTGCAGATTCGTGTTATGCGGGTTTTAAAAGGTAGCCAAGAAGGACTGTGGCAGAGAATGTGTTTTTACACACAAAAAAAAATTAATGTATGAAAGTGGCAAAACAAGTGTGTAGTCATTATTTTATTTTCCTAATATTCTTTAAGGCAGTGAATGTGGGTTCTATTGCGGAAGTCTCCCGCTTTAGTGACGATGTGAATGCTTGTTATTAAGTATTATTTATAAAGGAATTGTTGTGTGAATGGTGCGTATTAGTGTAACGAGACATGGGTCAATACACCGCACAAAATGAAACATAAGATTAAGGGAGGCGTCCAGCTGTCAATGCAAAAGTGGAAGTGGAGCGTGTGGTCTGGTTTAAATACCAAAGTGGGAATGTACCAGCCTTGGGAGAACAGGGTTAGTGCCCTGCCCTTGGTCAGAGGAAATTCTGCTGACAGCCTCGACATGGAAACAAGTAGCTGCGTGGTGACGACGTGATTGTTTTTGGTCGTGCTTATGAGAAACGACCCCGCAATGCTGTGCGGTTAGAAGAGCGGGTGAAAGAGAGGTGAGAGGCCTTCGAGAAATCCTACCCTTTCCGAATTTGATTGTGTATGTAGTCCGATGGATTGAGAGACCGTAGGATTGAGCCCCTACGCTGGTCCGATCTCTTGGAAGCCTGTGATTCACGGCATGTTGGAGTAGGGCGGACTACATACTGGAAGCCTTGCGGGTTACACTTGACTGCAGCGTGGAAAGGGTGGCGGATCCGTGTCGGGGACGGCCCAGGCGGTCAAACTGGAAGAAACCAATTAAGTTTGGGAGCTGAGCCGAACAAAGCTCAAACTCTTTTCTTATTTATGGTGACAATTGCTTATAGATCAATATAGCGTGTATCATGAATAAAAGTCCTAAGAAAAGTACAAAAATACAAAAAAGCGCACTTTTCAGTGCGATTTGATTAAACTATGTCGACGTTATAACGTTGACACCAGTATCTTAGAGGCACTGGTCGAGCACTTAGCTGCGGCAAGAGGGGAAGTGGCCCCCAAAAAATGCCATAACGAGAAAACAGCTATGGTTTCTATCGAATGCCAAACAGAGCCCGAAAAGGCCTGTATTGAAGACAAATGCGTTCAGGCGCAGGACACATGGACAAAAGTTTCTCGCAAGAGGAACAGATCCAAGAAAGTGGTGAATAAGGATAGTTCTGTGAACAAGGCAAGAGAGACTCCTGTCGTTAAAACACCGGCAAAGACAGGTAACACCGGAAAGGGCCCAATCAGGTCCTACGCGGATGCTGCTAAGAGTAAGGAGAAAAAAGGGCACCCACGAATGCCCTTTTACTGTACCCAAAGCCGGGTTGTGAATTAACCTCAGATGGGGTTAAAACAGAACTTAAAAGGCTATAGATCCCAGAAAATTGGGTATAGCCGTTCAGGGGTTAAAACCTCTGAACAATAACGGTGTAGCGATCAAGTTAAAAAATTCTGAAGATCGCAATAAAATGTCTGATAAAAATCAAAGAAGTGTTGAATGAGAAGGTGGAGGCTAGGGAGCCGGCACGGAGACTCCCTAGAGTGATGATATACGACTTACCGGGAGCGGACGGTGAGCAAGAGGTCCTGGAGGGCCTCAAAGAGCAGAACGAGATCCCAGAAGGCCACATGAAAGTGGTCTTCAAACTTAAGGGAAAGGGGTCGGATAAGCACTGGGTGCTGGAAACAGCGCCCGAAGTGTTCAAAGCCTTCATTAAGAAGGGGAAAGTCAGTTGCGGCTGGCAAAAACACAGGGTCAAGCAATTCCTTGAGCCCACGAGGTGCTTTAAGTGTTGTAGGTTTGGCCACCTACAATCCAAGTGTCCTGAGAAGGCACAGACCTGCATGGTATGCGCAGGGCAGCACTCTTTCAAGGAGTGGCAGAAAAAAGAGTTACCTTGTGCCAACTGCGAAAGGGCCTACAAACAATTTAAATTGAAATTGGGTTGCGGGCATAAGGCGGTTGATCTCCGCTGTCCGCAATACAAACGGGAATGTGAGAGAATCCGTTCCCGCACCAATTATGGTTGATACGACCAACAGCTTAGAGTATGGCATTTTGCAGATTAATCTCGCAAGATCGAGGGCGGCCACTCTGGAGATATTAAAGGAGTCGGAAATGGGTCCGAAATCCTTCTCCTGCAAGAGCCGTATTTGGTGGACAGCGAGATCGCAGTCTTTCCACAGACCTGTTCGGTGGCTCACATCGCCGACGGAATGGCTGCGGTTGTCATTAATAACACCAAACTCAGCGTCTGGACCAGACATGCGGATACTCACATCGTAGCGGTAGAGATCAAAGATCTGCGCCAATCGCTACTGGTAGTATCAGTCTATGTTCCTCCAAGAGCAGACATTGGCGGCTTCTTAGATACCCTCGAAAAGATCATTCGGTTCCACACGAGGGTTCTCATTGGAGGTGATTTTAACACGAGGCATCAAATGTGGGATCCCGAATGTCCGTCTAAGGTGGGGACGAAGCGAGGGGAAGCCCTTGTGGAGTTTCTCATCAGAAACGTCCTCGTTTTATTAAACGATGCGACCTCCAGGCCGACCTTGGAAACTGTGAATGGGAGGAGCTGGATTGACCTGTCGGTGATGACGGGCGCTCTACAGTCGTCCTTCTCGTCGTGGAAAGTGGTTGAAAATTGCTTAAGCGATCACAACTACATCTCCTTCAGGCTAGCACCTAAGCTATTGCAGAACAAAAATATTGGTAAATACAGACTAGGGAAATTTCGCCTTCAGAGATTGGGTGCAGACTTCAATAAAAAAGTACCCGATTTCAACGATAATATCATTCGAGCTAAAGAGGGCAAAGACCTAGATGAGGTAGTGGAAAACATTACCCAGGTGCTACAGGGGATCTGCGGAAGAAGGCTTCGGCCTCGCTCTAGCACGACCGCTAGAAAGCAGGTTCCATGGTGGGATGACGAGCTTACAACGCTACGGAGTAAAACGCGAGCGTTGAGGAGGCGGTTTCAGAAATGTTCCGACTCCGATGAGCGCAGGGCCAGAAGAACGCTGTAAATGGATCTGCGGCCCAGTATAAACGACTTATACTTTCGAAAAAAGTGTCGAACTGGGATAAATTTTGCCAAAAGTAAATGAGATCAAATGTGTGGTCTCTGCCATACAAATTAGCGGTTGGTAAGGCTGTCAAAAGCACACCAATGATTAGCGTCAAATTGCCTGACGGGACTCTGAGCATTAGCGAAGAGGAAACCGTGAAAACTATTGTAGCTGGTTTGTTCCCTGTGGATGAATCGGACCAAGAGAGTGCAGAGCAAAAAGGCATGAGGAGTATAGGGGACTCCTGTTGCGGTGGATGTGACGATCGGCCATTTACTAAAGTGGAGATCAGGTCGGTAGTCAAATCTATGGCAAAGAAAAAGGCACCGGGACCCGACAGTATCCCGGTCGAGGTGGTGCAAACTATATTCGAGAGTAATCCCGGAATGTTTGTACTCCTCTTCAACAAATACCTATTTCTAAAGCATTTCCCAAGATCTTGGAAACATGCCAAGTTGGTCCTATTTTTGAAGCAAGGAAAAACCGCGTCTGAAGCGCGATCCTGCAGGCCTATTTGTCTACTGTCTAGCTTGGGTAAAGTACTGGACAAACTCCTAACACAAGGATTATACCACCATTTGGTGAAGTTGCAGGCGCTTCACCCTGCCCAACATGGCTTCAGGTCGGGCAGCTCGTGCGACACGGCGCACGTGTGTCTTCACGACACAATTAGGTATTTTCAGGAGACAGGAAAGTACGTAAGCCTAATATCGCTAGATGTCCAGGGTGCTTTTGATAGCGTATGGAGACCTGGAGTAATGTTCCTCTTTGGCCAAGCACGATGCCCACAAAACATATATATGTTGGTGAAGTCCTATCTGGAAGACCAAAAGATTGTATATAAAGGCTCGAGAGAAAACTTGGTTTTCGAATCCAGCAGAGGAGTGCCGCAGGGGTCATATAGTGGACTACTATTCTGGAACGTTGTTGCAGACAGCGCATTACGATTGGACATGCCGAATGATACGAGGCTTTTAGCCTTCGCTGACGACATGCTGCTGGTCGCAGCTGGTGACTCAAGAGCAAAGCTCGAGAAAAATGCGGAAGTCGCCCTTAATGCACTCCGCAAATGGGAAAAGACGTATAAGCTGGTATTCAATCCCAGCAAAATGGTGGCCCTCACGGTCACTAGAAAACGGAAACTGAAGAAACCGCCAGTCTTCCGGTGGGACGGAACCTCCATAAAGTCTGTGCAGGAGCTTAAATTCCTGGGTGTAAAATACGATAGCGGTGTTACATTCAACTTCCTTCTAAAGGAGGTGAGACAAAATATTGTGTATGTCACAATGGCACTCCAACGAACGGCTAGAGTTCTCTTCGGGCGCGAGCCTGAATTACTCAAACGCCTGTATCGGAGTGGTACCGAAAGAATGGCTCTTTTTGGTGTAGGGGCAGGGGAACACAAATTGGAATGTAAGACCTTCTGTGGCCACCTACAGAGTGTTCAAAGACCGGCACTCCTGGCATTCACAAGATGCTACAGGACAGTTTCTACAGCTGCTGTACAAGTACTAGCGGGTGTCCTACCTCTAGATATAAAAGCAGGTATAGAGTATGCAAAGCTGATGGTATTGGTGGAGCGCAGGCCATATATCTTTCACGAGCTAAATCTGCGGCCAGATGACATTGAGCAGAGGGTGGACATTCTGTCATGTCACCCAGCGGAGCGTTGCAGTGTGCCTTTCGACAGCGAAAAGCCTACTGGCGAGGGCCTTGAAATCTTTACTGACGGATCAGGCGTTGATGGTAAAATTGGTTTAGGGTTCACCATCATGTACTTTGGGCAAGAGATTGTAACATTTGGCGCTAGACTCGGCGACGAGAACTCTGTCTTTCAGGCGGAAATATCGGCGCTGGGACTGGCACTAGACTGGCTCAAAGTACACCCAGGCAACAACACTTGTCATTTATACAGTGATTCGTTGTCTTCCCTTTACTGCCTGGCCGATTCGAATAGCCAAAATATCTTGGTTTAGAAGGTTAAGGACTCATACCAGGAAGCCATTCGTGGAAGAGAGGCACGTTTACATTACGTGCGCGCACAAGCAGGCACTTTCGGTAGCGAAAGATCCGATGTACTGGCCAAAGAGGCTGCGAATCTTCCAGAGCCAACGCTGGACCTGTCACGTCCAAGGTCGCACCTGATAAAGGTGCTGCATAAAGAAGCACTGCGTGTATGGCAGCTGAGATGGGAGAACGAAGAAGTGGGTCGTAAGACCTACAGATTCTTTGAAACTGTCTCTGATAAAAGAGTTCTCGGTAATGCTATCGTTGCCCAAATAGCGACAGGACACGGACGGGTACCGGAGTACCTTCATAAACGAGGGTATTCGATTAGCGAGTTATGTCGCTCATGCAATGTGGTGGGAGATTGTCTCCACTTCGTGCTGACTTGTACCAGGACCTCGGATGAAAGGAGCAAGCTGGTGTACAAGAGCGAAAGCTTGAGTACCATCCTGGACCCGCGCAACTGGTCTATCTTGAAAAGGATAATGTTCATTGCGTCGGATGACATTCCTACGATGTAATACCAGAATGCTTCTGACGATGGTCCGGTCGAGAGCTGGGATATTGAGGAATAGTATAGGACTTGACGGTTCGTAAAGGAATTTTATTACAAATCTTCTACGAGAATGTATGCCAGAATAAGTTAGTGGGTGCCGGCGAGACTACTCGCCTCATCAAGGTATGGTTCTGTGGCTCGTCTACCGAGGCAGGTGGCGGCTGTTGAAAGGTAGACTTGAGTTCAAAGCCTTCGAGTTGCAAGGTATGAAAATTAGTTATAGAAGCATTAGCTTCTGGCACTAAGCCTCGCAAACTCGATCCCCTTCTGTCCCTTCTGTTCCTCATAAGTATCCACTGTCTCTCGTAGATGCTCTTTTGCACGATGCGAAATCCACAACTTTTATGTCTACTCTTGATCTAAAAACTGGATGTCATCAAATAGAGGTTAATCCTCAGGATAAAGACAGGACTGCATTTGTGTGCCCGTTTGATGCATTTAGGTATAAAAGAATGCAATATAGCTTACGAAACGCGCCAGCAACTTTAGAACATCTTATGGATCAATTCCAAAATAGACTACCATCAGTGAATATCTTAGTCTATTTAGATGATATTATTTTGTCTGAAACCTTTGAACAGCATTTTCAAGATTTAACAATGGTGTTTGATAGACTTCGAAAATTTAAATTATCTGCAAATAGAGACAAATGTAAATTTGCGTGCCCTCGTGTAAAATATCTAGAATTGTGGATCACTCCAAATGGGATAGAGGTGGATCAAAATAAAATACAGTAATACAAAATATTCCTTGTCCAAGAAATGTTAAACAGTTGCAATAATTTTTGCAAACGTGTTCATGTTATAGAAAATTCATCCCGAATTTTTCAAATATTGCTAGACCCCTTAGCAATTTGACCAAAAAGAGCATTGTTTGGAAATGGAATGAACCAGAACACCAAGCATTTCAAATTCTAAAACCATATTTAGTAACACCGCCAGTGTTGAAACAAGTTGATCCTACAAAGCCATTAATCATTCGAACAGATGCAAGTGGTTACGCTTTAGTCGCAGTCGTTCTACAAGGTGAAAGTCCTGCCGATGAACAGCCAATCGAATATGCAAGAAGGCTTTTAAGCTTTGCTGAAAAAATATTCCACAACAGAAAGAGAAGCATTGGCAGTCGTATGAGCCTTAAAAAAATTCAAGGTTATATTGAAGGCTCAGATACTACCGTAGCATCAGACCACCAACCATTAAAGTGGTTAATGACTTTAACGTCACCCACTGGAAGATTAGCCAGATGGGCTCTTAAGATTCAAACTTACAATTTAAAGATTGATTATTTTCTATGAAAATGTAACGTTGTGGCTGACATGCTGTCCAAACCTGTGGAAAGCATGGCAAAGAACAATGAAAAATCTTGTGACTTAAGAACCATTGTTATTGATGTCCCATCAAGAACAGCTGGTCAACTCAGAGAGAAACATTTGAAAGATCCTGAATTAAAGAAGATCGTAGACTCTTTGGAAGATATTAACAAAAGTGTTGACTTTGCGAATTGGACGGAAAGAGGGTACCTCTTGATAAAGAGGTGTGCTGTACCGTTATTCTCCACTCTCTGAAACTGAGAAAGCACAGTTAGTTATCTCTTCGCATTAAAGAAAACAAGTTCTAAAGACTTCACCGTGACTCTCCCACAGCATCACATTACGAAGCTGATGGTACCTTTTTCCGAATATCATCTAGATATTATTGGACTGGAATGAGAAAGTACATTTCAGATTATGTAAAGAGTTGTGCAGAATGCATCAGATAAAAAGCAACGAATCAAAAACCAGCGGTTTTATTGCAAACACCTGTACCTGCTGAACGTTTTTAAAGCATCACTATTGATCTGTTCTGTTCAATTATATTGCCACGAGGATACATATTATCACTTCCCTATAAGGTGTTATGACCATTGAAGTCACCAAGTAGAATAAAGGGTGCAGGTAGTTGACCCAGCAAATTATTTAAATCGCTTTCATGGATGATCGCATGGGGAGGTAAGTAAATGCTACAAATAGTAATGAGAGATGTTGAGTGTATGCGTACTGCAACAGTCTGTAATGAAGTGTTAAGGGAATGTATAGTGCTAGGAATATTACAAGATACAAGAATGCATACACCTCCAGAAATTGAATCATGATTAACATCTTTCCTCACACAATTATATCCATGCAATTTTAAACTGTACTGAGGTTTCAAAAATGTTTCTTGGATGGCAAAACAAATTGGATTATACAGATTTATAATTGTTTTTATATCTTCTATATGAGTGCGAAAGCCTCGACAATTCCAAGAAACGAAGGTTCCCATTAATCTCAGCTGAATGCTTCGGCATTGGATCACACCATCTGGGATTCAGATGAATCTCCACTTAAGAGTGTTTCAACATCCGATGGGTCTACATTCTTTATATCTGTCTTGGAGGCAGTTGAGCTTCTTTTACTCTTTAAATATGATTTATGAAGTCCCTCTTTTGTATTCTTTAATTTTAGGAATCTTTGAGACTTAGATTTTGCGAAAGACAATGAAGAAATTCCTTTCGGAGTTGGGGAGACATTTATGTTAGAAATATTTGAGGATAAGTTTGGAAAATTTAAGAAAACTGTTTGGGTACTGCAAGATTTCATGACTTTTTTAACTGCTTGTGAATAGCTAATACCTTGATTAGAGGTACGGGATGACACTGTTCGCCTGGCTTCAGGGTAAGATAAGTTTTGTTTTATTTTCACAGTAATAATTTCCTTTTCTAATATCCAGGTTGGGCATGATCGGGAGTATGAGGGATGTTCACCACTGCAGTTGACACATTTTTCTTGTAATTGACACTGACTACTGTCATGTCCAACAGATGCACATCGAGCACAAGTCAAATGTCCTCTACAAGTAGTTTTTGCATGGCCAAATCGCTGACATTTAAAGCAACGTAATGAATTTGGTATGAAGGGGCGAACACTACAATTTAGATAGCCAGCTTTAATAGATTGAGGTAATATAAGAGTAGCAAACGTGAGTATAAGGTGTTTAGTTCTTATAATTTTACCCTTTCTCCTGATTGTAATGCGCTGTACACGTTGTACGTTTTGGTCAACAAGATTATCCAAAATTTCTTCCTCTGAAATATTATATAGATCATCTGCTGAAATTACTTCCCGTGTAGAATTTAGCCTACTATGAGGACATACCATAACATCTATATTACCAAGGCATTTTAGTTTTACGGTGGCTTTGGCCTGTTCAGCTGATAAAACTTCAACTAAGAGGTCACAAGATTTCATCTTGCGAACATTTTTGACATTTCCAACAGTACCAATAAGACACTTATTAATTAAGAAAGGAGAGACATTATCAAAATTGCCCTCAGTTCTATAAATAACAACATTTCTGATCATGTATCATTTGTTGCTCCATAGGGAGTATAGAATTAGAAGTACATTCCATAGAAATAGGTTAATTACTTCAAGGCCTGACTGCACCACCCACCATCGAGCCCAACAAGGGGATGCAGTATACCTGCATCAGTGCTAGCCAGACGTTAAACGCTTTCAATATATCCCTGATGTGGCCTCCACCCTTATCGAGTCACACAGCAGATATATGATCGCTTGATCCATGGAAGCCGATTGGCATGCTGAGGACCACAACACACCTCCCGTTTACCTGAGGCAGAGGCCAAAGTGATGTGTTGGTCTCTGAGAGCCTCAATCACCAGGAGCCTCCTTTCCAGGGACACGGGTCTCCACGCACGGCAAACACGCGGGTGATTTAGTCCCCAAAAGAAGCTAATAGCAACAGTGCGGAAATAGCTACTCAAGGGGAGCCCTCAACCTCTTACAAGGCAACCACAATGAGGGAGAAAATGAGCAAAACTTTCAAAGCGCTGGCACCAACAATGACATTAGTATAATAAACATCTTATTATTATAATAAGCCTTTGTATGGATTATTTTTTCTGTAAGTCAGCGTAAGTTAACTTCAATAGGGTTTTAGAATATTCATTATTTATATTGAGTAGTATAACTTTTTTCAAAAATAATTTTAAGTGCCATTATAGAAATAAAAAATTAATAATATGGGATAATATATCTTTATTATTAAATTTAAGTAATAATGCAAAAGGAAACTTTAATTATCTCTTAAATTTATTCTTGGATTTTTTTATTTCTTGAAATATAAAGTGTACTGAGAAACATAAGAAATATTTATTGCTTCAGATATTTCCTGTTACTCTGTATCAGAACTTTACATTATTTTAAGATTTATGCTGCATTGCGCTAAAGCCTGTAATAATGAATTAAATGTATTTGATAATTATTTATAAAATACGTAATGATTAAATTCACTTTTTTTTATTTTTAGAATATTAAAATAATTATTATTAAAAAATACTTAAAATTTTGTTGACAGAGAAAAGAAAAATAATTAAGAAAAATGTCTTGGAACTACGAAAGAGAATATTAAAGAAATCATTGTCTAAAGACCAAAAATCCAACAAATCTTTATATAAAATTACTCACTACTTATTTTAAAATATCATCATTTGTGAAGGAAGTACTTAAATATCCAATAGTCTCAATTACTTCGTAAAATTATTATTTTGTATTAATATTCAGACAAATGTTCGTAACAAGAAATGTTATGTTCTTTTTAATACGACTATGTTTGTCATTTCCAGTCCTATACTATGCGTACAATATATATGATAAATGGAAATTTATAAATGTTTTTCTAAACGTAACATAAAAGAAAAGTCATTTTCTATACAATAATAATAAGTCATTTTCTATACAATAATAATAAGTCATTTTCAATCATCATAATGATCTGCTCAAATAAGAAATAAAAGCTAACTCTTTATGTTGCGTGTATGTGTTTTATTATTTATTTCATAACAAATAAATTGATTTGGAACTATTTCAGAAAATTTCTTTTTCAAAATCTCATTAATCATGCTTATTTAAAACGTTGTTCTAAAATATCTGTTCTCAATTATATCAACTAACTATTTTTTGAAAGCTAGTTTTCAGTTGGTCGAATGTGTTCTATTGATCTACAATTGTATCAAAGGAATACTGGAATATATCCCAGACATAATAAAATAAAAAAAATAAAAACATTTTGCATTCAAAATCTTACAAACAAGTTTTTAAATGATCATCAAAAAACTTTGGTATCTATTTTTATATTATCTATTTTGGTACGTAATATTTTCTGCAAAATTATGCAAATATTAAAATAAAAATAAGTATATTATACATAGAAATCCTTTTAATTTTTAAATACACTAGGCAAATAAATTCTCAAGCATTTCAGAGGTTTTATTTCAATAATAAACAAAAATTGAACCTCATATTGCTAAACAATTCAATATCAACATTAAGGAATAAATGTCATACTCTAATGAAATAATTTATATCAAATAAAAATATATTAAATTAAAAAAAATCTTTGATATAAAAAAAGAATCGCTGCTATTCGAAACTGTTCATTTGTTTCTTTTATAGAAATTATTTTAATTTTTTCCTACAGTGAGCCACATTTTAATATTAAAAAAAGAATATGCATAACAGGAAAAATTGAGAATATAAACACACAAATTCTAATTAAAAATACATACTGAAAAATGAAAGTTTTCTAAAAGTTAATAATGAAAACGTTTTACTTAGATATTTAATTTCAAAATACTGTGAAATAAATTAAATTAAACTTATTTTGAACTATATAAATTTGTTTATTCTACTCAAAGAATCATAATAAATCATAACATTAATAAAATATCAAGTAAAAGTATGTACGGGATTCATTTTTAACAGTATTATAACTTATATATTGAATAATTTCAAGGAATGTAATCAACTTTAATTTAATTTAGATGATGAAATTATACTAACTTTGTTAATTTTAAGAAATTTAAATGCATTCATGTCAAACATTTTTATAATAATATATTTTTTACGGAAATATTATTATTAAATTACTTATAAATAAATGCATTCATAATAATATGTTATTTAAAGAAATATAGAAAACATGAAAATATTTAAATTTTTTCAATGTCAATTTCTAAGGATTTCAAGTATATTTTTAAGCATCACTCAGAATTTTTCTGTAGAAAAATATATTATTTTCTCAAATCTTATTTTAAAATTATATAAGATCCTATAATGTAAAATCCTCTTAACGTACAATTCAATTTATTTAAGCTCCTTTAAATTTATTTAAACTTCTTTTTAAAAATTGAAACACAATTTTATTAAAAATGAATTTCTCTTTTAAATTGTGTCTTAATATTACATAAATATACTAAAAATAATTTAAAAAATATATTAATAGGTTTAAATTTAATTATAAACTTTTCCAGAGACTTTAGAAATGCTAAAATAAATACATGGATTCCAATAATAAAACTTATAATGTTAATGAGTTTGAGTAACAAAAACTATGAAATTGGTTAAAAACTTATTAATAAATAATTTAATGGTACAAAAGACTATTCTAAGTCAAGTTAGTAAATGGGTTGTTATTATTTTTTTATGATAATGACTTTAATTTAGTTCATACATAATTAAAAGCCACATTTCAGCTATGAATTTAAAACATTTTTTTAAAAATTTGTAAATTGAAAAATTGAGCAATAAATTTACATAAAGAAAATATCATATAATAATATGATATAAAATAAAACATCAATATTATTTTTTCAAGTATAAGAAATAATTATAACAAGATCTGTATCTTTCTTTTTACGCATTTAATACATACTCCGAGCAAACACTGAAAATGATATTAGAGCTCATTTTCTTTCTCTTGCATTTTCAGTTAATTTAGTTATTAATAACTAACTGTGAGTATGTGAAGTACTTTATAATATTTCTGATGAGGCATGTTGTGTTTCTGCGAAGGCGCAAGATTATTTTTGATGTCTATAAATTTTAAAACTTGTTTATCATTTTGTTTGCGATTTTTTGTTCTAAGAAAATAATTTTTTCTCACACAGTTTGGATTTTTTTCCATTGGAGATCTCTGAAAATAAAAGAAATTTTTTACTTTGTGAAAGTTTTGCTTGCAAACGATTTTTATCCTTTGAAAAAATATAAAAAAATGTTTTTCTTCATTAACTCAGCAAAAATCTTCCACTACTAATGACAAAAGTAAAACTTTATTACGACTTGTAAAGGAATTTTCGAATGATGAAAGGAAATCAATAAATCTTCGGCTTATAAGAACAGATTTATATATACTATTTTTGTATCGATAAAAATGAAACTGATGTATAAGGAATTTTTTGAGAGATATGAAGCGTTTTTGAAATTGAGAGTGTTAAAATTATTTTTTCGTTTCCAAAAATAGCAGAAAATTGATCGTGATCAGTAAAAGGGTTTCAAAAAAATGTAAAACTTGGAGATATATCGTAAAATAATCATGATTTTTATATTTTTGCTTTTCATACGATTTTTATTTGTTATATTTAAGTAAATACACATGGTATACAAATTTTTTGAATTTATTGAACCTTTAAGTTAAATAATACTCAAATGGGCATATTTTTAAATCCTATTTTTTACAGCAATTTAGTAATCTAATTTATTAAAATAATTTAACAACTGGCTTTTTACCAAATTACTTATCAAGTGATATGTATTTTAAAACATATTTCACAATGATTTACTATTGTATTTTGCGACAAATATTTACTAAATTTCAAGATAAATATTGATTTCAAGTGAAAAAATTATTATACATGAAGAATTTATTATTAAGAAATGTGTGCGTAATTTTTTACGCAATTTTTTATAATGCATGAATGTTTGTGAATTACAACAAAAAAAAATTTTAAAATTTAACCATAAGTTCTTTGAGAGTTATTTGAAATTGAAATAGATCTGAGCTGAAAAATTAATTATTAAAAGTCACTACTTTTGTTGTAACTTTAAACAAGTGAAATTTAGGAAAAGAAAACTTAATTTTGCAAATGCATTTTTGAAACATTCTAATAATAAATCTAGAGCATACAAATATTTATATGCTCTTTTCCTCATTAAACTAATTATGAATAAACTAATTTTTCAAAAAGTATAAGAAATAGCAAAAAATTTAAGAAAACTTATATTTCAACCAAAACTTTATTTAAAAGAAAAAAAAAGGCATTCAAGGAAAAATGGTGAAAAATAAAAAAAATATACTATAAAAGAATTGCTACATTGACAAAAAATGCCTATTATATTTATATCCTTCTTTTAAAAATGTTATAGTTGTTAAGTCTCTCATTTTCCATGTTTGGAACTATTTCATCGTTTTACAAAAAATATTTAACATTTTTTTAAACTCTTATTTGAAAATTTATTATAAGGAAAAGTGAGACTTAACTTGATCAAATGTTATATATTTATTCCGTATTTTTTCAATTTCTCCTTTATTTCAGCGGTTTAATTTTATAGGATAAATCAAAACTGCAACTGTGAATAATTAACATTCTATAAAAATGAAATATATGGGGGGAATTCTTATGGTATAATATTGAATGCTACTTCTGAAAATTTGTTTCCATAATGCCTTGTACAATTTAATGAATTTTAAAACATCAATGTTTTCTAAATAATAAAAAAATAAATTTGTTTGTATTGATGTTAGTAAGGAAGTAAGAGCATTATTTTTTATTGCTTTTTTACGTAATGTAAATTTAATTATCAACAAAATTTATACATTAGGAGAAAAGAAAATGAACTTTAAAATATTTCTTAATTCTTTGCAAAATTTCGTCTTTTTCGGGAATATTTAGTACAAAATAATAAGTGAATATTATTATTTTGTATAAGTGAATAAGTGAAAATAACAGGTAGAAAAACTTTTCTATTTAAGTTAATTATGCAATGAATGTCTAAATAGAAGTTTCAATTTGCTTATGATGCCTCTTTAGATCTCTTGAAGACATTTATATTTCTATGATAAGATATTTTTTAAAAGCATTTGTCTTATTCATACAATCAAATGACTTAAAAGTGAAAAATGAATATCTGTCCTTATTTTAGGAATGTTTTTCACCCATAGGCACACATATTTCAGACAAACACATGCTCGCATATTAAACATTTGATGATAAATGTTAATTGTATTTAGAAAACATTTAACTAAATATTCTCAGCTGTGACCTCTGTGTTGTTCAATTTAAATCTTTTTTCATTCAAATTAGTATTTAATTAAGGGTTTTAAAACAAAGAGAAATAAAAATAAAATTTTCAAAATTTATAAATTGAAGTTTTTATTTCAAAATAAATATAAAAAAGTCCATTAAAATTTTAAAATGCATTGATTAAGTAAGAAATATTTTAGTATCTGAGATTGTAAAAACATTTAGTGATAAGAATGCATTTCATTATAATGAATGATAATAATACATTTAGTGATAAGAATACATTCAGTTTATTGATAAGAATACTCTCAGATCCATGAGTCAATAAGAAAATTAACTCATGGATAAAAATTCTGTCCAACATTTTTTTTAACATAGGATAAACATCGCTGACATAGCATATTTGGAAAATGTATTAATGTTTTCTTAAAGATTATTTATAAACTTACTACATATAGCTTCGATTGTATATTATAATATATTAACCAATTTTATCAACATTTCTTGAAGTTAAGTTTTCGGGAGATAATCATATGATTATAATGATTTCCATTTCTCTGTGCATACTTAAAATATAACAATTTATACATTTCTTAGAAAAAAATGATGAATATTCTGTACAGAAATAAAAATGAATGTATAAAATTAAAAAAATAATATCACATCTTAAACAACAAAGGCTGTTCATAATGATAGCCATGTATCTCATTTTTCATTTGTTATACGTTTCAATAATAAATAAAAAATAGTTGTTAAAGCTGATTTATAAAAATTTGATTTTTCTTCAAAATTAAAGTTAAAATTTTATTCTTTAAAAATCACTTTTAAACTACTAAGGTATTAAAATGGTTTCGATTAATTTTTCTATTTTTAGTGCATGAAAGTAATTTTGAAATATTATAAGTGCAATTAAAATATGCTGAAACTTCTTATGATACTACAAAATGCTTTTTTTATTTTTGTGATGTCAAAAAGGATAAAAAACAAGCATAAAGTCCTACAATTTTATTAATATTTTTAAGTTTTACTAAAATTAATTCCTATTTGAAAAATTAAAAGTGTTTTGATAGACATTTTTAATATAACTTTGTACCTGTTTGACAATTTGTCATATCAAAATAAAGATATTACATGTTTAAAATGAAAACTCCGTTATATATTTTTCTTCTAAAATTATAAGCATTTTATAGATTTTATCTTTGTGTATTGTATAAGGAAGAATTCACAAATATATTAAATTTATTTTTTGAAAAATTTCAGTCAGTAAGCAGAATGTTGAAATTCAAACTATTTTTTAGAAAATAAAGTCTAATGTTAAAAATTATTTTATAATTTTCTAAAGTACTCAAAAATATTTTTGAAAATCATATATAAAGCTTAAAATATCAGTATTTTCTGTTTTCTGTTATATATATATATATATATATATATATATATATATATATATATGTGTGTGTGTGTGTGTGTGTGTGTGTGTGTGTGTGTGTGTGTGTGTGTGTGTGTGTGTGTGTGTGTGTATAATAAAGAATCCCATATGGTCAGATGCATTTTCTACCACTTTTTATAAACAATGGGTGATCAGTTAACGAAAATATTTCTGGTACAAGAATATGTGTGTTCGCTATCTGAATTGTTAGTTAATTATCGAATTGTTGTTAGATTATCGATTTACCATAAATTTTTTCTTGAAATACATTAATTCTTTTGGTGTAAGTATTAATGTAAGTTAAGAATTTTTGTTATTTTTTTTGTTTTTTTTGTTGCCAGATTTGGTTTTTCTCTTGTTTTTCATCCTTTTTAAGTCATATATATGGTTCATTTCAGTGGCAACAGCATTTGAAGTTTTCGTTTTACTTTCAATTCGAAATTTTTGTTCTACGTTTGTTGTTGGGTTTCGTTGTCGCCAGTAACCAAATATCTTAAACTGTTTTTATTTCCAATTTCGTTTTGTTTATTTATCTTTTTTTGTTAATTTATTACTATATTTTTCTTATATATTTTCCCATAATATAACGGAACATATTCAACATGTGAGCTCTCGTCATATCAAGTAAGTCCATTATTGTTATTTAGTTTATAATTCTTATCGGTTGTTTTGAAGAGAAGACAAACTCAACAAAAAAGTTTTTATTCATTTTTTAGTAATAGATTTGAGTTTTGTAAACTATTATTTGAATTAAAATTTTCCAAAATGCAAATTTTTGGAACTTAGAGAAAATTTGCGTATTTAAAAACATGCGCTTAACTTGGTGACGAAAAAAAGTCGCACTGGTCACCAATGGGAGATATTTTATTTGTTCCATTCTTTTTCAAGACCTTAAAAATAAAATAAAATAAAGGATGTATAATTTCTTATTAAGTTTATAAGAAATAAGTACATACATATAGTCTTAAATATTAGTCCATTAAATTTTTTATTTATTGTGAGTTAAAAGAACAATTATAATATCGATTGCTTTTCTCTCTTTTTCAGGATTTTTGGAAATAATTAATAGCATAGTCGTCGTAAAGTGATGTTGTTGCCGTCTGGAATTCCTTATTCAAGAGAACGTTTGAGAATGTGAATGAACAAAGGGAAGGCAGACACTCAAAATAAAATTAGTTTTGGTTTTGAATGATATCAAAACCAAAATTGATAATCTATTTTGGCTATAAATATCCTATCGGGAAATTTTTTTCCAACTTTGATGCTCAATAGACAGACAACATAATTCAAGGGAAATAAAAAATGATTTTTGATCGTTCGGATTTGGCAACCCTGCACATTATGCTCCGAGAGGTGTTAGTTAGAATTTATTAGACGTATGTGCTCATTGTCCGAATACAAAAATTTTCTGTGCAAGTTTTTGTTGTCCAATTTGTTCACAATCTGAACTGTTCATTAACCAATTACCCACTCCGTTTGAATCTGAGAGTGTTCGTTGTCCGATTTCTTCGCAATTTGAACTGTTACTTAACCAATTACCCACTTTCTTGGAATCTGAGAGTGTTCGTTGTCCGATTTGTTCAGAATCTGAGCTGTTCATTAACCAATCACTCACTCAACTTGAATGTGTGAGCTTGACTTATTTGAACTACATTTGATTCATGAATTTAACACATCTATTCCTGTTGAAGAATTTAAAAAATATTAAAAGGACGAAAAGCAACTAAATTTTCTTCAAAATTTTTCTGTTTTAATATATTAATCATAATTATTGAAAACAAAAACAATTTAATGACTTTGAAGGTATTTTAATAAAAGCTTCAATATTCCAGCAAAACTGCCAATTTAATATTTAATGGCCGTGGAAATATTGCTATATCAGTAAACATTTCATCTGAGCCAAGGATAACTTGGCTACTTGCCAGATACCCTCACGAAGGATTATACTCCTCTGGAACAATGGGGCTCCTTATCGTTCAGTGTTACTGGTCAAACAGACTCAATTACAATTACGTCTTTAAACTCAATCAAAACCTACAATTAGATAAATCTAATGACAGAATTAAGCCGTTAATTAGTAGATTCGCTGCGTTATTCAACGCAACTGTGGTTAGTCATAACGAGTAGTTGACTAAAGAATTTAGCGAAATAAAATTCTGATGATTTCATAACTGATAATTCTATAATTAAATTGATTATCTCTGATTATTCGAGCTTTATTCTAAAAATAAATAATATATTTATTTGTATGTAAAAAAATAAATTATTTCAACTATTAGTTTAAGAATTCTATGCCAGATTATTTTATTTATAAAATATTAAGCGTACAACAAGCTCACTTTTAAATTTTTCTATTGTTAAAATGTTTTACACTTTTTTCAATATTTATTCAGGTGTACAAAATATATAATTCAGATGTATTTTAAAATATACAGTTATTGTATAGAATGCTCTTCTTTAAGTGTGTTTGTGTGTAAGTGTGTGCTCGGTAACTTTTACGTATATCTTAAAATACATTTATTTAAAGTAATAAGGAATTTTGTATTTCTCAAAGTAAACAGCGAACATCATTTTCAAAAAGTACAGAAACTGCTAAAAATGAGTTTGTCAAACATGTGAAATTTTATAATATTTGAAAATATTCTTGGCTTAGCGTTACAAGTGTGGTCTTCAGATTGAATGGTCATGGGTTTGCGCCTAGCCTTTATTGAACAATGGGAGATTAATGTTTTATTTCTGTGTTCTGTGCAGACTTCTGTTAGAGTGGGTACTTATATGTTTTCCGGGTTTTTTCCCTTGTTGCAAGTGAATACGTCCCATTTTTCACAAACAGTTATCCCGGAAAGCAATTAGGTGTTGGATATTAAATTGTCTTATACCGTTAAGTTTTCCATTTCACGTTCTTCAGATTTATGTTATTTCATATCTATAACACAATTTCTGAGCAGGAATAATTTAAACGCTTTTAAATTTCTTTGTGTAGGCTTTGGAGAATAATAAATTTAAGATTAGGATACAATTTGAAGAAAAGTATTCGATGACATTTTAACAGTTCTGCTAAAAGCCTTCAATTAGTTTCTTACTGCAGATTTGAACTTAGAAATTCCGATTTGTTGCAATATTAACTATTTTTAAGTATTTAATACCTGAATTTTTTCTAATTAGTTGGAAGTACTGAAACAGAAAATTACTATTTTGCATATAAGAAATCAATAAAATAATGCAACTCTTACTTACCAGATAGAAGCAAATACAATAAACAATATATATAAATAAAGCTTTGTTATTCACATTAGAGAAAATTATATCAGTTTAGTTAATAGGTAATGATTAATATGCACGCATTATTAAAATGGTATAATTATAAATATCTCGCCATTTATAATTGTCATTTAAATAGATTTGTCTTAGTATGAAATTAAAAAGAAAAACTAAGAGTATACAAAATGTTTTTTCACTTTTTACTTAGTAGCTAATATTCAATGAGATTGAATAATTATATATAGCAAATATAAAAACAATATGTGTGAACGTAAATTCCTAATCTCTATATTGTTTTCCTTTTTAATGAACATCCCATGATTATAGGATAATTTACCTACAGAATACCTTTTTATTAACAAATTAAAATTATTAAAATATATATCAGTAAGAAAACAAACTTATTGCTGTGTTTAAAGAAGATAAACATCTGTAATTATGTTGAAATGTAATATTGATGACCACACATATTAAAAATTAATGATGGATAAGAATTTCAGTGTTTATTTTTTTCATTGATTTTTTTTGATTAATGTGAATAAAGCACTATTTTTATTTTTTAAATAACGCTCATTCAAATTTATAATTATTGAAAAATGATTAACAAAATTTATCAATCATAAAATTATTTTATTTTCTAATTTAAGGTGTAAAAATATCATAGTTTTATAGTTAAATGTAAAATATATGTGATCTTCCTAATTTCAGATTATAAGTACAATAAATATAAAAAGAGTTTTTTAAATACAAGAAAGATTAATATGAATCTGCAATACACATTTTGATATTAGAAATATAAAAAAAAATGAAAGGACAAGACTTCGAAAAGTACTACAATAGAAATCAAAATGTAAATTATTTTAAACAATGCAAAGACGTCATGATATTAATAATTATGGAAAGTTTATCTCATGAAGTGCAATGTTTTCCATCGATGGTATGTGGGAGTTTTTAATAAAATTACAGTTTTCATATAGATGCTCTTACAGTCTTCAAAATGGGAATCACCCAAATTAAGAACCCATTAGACATGATTAAATACCAGATTTTTGCCATTATCCAATGGTGTCGCAGTAACTCGATATAAAAAAATAATCACAGTGTAAAAGGTTTGAGAATAACACGGTGAAAATAAATTTAAAATCAATTTTTAATTTTCCAAAGGTACTTGTATCAATAACTTCAAATATAAATTTATACAAGCATGTATAGAGATTCAGTTATAATGAATTATAATTATCCTTTTTAATACTTTTATGTAAAGGAGCTAAACATCAAATGAAACATTAAATCAAAGACTTTTTCAACAATTCATATTGGGAAAATATAGTATTAAATCAATTTGTAGAATAAGGCTTTATCTAAAGGCAAAAAAAAAAGAACTTCTATAATTTTTTTCTTAAAATGGTTGTAATTTTATTAGTATTTATATTTAACTTTAAAGAATAAATTGCTAATATTATTTTTCGTTAGAAAAATGCATTTGTTTTGGTAAGAGATTTGATTTACAAATTCAATATGCTAAATTATCAATGGGTCGATTGAAAGTAAAACTGTTATCCAAAAGGATATTTCTTCAATAAGATTTGCTCTTATTGGAAATGCTTTTTTTCATAGTTATTCTATCGGTATTTGTTTCCAATTCGTTTAATATTTCCTCAAACTTTCTCAAAAAACTGAGTCAACAATGAGACATATTTGTTTTTAGTTTTAAGAATATTTACTCAACAGATTTTGTTGTATTTGCTAGGTAAACATTAATTTTTACAATTTGGACTTAAGAAAACAAAGTAAATATTTTGAATCTTGACATGTTTTACTCTGCACAGATTTATGTTTTTACAAAACGTTTCATTTCTTTTAAATTAATTGCTTATAATTCTTGATTTATAATTAAAATTATAATTTTTCAATTCAATTTTATTTAAATAATTGATTAGTAATTTATAATTATTTTATTAGTAATTTATCCTAGTTCCATAGTAGTAATTTTAGTAACAATTCATTGGAAGTTATAAATAAAAGTGATTAGCTTAATTGCACTTTGAAATGAGATTTTAATATGATAGATATAAATTTATTTATGTTTTTTAAGTTAATGTTTCTATCATAGTTTTATAAAAAAGATGAAACAATTCTCATCCAAAAATTATATAATTAATAGTGCTAGTGCAATCTCCATAAAATACAATACTTAACATTTTCATTTTTAATGTGTCAAAAATCAATCTTTAAAAGCAATCCTATGTTTATAAAAGTTATTTAATAAATTAGCTATATTTGTTTAAATGAACATTTTTCTCTTTTTATAAATTAAATTTTTGTTGGCAATATTTTTAGTTACATTTTTTTCAATTCAGATTATATTGTTTTGTTTCATATATATAAGCAAGATTGAAAATGAATTTATTTATGTTTTTAAATTTTCAAATCATTTATGTTCGCGTATATTAATTTTATGGTTAACGAACTCATCTTATAAATGTGTAAGATAAATTAAAAAAAAATTAAGTAATGTGTTAAAGTATAGCTAAAATATATGTTCTTACTTTAATACTTTATCGACGTCGTAAAAGCTTTGACATTTTATTACACGCATGAAGTGCAATAGAGGACAGAATTTTGATTAAGAATTTCCATAAAATACATTTTAAAATCTTATCTTGTTTATAAAATTTGTCAATAAGAGTTTTGGATATCTATATATATTCACTGAATTCTGTTACCTATATTTATAAAAATTCCTTTTATTTTTACAAAGATTTTTAAAATAAATAATAAATGTTTTTAACGTTTCGAAAGTGAATCATCTTTATCGTTTGTAATCCAATTGCAATTATTATTTATAATTATTACTTAATAATATTATAAATATGAATAAAATTAAAAAAATATATAAAATTGGTTGGAAAAAACTTTCTATACAAAGGACAAAACTTAAGAAGCCATATTTAAATAAAAACAAAAATTATTTATATAGATTAGTGTTTAGAGCACAGAATAATCTTTATAATCAATGAGAGAGAGAAATATTTCTGTAGTAAATAATATAAATATTCATTCATATTAGTTAATTTATTTATATATTCTCCTATTCACTTACTTATTTCAAAATATTTATTTATCTAATAATACATTTCTATATTTTTTGTTTAGCTAAGCACACCAAGAAAGAATAAAAATCCTTTCTTTATATGCTAAACTCTCACCTAATTTACTCATCTTAATCATCCATTTCGCCTCCCCAATTGTCTAGCTTCTTAATTACCAGCATAATGATCTATAATATTGATTAACGATTAATTTTTGCATGTATCCCGAAATTTAAACATTGTTTTTATGCAACGATAAAGCAAGATTTCCACATAAGTTTGTAGCAAAGGAAAAATCAAATGAGTGTAATATGACATTACTTAAAAAAACACCACTTGATTACAATAGAAAATGCTTCGAAAAGATGGTGCAATGTCTTTGGAATATACGAATTATAAGGAATATATATTTAGTCACTTTTGTGAAAAACATACAATTATTTCTAACTGGATTTGTTACTCAAAAAATAGTGTACAATATTACTGCGATCAGGGAAACATTACTGGTCATAATTTTTTGTACTCATAAGCTGAATTTATTTTTTTTCACTTATTTAAAGATGCTTTTTAATAAAAGCTAATGATATCCTTGATTTTCTTGGATAGTGGCATATATTTTTATTTCTCAGTTAAAATTTTATGATACTAAGAATAATTTTCCCCATTGTAAAATTTTCTACCAGAGAAATGAGAAAATATCCCAGTAGATTAAATAAATTGGCTTTGAATTTATGTGAGAAATTAAACTACTCACAAACTGTATCTTATAGTGATGAAGCTAAGCCTTTTTTTTTTCAAATAAAGTTGAGATAATAAACACATAAAATGAAATTTCTTATTGCATTTGAAATCCAATAAAACAGCTTTCTACAAAATGTTTTTTTTTGTTTTTTTATTACGTTTTAATCCTTTCTCCTGAGAATCCTTTAAAACAGTTTGAGACTCTTGAAATAATACGCCGTTTAATGAAGGTAATATTATACATTTTGTTGAGTTTGCAAATAGTTTTAACACAATTGTTGCATTTTTGAGCCTAAAAGATACATTATAAAGGCAGATTTTTTTTAGTTTAAAAATAATTTCAATAAAAACAAATGTACAGTTGAGATGAGAAAAGAAATAATTCTGTGATTCACTAACTCGGAAACAAAATCATGCAATCAAAGTTATGTTTATGCGATAAATTTCTTTTCAGAAAATACTTTTACGGTGCAGAATTTCAGTATAAGACCAGATATTTATGTAAATAAAACAAAACTCTATTAAATTTTCAAGTTTCTTTTTTTTCTTTTTTTTTAATCCTGATTTACTTGGTTTGTTGAAAATAGAGAACAAAGCTGTTTTTTAACAATAGATGTTTCAAAACTGAGTTAAATTTGTTATGAATTATTGTTTTTAGAAAATTGTTTCTTATTAAAATTTGCTAAAATTCAATAAAAATTTTAAAAGATTTTAGAAAGCTGCTAAAATGAAAATTTTTGATACAAGATAAACAATAAATGATAGCTTATGATTGTTTCTTTTATAAAAAATAGTAAAACCATTTACAAATATTAAAAATTATCTGACTTTTTAATATACACACACACACACATACACACACGCACATATATATATATATATGATATATATATATACATATATATATATATATAAATAAATAAAAAAATGTATACATACAAACATATAGAAATATATATATATATATATATATATATATATATATATATATATATATATATATATATATATATATATATATATATATATATATATATATATATATATATATATATATATATATATATATATATATATATATATATATATAAACATGAATTTGGAATGAACGTTATTTTTGAATTAGAAATATATTTAGATGTTATAGAGGGTTGAAAATTATCTGATAACAATCTTTCAATACTTTAAACTAAACTTAGAACCCTTCAATAAGCTAGACTTCACGCCTTTGAATTTAGGCAATAAGTTATTTTTGTTTACACTACTCACATAAATAAGTATAACACTAAAATTAAATAATTTGCTATTTATTTTTATCAATATTAACTATAAATTCAAATGCTATAGTATATTTTCATTTTTTATTTTATGTAATCTAACTTTTATTTTATGTAATCTAACTTTTATTTTATGTAATCAATTTTTATTTTATGTAATCAATTTTTATTTTATGTAATCAACTTTTATTTTATGTAATCTATTTTATTAATCTATTTATTATAAGGTAATCTAAGATGATTAATTTATGTCAAAACTATAATTACACACCATATAAAGTTTTATAAGTTCTCGGAAAATTTAATTACTCTTAAATTGTTAAATATTACATGTTTGTTAATTTATGACTAAATTAATGCAATATTGGAGTTTCAAAGTGAAAATTTCAAATAATATTATTGAATTAACTATACAAGCAAAATTATAAGAAACATAATTGATATTATATCTTAACTACATCATGGGGTAGAAAAATTTGCAAAATCTTTATTTGAATTATAAAATTCTACGATTTTTCAGAATTCTTTGAAACATTTCATTTTAATCATGTAATTTAACAAAGATTTACCCAACTTATATTGCTTTAAAGATGTTTGGAAAAATTTTGTATTATGAGAATAAAATATTTTAAAAGAAAACTTGCTTAGTAAATTAGATTTATTTACATAATAACGACAATATCGATACAAAAGTCATACTGATGCATAAAAATATGTCAGGTGTATCAAATTTTGTTTGGTCAGTGAACGTAATCATATTTCTTTGAAGTAAAAAAGGAAAATAAGTTTTTTCCTTCTTTATTAAGTAAACATATATGTATGTGTCTTCTTCATTGATTTATACGAGAAGGATAGAGTCATCTTTTGCAAATTGAGAATGGGGATCATACAATTAATTGTATGATCCCCATTCTCAATTTGCAAAAGAAGCAACAATTTGCAACAATTCGACTTTCATTGCTGCAAAAGAAGTTGAACACAGAAAATACAATATTGCACTATGTTGGGTGATATTGAAGACTTTACTAGGTGTATAGTAATAGTAAAGTTTAAAGATAATGAGAAATCATTGAAATTTAACTAATAAATTAAAAAAAATTTAAGCAATTTCCATTTAATATTTCTTTAATTTGTTTCCAACCATTAATCAGTGTTTCAAATATTTTACACAAATATTTGAAATTTGATATCACTCAAATATTATATGTATTTTTATAATAAATAGATCACAAAATATGAAAACAAAGAAGTTTTTATTATGTGAATTAAAGCATAATATTGTATGAGGTACTAATATACAAGTGCTTAGGAAAACGATTTTGCTCTTTTCATTCTTACTTGGTTTTTATTACAACATCAGGAAATCAATCTCATTAACCCATCTAAATTAAAATTACGTTTTTTAAATTTGCTTAAGCCCTTTTTATAAGCAGAAATATTTTTTAAAATGATTACATAACAAAGAGAGAACTTATACTAAAAATTTTTAATTTTATTCTGATTCAGCTAAAGTCTGAATAATATTTGAATGCAGAGATAATACTAATTTAGATTAAAGTAAATAAATAAAATCTGCTGAGAGAAAATAATATCAAATAAAAAAATAGTAACTATCTAAAACGTAAAATACATATGTAAAACATGAACTACATGGACATACATATATATATATAATAAACTTCTTCAAAAATTAATTATGAAATATTTACGCGCATATTATTTAATAACGTTATCTTGCAGAAATAAATGAGAAGAATTTGTAAAATAAATTACACTGACTTTAAAAATCGATAAACATGCTTTTATTTTTTCAAGTGAAACTTGTTTAAAATAGTTATTTGCTTTCAAAATTTGTTTTCCTATTTCTGTAAGGCAAAACTATTACTTGATTAAACTATAACAAGCAAAGATCTTTTCTCTCGGCGTATTTAACTACATATAATCTCTACGGTACAAGTAAAGCATTTTCTGATTACACTTTTTTTCATTTAAAATTTTTTTGGGTTATAATATCAGTAAATCACTGAATGTTATGTATGTATTTTAGAAATGCATTGTAAAAAATAATATTTTGTTATATTCTTTATTTTATTTATTGTATTTGCTTTGAGGCATTGTTATACTTAATTATTAAGCTAACGAATTAAACAGCTTTGAAATAAAAAAATATTCAAGAATTATCTGTGTTTACATTTTTTCTTCCAATTATATTATTTAATTTTATTCACTTAGAAAATGGTAATCAAACTTCTTTTTGTATTCCATTGAATGATGATTTAATTTCCTCCAGAAAAAACACAACATTCTGAAGAAAAAATGAAAACAGATAACGGAGAAATATTGAAGCATAAATTGAACGCAGGATATTTATTTCGTCTTACATTAAGTTTTTTCTATATATTATCACTGAGTAAGCAATTTAAATTTTTTAAAGTTATTTTAAATACATTGAAAAAAATATAGACGTCATCAAGTATTATGATAAAGTATTGATTAAATAATTAGTATAAGTGGCAAAAAATAAGGGAAGCAAAGCACACAGTGTCTACATATAATATATTCTTAAGGAAATTATAATTATATATATAGGAACATTTTTACAGTAGTTTCATGGGAACAATGCGGTGTATGCAAGTGAAATGAGATGATTGTTTTTAAAAATAACACAATAAATTTGCAAAATCTGTTAATATTTCTTTATTTATTCGAAATAATATACATCGCTAGCTACACATTTTTCCTATCTTTTGGGCAATTTGTGAATACCAGGTTAAAAAAATAATAATCGGTCTTTAGAAGCCAGCCAGTCATCAAGCCAAAATTTGGCGTTTTCGTAAGAAATGAAGCGCTGATCAGCTAATGCATGCCCCAATGAGTCAAATAGGTGGTAATCGGAGGGAGCCAAGTCTGGAGAAAAAGATGAAGGTGATAAGGGATCGCAGATGAGCACCTTAAAGATGTCCTTTGTTGGCTTAACACGGTGGCTTGGCACGTTGTCATCTAGGAAAATCACTTTGTGCTGCCGTTTCTTGTATTGCTCGCATTTTTCAAGCATAGCATCGTTCAAATGAAGTAATTGTTACTTGAAGCGATCAGTATTAATGGTGTTGCTCGGTTTGAGAAGCTCATAATAGATTGGAACCTCCTGGACCCAGAAAATCGAAGTATTCTTTTGCGGCCGAAGCGATTCGGCCTTGCGTGTCGATTTGGAGGGTTGTTCGGGGATCAACATATGACCGATTCCGCTTGGGATTCTAAAAATAAATCCATTTTTCATCGCCAGTCACAATACGATGGAGATATGAATTGCGTTTGTAACGGGCAAATAACATTTCGCACATGATTTTTCGGTTTTCCTGAGGACGATCCATTAGCTCTCATGGTACCCATCTAAAGACCTTTATTATCTTGCCCATTGCTCTGAGACGATGGGGAACAGTGCTCTGGTTAACATTCAATTGTTCTTCAAGATGTTCTTGCGTTTGGCCATCATCTTCATCGAGTAATGCTCGCAATTCAGCATCTTAAAATTTTTTTGCTGGTCTGCCACGCTCCTCGTTTCCCACTTCGAAATCAGCATTTTGAAACTTTTCAAACCACCTGTAGCACTGCACATGACTCAGAGCATTGCGACCACATGCTTCTAAAAGTATTTGATGTGATTCGGTTGCATTTTTCTTCAGATGGTAGCAAAAAATTAATACTGTTCGCAAATCGTGGTCGGAAAGCATAAAATTCGACAATTTTAACACAGTAAAAAAAAAAAAAACAATGCACGCTGAAACTCGTCCAAATGTAAACTACACGTGAATATCAAAAGTCAAACTATAAAAAAAATCACGTTTCATGGTTTTGTAATGTTTGCATATTTGCGTGAGGGCATCTGCTAGCAATCGTCTCATTTGATATGTATACACCTAATATATTCCTTTTCGAAAACTCTTAGGAGATTTTAGGATCCACAACACATTAATTAAATATCAAAATTTGGAATCAAATATCAAAAAATAAATATTTTAACTGTACGGTTTTTTATATTCACGGTAAAAAAAATTATAGGATCAAAAAGCATTAAAATATCTAATTTTTGTCGTACGGAATTTCTGAAATAATTGTTTAGGCAAACAATATTCAAATTTCAAACTTATTATCAATTTTATGACGATAATATCCTTTAGATATTTTTTAATTTGGTTGACTTCTTGGATTCATAATAAAATTTATTTATATATTTTTAATTTAAAAATTAATGCATCGAAATAGAATGTATTATGAGTAGATAAAATTAAAATACTGTCTAGTTTAATTTTTATTCTACTTTGCTAATATTAAATATCTTTTATTTCATACTATCTTAAAATAAAATTAATTTTGGCATAGGAGATACTTAACGTTAATACACCAATAGAAACAAAATTGAAATATTTGCATTGGAATAAATGATTAAATGTTTTTTTTCTTTTTACTATGATCTACGTTACATGTTGAATTTTATAAAATACTAAAAAATTAAATATATTTGTTGTTGTCTTGTGCCAGCTAGTCTAGCATCATGGGGTGCGCATCTCCACTTTTCCAACTGAGCCGCGAGCCGCAATTAGGTATGGAGTCCAACTTCCTTTGTACACACATGCAATAATAATAGGCACAATCACTCACAACCCATTCATACAAGGAAAGGACAATGACAGGCTAGATAGAGGGAGAAAGTACATTCATGCCCAAACCGGTATTCGAACCCAAGACCTCCCTATCCCCGCAGTCAGGCACTCTGACCACTAGATAGGGTGGGTGGCAGATACACACATATATATATATATACTATATATATACATACTACATACATACTTATATACATACATATACATATATATATATATATATATATATATAATATATATATATGTGTGTGTGTGTGTGTGTATGTATGCATGCTTCAGTGTTTTCATGACTGAACTTAACATTTTTAAGATTCATTTAAGCATTCCTTTAATTCAAGAAACTTAGATTTTATGATTTTTCAGATTATTTTCATTTATTCATGATTCACAATTTATTCAATTATTTTTTATTCACAAATTATTCAATTATTTTATTATAACAATATACATTAACAATAAAATTATAACAATAAGCAAATTTTTTATTCACAAATTATTCAATTATTCACAAAATTATGATTCAGAGATTTGATTCAGAGAATTCGTAACCTTTTTGGAGAAAATGTTTTGTATTTATTAAAACATCATACAAATGAGTATTTTTATAAATAATGGGAAATACAGATTATTATCCTACCAAAAGTAAACAGTAAAAATATTACGATAAATATAAGTATACTTATATAAATACCATATATAATATATAAATTGGTATTTCTTACAAAAATATACTTTTTATTAAAAAATGCAATGCAAATAGCTATTTTTTGCCTTTATTAAAATATGATTTTCAAAATAAAATTTAAATATTATCTTAAATTTGGAAAGAATGTTTCAGATTATTTGAAAAATTTTTAATGCTTATGTAAAAAAACAGTTAAAAAGAAAAATTCTGGAAAAATTTATGTTTTTATTAAAGTACCAAAAGTAGCAGAATTATTAATGAATATTGCATTTGCTTAAGGTTTTTCGACGCTGTATGTTTGCTCTAATGGAAAATAACCCTTACTATGAGAATTTTCGGCTTTCATAGTTAAACTGCTGTTTCTAAATTTTCTGAAAAATTAGAAACACTAGGTAGTATTATAATTTATCAGCATCATTTTCCTTACTCATCCTATTTCCAAGTTAAAAGAGAAATTTATTTGAAGAATGTTTTGAGAGAGAATATTTTAAAAAAAACATAATATGAGAAAATTAAGATACTATATTTTAGGGCAATATATAAAAATTTATCAAATTTTTAAACATTTTTCATATTTGAAGAAATTTTACGAGATAAGAGGTATTGCTAATTTTACTATTCACATTTGATTCATTATCTGTTTAGATTATTTTTCCTTTTTCATTTGGGCATGAGGTATTTTATTCACAAAATATACTCGTAATGAGAAATAAGAAAATTAAAAATCTCAATCTCCCTTATGGAAAAAAATAATGGAAATCAATTTGTATATTCTATGTAGCATTCAATAATTATAAATTTTACCTGCTATATATGAATGTTTTAAAATTGCAAAATTGCAGTACAGCTCTCATTTTATTTTGATTAATTTATTTTAAAATAACAAAATGAATTTTTTTTAAAAATTTTAGAAGAATCAAAGTTTTAATTCCTTTGAATTTACTTATTATGTATATTTATTTAATTCATCAAAAGTGATTAGATATGCTAACATTAGTATTTAATGTTTTGATTTATGTGATGATTTAGTGTTTTGATATATGTGATGATTTAGTGTTATGATATATGTATGATAATGAAACTTTAATTGAATATGTTGTTAGAATCTGACTAATAAAGATTTAATAATGATGATTAAAATAAGTCTTTTATCAACTGCACTATGTATTTTGATATTAAGTTATTATTCTTAGTAGAAATTCAAAAAAAAATGGTCTAAGATTAAAATATAGACAATAAATGCCGGGTCCCAAAGTATGTATGTATATGCCGGCCAACTTGTCTAGGGGTCAGCGTGCTTGACTACGGACAGGAAGGTCCTGGGTTCGAATCCTGGTTCAGGTATGTATGTACTTTCTCTCTTTCTATCCTGTCTTTGTCCTTTCCTTGTGTGTGAATTAAGTGTGTGTGTGTGTGAATTAAGTATGAATGATGCTTACCCTATAAATGGGTTCCCCTATGGCATGTGTGAGGATGCGATGGCGGCCCACCCCCTGTGGTGCACGCCTCGGCGGCTAAGAGGTTGCTGTATCTGGCCGATTACTTGGTATTAGAGAACAATAGATTAATAGACTCTGTTGCAGTTGTAACTGTCTACAATCTGCCATTGAAAAACAAAACAATAAATGCGTAAAATATCTTTTCGTTCATGTTACAGTAATATCTGTTTATGTATCAACGTATTTAAAAAAATTGAATTTACCAAATTTTTATGAGCTTTTTTCACCATATAGATTGAATAAATTTTTGTCTTATGTAATGTAAGAAATAAATAAGGGTAAAAATATTTATCATATCATATAATATTAAATTTCTTAAAACCATATTTGGTTAATGTCAACATATTTAAATGACGTCAAACTGTAATGACAAAATATTTGGATTTTAAGAGTGGATTTTTTCAAGATTAAATTTATAAATTACATTAATTTAATTAAAAATGTGAAATGCGATTTTAATTAAATTAATAATAAATATTGCATTGAAGAGATCTTTATATTATTCAATTAATAACACTTTCTTAATTTTTTAAATGCATTTAATGTATTTGTTAAAAGTTGTGTTTCTTATTTGATTAAACAATTATAAGCTTTAAATTTGTATAATGAAAGAATTATAAAAAATGAAGAGATAAAGCTTTAATAACTGAAAAAATGATTACATTTGCTCAAAAATTTTGAAACTTATTAACAGTTTTAAGTTAATTTAAACAATCTCAATATCTGAAATCTTGAAATAAAATATTTAAAAAAATAGTTTTCTTCTTTCAAAGATAATTTAATGTAAACTTAAAATATATTTAACCACAAAATCTCCAAACTCTTATTAAACAAACATTTAAAGTCTCTTTTCCTTGATTCAATTGCTTAATTCAATTATTCTTGATGAAAGTATATTATGCTTTTCTGGATTTTAATCTGTTACATTTTCATAAAACTGCAAAAAATTGTATAAAATTCACTCTGAAAAAATAGTTAGCTACAATTTAATTAATTCAACATATTAATCTTAAATTAAGTAAAATTAATTATTTTCGAATTGATTTCCTATTTTTCTTTTAAATGAAGCATGCCAAATGAGGTCTGTTTGTGTTTAAAGTATAAGATGTTTTTTCTCATCATGTTTTTGTTTTAAGTAAGAGTAAAATAATTTTATGTTTCAAATTATATAAAATTAGATTAAGTTGTTTAATTTTTTGATTTATTGTTATTGTTTATTAAAGTTCTTTAATTGTTTAATTTTTTGAATTAAAACTTGAGGTGAATTCTTTACCAATAATTATCCTTCAAAATTTTCCTGTTAATAACTCTTCAAAATGTATTATTTATATTATTTCTTGAATATATTTCAGAGTGATTTATTAGAAAGTTATTAGATGGTGCATTCAAAATAATTGTTGAAGGGTATAATCCAGAATTGGGATGATATTACAAAACTTAAGTTCCTGAGCCTTAAATATTTGTAAGAAAATATCCTGACATATACTTGAAATTTTTCTCTGTAAATATACGTAGCAGTTTTAACAAAATGTAATAATTTTTTTTTGGTTTTAAATGTAACTACAGGTGTATTTTACATATATAAAATCAATATATATGTGTCTCCCGTTGTTGAAATTTTATATTATTATTCCTTACAGTTAAGCACATGTTATGCGTCTGCGCATCTAAGTGAAGATTTTCTTTCATTAAAAAATGATTCGATTTTACTTAGAAACAAGTGAAGAACTTACAAGAATTTACAAAGCTAATTTTCAAATTCTTCGTTATGAATCAAATTATTTATGAAAATTTCATGCTATGTTTAATATTAAACAAAGGATTGTTTTTAAATTCTGCTTTAATTTCTGAGGCGGCTATGTTTGCTTTTTGACCGATGACACCCAGAAATTTAAAATTGTCAATTGAAAAGCTAATCCTGCGAGGACTAAATTAATGTATCTCAATAAATATGTCATATTTGATGCTTTAGTAATGATCTTTTAATTTCAAACAATAATTTCTGTTCATTTATAAAATATATTCTGATTTGATATGATATTGAAATGAAAAATATGCCAAGTCTTTTAAATATATGTAGATGTCATTTAGTTTTGAAATATAATGTTTAAATAAACATCACCATTTGAATAATATTCCCGATCTAAGTTTTATATTTTAACATGAAAATAAAATACACTACTGGCCATTAAAATTGCTACACCAAGAAGGCGACATGCTACAGACGTGAAATTTATACGAAAGGAAGAAGTTGCTGTGATATGCAAATGACTAGCTTTTCAGCGCATTCAGACAAAGCAGTGGCCAGTAGCGACACCTACATTGTGTTTAAATGAGGAAATTGTTCAGCCGGTTCCTCATACACAAATTGCATTTAAAAGTTGTTGCCTGGTGAAAACTTGTTGTGATGCTTCGTGCAAGAAGGAGAAATGCGTACCAGCACGTTTCTGACTTTGATAAAGGTCAAATTGTAGCGTACCGGGATTGCGGTTTATCTTATCGCAGTATTGCTGCTCGCGTCGGTCGAGATCCAATGACTGTTAGCAAAATATGGAATCGATGGGTTCAGGACGGTAATACGGAACGCCATGCGGGATCTCAACGGCCACCTAACACTAGCAGCCAAGAATACAGGCATATTATCCGCATGGCCGTAATGGATCGTGCAACCACGTCACGAGCCGTGAGTCAAGAAACGGGGTCGTTTGGAAGACAAGTGTCTGCACGAACAGTTCGACGACGTTTGCAGCAGCATGGATTCTCAGCTCGGAGACCATGGCTGCGGCTTCCCTTGACACTGCGTCATAGACAAGAGCGCCTTCAATGGTGTGATCAACGACGAACCTGGGCGCACGAATGGCGAGACGTCATCTTTTCAGATGAATCCAGGTTCTGTGTACAGCATCATGATGGTCGCATCCGTGTTTGTCGGCATCGTGGTGAACGCACACTGGCAGCGTGCATTCGTCATCGTCATACTGGCTCATCACCTGGCGTGATGGTATGGGGTGCCATTGGATGCATGTCTCGGTCACCTCCTGTTCACACTGACGGTGCTTTGAACAGTGCACCTTACATTTCTGGTGTGTTACGACTCGTGGCTCTACCCTTTATTCGAGCCCTGCGAAACCCTACGTTTCAGCAGGATAATGCCCGATCGCATGTTGCCGGTATTGTACGGACCTTCCTTGATACGGAACATGTTCTGCTGTTGCCCTAGCCAGCACGTTCTCCAGATCTTTCACCAATAGAAAACGTCTTGTCAATGGTTGTCGAGCGACTGGCTCGTCACCAAACGCCAGTCACTGCGGTTGATGAACTGTGGCATCGTGTTGAAGCTGCATGGGCATCTGTACCTGTACATGCAATCCAATCTCTGTTTGACTCAATGCCTAGGAGTATAACTGCTGTTATTATTGCCAGAGGTGGTTGTTCAGGGTACTGATTTCTCAGGATCTATCCAGCCAAATTTTTTGAAAATCTAATCACTTGTTGTTTTTAGTATAATATATTTGTCCAATAAATATCATTTTCTTATCTGCATTTTTTCCTGGTGTAGCAAATTTAATGGCCAGTAGTGTATAATAAAAAAAACATGCGAATTACAATGCATCAGGATTACCAATGCTATTTTTTCATATATATTTAAATATTATCATTTGATCTTCAAATTTTTTGTGCATTTGTTGTTTAATAATTTTAAAATTTTTTGAAATTAAAAATAAAGTTAAACACTTGAAGAATATTTTGTAAAAATCTCAAGTGTGCATGTTTTGAATGTTGAGATTTGTTTAAAATAGAACACATCTTAATATTTGTCAAAAGCTTGACTTGATTATTTCGTTTTAAGAAAGTTTATATATATATATATATATATATATATATATATATATATATATATATATATATATATATATATATATATATATATATATATATATATATATATATATATATATATATATATATATATATATATATATATATATATATATACATACATATATATATAAACAGCTTATTATTTGAAATGAGAAATATAATCTGACTTTTTTCATATGTCGCATGTAAACAAACTGTGGATTGAAAGATTTGTTTTTGCTCTTTCCGAAGAGAAATATTCAAATTTTAGAATTCAAAAAATTTGTAAAATGAATGGTATTAAGATTTCTAAATGAAAAATAAGTAACATTATTAATCGGACAGGTAAAATCCATCAATCATTATTTCTGCATAGAAAGAAGTCTCCAAGTGGATATCCGAAAGCGGTGTGTACTGTTTCAAATGTTTCTAAAGTGAAATCGCTGTTAACAAGAGAAAATAAGTCAACACAGAAATCAATCGAAAAATCCTTAAATACATTTCTAGCAACAATAAATAAAAAAATAAATCAATACTTAAAAAGCTAAAAAAACATGTTTTATAGCTTTTTAAGTAGTGAATCTTGGTTTAGTACTTAAAAACTATTAAAACCTTTAAAATGTGGCTTCGCGCAAAACGTTTTGTAGAGTCCTGTATGAAAACCACTTAGCAGGAGATATATGGAAATACATCGTGACCCTTGATGAAGCATGGGTTTACCTAAATAACTGCAACAAAACGGTCTGTTTACTACAGAAAACAAGGTGAAAAAATGTACTAACCCGTTTCCGTCAATGTAAAGAATGTTTCAGTAAGTGGTTTATGATTGTCGCAGGTATCTCCTACAATGCGAAATTAAAAATAAAAAGAGTGGGAAAAAATGTTAAAATAAAGTCATCATACTATCAAGTAGAATTTTTGCGCCCAATATTTACAAAAGAAATTCCACTTCTTTATCCCAATGACTTTCAAAGAGGGAAACTTCTTCAAGACAAAGCTATAAGTCATACTTTGAAAATTACCACTACATTCCTTGAAAAAATGAAGACTAATACAGGTATTGCATATATACCTTTTCAACATATTCCTGAATGGTGAAAGTCCCCTGACGTTTCACCAATGGACTATTGTGCCTTTTGTCTGTTAAATAAGGCTCTTTCTAAAAGCAAACCCACCGCGATAGATGGAGTCTGGAAAGTAGTGGAAGAGGAATGGAAATCAATACCTCTGGAAATATTGAGAAAAGATCTTCTATTATGGAAATCACGATGCAGACGTATAGTCCAGAAAAAAGGCTATCAGATCGAACATTTATAAAAAATAGTCTTTACATTTTAAACATTAATTAAACGTACGCGATATCATTCTAAAATGTGTTAATACCCTCTGAATATCCGCGTAAATGGTTTGGAAGTTATTATTATAAGCATAAAATCTAAAATTTGGCGAAGATTAACTGCAATGCTTTTTTCCGAGAATATAGATGACATCATTAGTGATGACAATAAGCAAAAAATTGGAAGTGTTTTACTAATGAAGTAAATTTTTGTTAGACTTAATTATTCGTTTCAGCATGCATTTTAAATTATCTTGCTTTCATTATTTCATTAGCTAATATTTTTAACCATTCACTATTAACTCTGTTAATAACACTCAAAGATGGCGGAATGTTTGTAATTATTACTTTACTAATTACTTTTTCTAATTATGTTTTAACAATCTAAATTCTAATTACTTCCTAGTGGTGTTTTCTGAAGATGAATGGACTTAAAATGAGTTTCAAAAATGTGGTTTGATCTAATCATTATAATTTGAATTATAATGAAATCTGCTTTTCAATTCTTCCTGAAATGAATTTTCTTTTAATAATTTAAAGCATTTATATATATTTTATATACAGTTTAAAGTATTTTCAAATACACATTTATTTGATTTTTGGTTTTAAATGCTTGTTACTAAATTTAGATATAAATGTTATAAGACAACATGATGATAAATTTATGATTAGTGATTTTCCTTTATCTTATGTTCTTGCAATTGCTAATGGAAGAAACTAATTTTACAAATAATTAATTCAATATTGTAATAATCTTGACATTTTCTTAAAATTAATGCGCTCATCATCGTCAGTCATTAATAATATTTTGAATACAAATATTTTTGGTTTCACATTTTAATCAAGTATTTTATAAGATATTCCGTTAGTCCCATATATCTGATGGGTTTATTTATTTAGTTCTTTTTTAGAAAAATTATCTATTTATTCTTATATTTCGAAGAAATCATGAATACGATATTTAGATGAGTATTTTAAATCTTGCAATACATTTATAAATAATAATTTAATTTTCGTTATTAAATTATTTCTATATGGCATATTTTTATTAATAATAGGATTTTTTCTCTTAAATAATCTTAGAAAACTTGTATTTAATCAAAGATAACTTGTGTTTTTTCTACTGAGATATAATAGATTTTTACTATGCAGTCTTAAATAGTTAAATTGTTTTTTTCTTCAAAATCCTATTCAATATTACTAGCATCAAAATTAATTGTACTTTCGTTTTTGTAAATAACTTTGGATTGTCATAATCCGGAATAAAATTTTTTCAAAGAATGTGTAATACGTCTATGAGGTTCTAAATGCAGCAAAAATCTGAAATTTCTAATTTCTTAATGTTTAATTATTGCTGTTTAAAATGTTGAAAGGTTAATTAAATTATTAAGAAATTAGAAAAGATTTGATATTTTGTGAATAAATTATGAACAAACTTACTTTAATAATCCAGACACTATTGCATATAATAAAATGCATTTAGCGTGGTATATTATGGTTTTAAAATGCATCTTTTGAACTAAAGTTTTGGACATCAACCTAAAGAAAATTTTAGAATCAATTGGTAAAACTTCTTATAAGTAAAATGGAAGTAGAATTTCTTATAATAATGTAACAATTGTAAAATTCGACTCTTTTCATTTTGAGTGTTTTGTATTAGTTACAAAAATTGGATAATTTTCTTGCTTATAAAAATTAGAACTTTCATACTAAGAATTGTATCGAATAATAATGAAGAATAATAATGAATTTCTTTGTTACCGATGATGTAACTATAATTCAAAAAAGCTCTAGCAGCCAATAGAATTAACTTTTCAAGCACATCAACCTTAATTTCTTTTCATAGTTGTATCATTTGTTCTATAAAAATTGAATATGGTGGTAATTATGAATTTTAAATATAACTGAAGATAACCCCTCAAACCTCATAAAACTTCTCTGATTATTCTGCATTATTTAAACCAAATTAAATTTGTTATATTTATTAGTTTGAGAGCAGTAAAAAAGCGAAAAAAGACTTTTACAAATAATAAATATAAAAATTCAGCGATGCTTTTGCTAAGAAACCATGCTTTCGAGTATTCTATCACTTTTGTGTTCAATCTGTATTGTTTTTTGCTTTTATGTAATTAAGAATATAAATATTTCCCAAAAATTCGTACCCATAAATTATCAACATCTTATGTTAAATTTGAGGAGAAGACCTTTACTGGGTAGATTATTGTGAAATTGACATCATATATAACAGTTGGTAATTCTGACTGTAATGCATCATCAAAAATGGAATTTAAAATACCATTTTGATGCATTACGTTTCTACATCGAATAGTCTGTGCCATTATTATTATTGAACAATAGGTCTAAACAGAGTATGTGCCTTATTTATGATCTCAAAACGGTCATTAAAAATTTGAAGTGTACTTACAGTTACTGTTGTAACTCATATTTATTTATTTTTCTGAACTTTAACTTTTTAGATTGGCAACATCAAGTTTTATTTACTCTCAATTAAAGTTTAAAAGCATAAGTAGCTAGGATTATTCTAATCAATTAAATTTGCGAAATAAAATATTAAAATGGAAAGATCTTTGTTCTTCTTGTAAATAGTGTATTGTAGTGGTAGTTTAGTGTTTAAATAAAGTATTTTAAATATCAAGAACGTCTTTTTTTTCCGAGTCGTAACATATGGCATCCGTCTGACAAGACAAGAATCGAAAGTAAGAGAATATTTTGGAATTTGAATTTTGTATTAACAATACGATTTGAGTTTTAGGCATAAATATTTCTGCTTTTTAAGTTTGTTAAATTCTTTATGATGGATGCTTTGAAATTTCAACGTAAAACTTTGCGCATGACATTTGCAAACACTGTTAAGACTATCTATGAAGAAATTTCGAAACTGAAAGTCAACGTTTCCAAGATTCGTGAATTAAGTTCATTGTTATCTGATAAGTTTAAACGCACTTGGAAGAAAATCAAAATGCAATTTCTGAATTATTATTTAGTGATGGCGACGAAATATAAGAGGAAGAGTACGTTAAAGATTTTGGCGAAGCTGAAAATTACAGAGAACAGTACTTTTCTCTGAAATTAAAGATAGAAAATTTTGAAAATTGTGATGACAAAATAATCTAGTCACCATGTAATCGTAAGTACCGATTACAAAATTAGAAATTCAGAAATTTAATTGGGATACTAAAGTTTTTTTAGGATTCTGGAGCCAGTTTTCGAGAATTCATGAGGATGAAGAGATGCCTGCTAAAGATAAGTTTCAATACTTAATTCAGGTGATTACTCATGGATCTAGAGCTGCCAGTTTAATTGAAAGTTTTAGACCTACAGCTCGAAATTATCCCAAAGCGATTGAGTTATTGAAGGAAAGATTTGGCAGAGAAAATTTATTAGTACCAGTATATGTTCATGAATTATTTGAAATGATGATGAAAAACGCTATAAGTAGTAGAAAATGTACAGATTTGACTACCTTATATATCCAACTAGAATCACATTTAAGAGATTTAGATACCTTTGGAAGATATAAAGAAAAAAATTTGCAGACTTTTTATCTCCTTTGATCGAATCTTGTCTTCCGGAGGATGTTTTGAGAGCTTGGGAAAGATAAAGGGTATCAAGTATTTCAAACGACAGCGATGAAGTTGCTGAATGCAGTCAAAGATCCCTAGGGAAGCTCATGAAGTTTTTAAGGCAGGAGGTTAATGGTGAGGAATTGATTAACTTAGCTCGGTCATGTTTCAGAACGCAAGTTAAAATTAAGGAGTAACACGACACTTTTAAGAATAATATATCCTCTGCTTCGGCCTAAATTGCATCTACGAAGAAAAGATCTAAGTGTGTATTTTGTGAAGAGCATCATCCAAGTCAAGATTGCAGAAAAGCTACTATCATGTCACAAGAACGAAAAAGAGCAGCTGTCATAAAAAAGGAAGTTTGCTTAGTTTGTTCAAAAGGTGGACATAAGGCTCAAAAATGTCATAGCAATGTGCGCTGTGTTATCTGTGAAAAAAAGGCATCATGTAATACTTACAATAGCCCAAAACAAATAGATAAAATAATTCTGAAATTCCTACACGTTTGCCGGAAGAACTGAACGTAGCAGCACTATTTTCAAAGCCTTTTTCACAAAATGTCATTTATTTCAAGACGCTTATGGTAAGACTTCAAAACAAAGAAATAATTCAATATGTTCGTGCTCTACTAGATGATGGTTTCTCCCGATCCTACACAGAAAGGGAATTAGCTGAAGAACTTCAAATTTCATCTTCAGGTAAAGAAATTTTGTCCCTAGTAATTTTTGGAGGAAGAGAAATTCCAAAAGTAATACATACTCGTTATTGAGTCGAAATAGGAAGTATTAATGGGAAGGCTTAATGTCGAGTACTAGTATTAGATCAGCCTAAAATCTGCATGACTTTTTCTAGAGTTAGAGATAAAAAATTACTGGCAAAAGTGTTGCACTTGGAAAATTCTGACACGAAGAGTAGAAGTTCTTAGGTCTGGTATATCAGCAATTGAAACAATTTTCGGTTGGAGCATTCTAAGATGTGCTAAGAAATCTTTTACGATAGCCATGGTCTCCGTTTGTTTGCAGAGCCTCCAACTTCCAAAGATGTGGGAATTAGATATTCTAGGAATCATTGATCTCATAGAGAAGGCGAATACAAAAATTTTGGAAGAAGAAACATTGAAACATTTTAAAGCAACTGCCCAAAGATATGAAAATAGGTATGAAGTACCTTACCTTGGTTGATTGGTCATCCACCTGTGTACGATAAATTTGATGTTGCTAAATCAAGACTTCACACAGTAACCAAACGCCTTATTAAAGAAAAACTTTATGAAGTTTATGATGATATCTTTAAGCACTGGAAAAGGATAAAATCATAGAAATGATTGATTGTTGAAAAAAATGAAATTGAGAGACATAGTTATTGCTTTCCATATAAACCAGTAATTAAACTGACACAAGTAATACCACTAAAATCCGTCCAATCCTTGATGCACCCCTTAAACTCACTGGATATGCGTCATTCAACGTATGTCTAAGTGTTTGTCCAAGTCTTTCTCAACAGATTTCTCCACTCTTATCGAGATTTTGTTCGGCCACCGGTGTTATTGCAGATAAAATGCAAGCATTCTTGAAACTTAACATGAAATCAGAAGACTGTAATTACCTGAGGTTTCTTTAGTGGAAAGATGATGATCGTTCAGAACTGGAATCTTTCAGACACAGACGTGTTGTATTGGAGTGACATCTGTCCCATTCCTTTTAAATGGTACAATAAAACACCACATTTGTTTAAAATAATTTAAAAAGGACTCTTTTCAAGACACAGTTGAGAAGTTCAAAACAGGATTTTTTGTCGACAACATGACAGTCGGTGTTGAAAGTGTAAAAAAGTTAGAGATATTCAAGAAGCAAGCTTTAAAGGTCATGAATATTGCATCCTTTGAGTTGAGGTGTTGGGCTCGCATTGAAATTCAAGGCCCTGAGCAAAATGTTCTTAGACTAAAATGGGACACTCACTCTGATGAGCCATTTTGCGTAGGTTACAAAATAGATGTAAAAAGATGACGAGGCCGTTACAAAGAGAAAAATACTTTCTATTGTCAACAGTATATATGATCCTATTGGCTTTACCTCAACTGCAACTTTATTCCCAAAGGTATTGTTACAGGATGCATGGATCAGTAAAGTAAGACGGTATGAAGAATTAGCTCTTGACATTCAATGACGTTATCAAAGATGGGTTAAGCATATCGATCTTCTTACAGAATGTAGAATTCCTAGAAGAATTTTCTATGGCCCTCCTGATAAAGCTGACTTGCATGTTTTCACTGATGCATTTCTCATGGTATGCTTGTTTCGCCTTCATAAGAAGTGAAAATAATAAAGAAATAAAAATATTTCATTAATTGCAGCAAAAGCTAGAGTAGAACTTGTTTAAAAGTCCTACCATCCAAAGAATAGAACTGTTAGCAGCTAGTATTGGAGGGCCAGCTGGTATACATTCCCCAGAATGACCATATCAATCTTTCTGGAGAATGAATGTCGGTATACTCGAAGATCTACACCTGCCTTTAAAGACAACTTTATGGATTTATTCCATGGTTGTGTTAAGACGGATGACCAAAAAGGAGCCCTGAAATACATTTATAGGAAATAGAGTCAAGGAAATAAGGAAACTCACCAATGTCAATGATTGAAAGCATGTACTTGGAGAAATTAACCCAGGTAATCTGACTCCTCTATCTTACAAATGGTCTGATATCTTGCAAAGTAAATGGTGGGAGGGTCCAGACTCGTTACGTGATCCAAAAGAACTCTGAAAGAACTCTTACTGAAGAAACTATGTTGGGACGAAGCAAGACTGTGTTGACAAATTTGAGTGTAGATAGAAAAAAAAAATTTGGGGGATAGGCTATTTCTCAAGTTATTCTAAGAGTCTCCGTATAATTGCCTGGATTTTACGATTTTCACATAATTCTAAAAGGAATTATCTGCGAATCACATCAGAGTTAACATGTGAAGAAAAAAAGAAAGCTGAGCTTGCTATCCACTAAACTACCACTACAATAGTGTATTGTAGTGGTAGTTTAGAGTTTACATAAAGTATTTTAATATCAAGAATGTCTTTTTTCTCGAGTCAATAACAGTTACTATTACACATTTCTAGGTACAATTATCAATTAAAATATTTTAAAATAATTCTAGCAACAGTTTTTCTTGGATAGTCTGTCTTTCTTGGATAGATCCTTAGAAAAGATTCTAAGGATCCCATTTTACAAATCAATAAAGATTCTTAATTTCTTTTAAGGTTTCTTTTACCTAAAAGCGTAAAATGATATCGAATATTTTAACCACATTTTGCAATTTTTAGTAAGATTTTCATAGTACTAGGTTTGTGATGAAAATGTGTCTTTATATACTATCCTAGCGAATTTAAAGTTTAAAATGTAGGCATATGGCATTAATAAATGAACAAAAATATTTAAAGGTTCACAGTAGTTTTATTAATTTAAAATTTAACGTGTTTGCTCATCAGTATGAAATTTCACAATTTCTATTAATTTGAAAACACTGTCAAATATCTTGAATTAAAAAAAATACAGTAACTGTAAATTATATACTTCCCAGATGACATTATTCTTGTTAAACTTTAAGCACACATCAATAAACGAAAATTAAATTCGACTTTTCTAATGATTGTACGCAACTAATTAAATATGTGGTCTTTTTTTTACTAAAAAAAACAAACATCCTTATAAAACCCTTATTTTTGTAAAACATAAAAATCACAGAATTGTAAAGATATTGCAGTTATGAAATAGGATTTAATGACCTCTTTATATTTTACTATAGTAATACTTTTAAAAGTATTATACTTTGTGTTTTGTATTAATATACATTGCTTTTACAAAATGAAAAATAATACATATATATATAAATTATTTTATTTAGATTACATAGAAAAAGATAATGTATATCTTGATGTGTGAATTTCGATAATTTATTGGAATCTTCAATAAAAGTCATCCGTAAGATATTCTAAATAAATTTACTGTTTCTGTAATAGATTATTAATAAAACAAAATGTTTTCAGTTTATAGCAGGTGCATAAATAGTTTATATCATTTCTACTCTGACCATTAATAAAGAAATTATTTTCTTGATGGAGATAAGATAGTGGTTGAATGTTATTGACAGTTTATTCAATATGAAATTTCCAATTCGTGAACAAATCAATCTGAAAAAATATTCTAGAGAGAAACTCTTTCCCTCGATATTAAACTTATTATTATTTATATCATTAATTAAACAACTCAGAGATATTAATAACACAATTTTAGCTGCCCTTTTAACGAGAAAATAAGACTTGATTTTTTATTAAGCAATGATTTGCTTTTATGATATTTTGTAGTGCAGGAAATTTAATGCTTACTGGTGTTGGGATAAAAACCTTTTAAAAATTAAAAACATTAAAATTTGCTGTTGTTTTACAATTACGGTACAAATTTTAATTTTTAATCTATTTTATTAAAATATTATTTATAGTAAATTACTAATATATTATTTTATATGTATGAAAAATTGCTGTAAATTGTTCATATAGTGTTTTTCGTTTTGATAAGTTAATAACTTGTTATAAATAAAATACTGCTTAAAATATCACACACACAAGCAGTAAGAAAATTAAGTGATATGAGAAAATTATTAATTGATATTAATTATCAAATGATTAAGTAATGTAGGAAAATTAAGTGATATGACATGAAAATTATTATATATGAGTGATATATAAGAAAAGGGCTTGGCACAGATGCCATATAACCCAGAATGTCAAATTCTGAAACTTTTTGGCGATGAAGAAATCTTGTAAAAATGACACGTGTAAATATTATGGTTACAAAAATATATTTTTCTGCTTAATTTTTATAGGTCTCCATATCTATGACGTAGTAAAAACCAGGTTGCCTGAATATCCGTCGAAAAAATTGCCAAACTCAGAATTTGGAATCATGGATTATACGACTCCTGTGCCCAGTTAAAATATCTAAAAGAATGTAAATGCGAACGCAGTTAGTAATGCAGTGCAAAATATTATTCTAAATTTTATTTAATCAAAAATGTACAAATATTATCATTAGTCTCCAAAATTTTCTTCACTGGATATGCATCAACTGAATATAATATATATCATGGAAAGTGAAATAAAACAAAATTGATAAGTGTTTCATTTCATAGTACTTATTAACTTCATTAATTAAAAAGTTGCATTTCAATCATTATCATTATTACAAAATGATGTTTACATTTTTTAAATTTTTTCTTACAGATTCTGAGTAGAATTTAAAAGAAATACTTGTATCAAGTGTCAAATTATTATAAAAAATGGATAAGAAATGTACTTATAATAATTATCATGTATCTTAAGCGAAAAATTGAAATTTATAGTCATTTAAATTTGCTAATTTGAATAATTACTTTACTTTAATGTAGTATACTGTTGCAATATAAATATTCCAAATATTAAATGTCAAGGTAGTTAAATAATGCAAGATAAAAACATCTTAAATAGTAATTCCAAAAATATTACATAATTTAAGATATTCAAAACAAACTAATATAATTTCTTAAAATGCCATAAAAGCATATTTTTTCTTGCTATAAGCTATATTTTTTCATGCTAAAGTTATAAAATGTTATAAGTGCAATGTATACATTTAAGGGTATATATATTTTTTTTATTTAAGAAATAGTTATTTTAGAAATACATTTCTCTGTTTTAAATAATCATATTTTTCTTAATTTAAAAAAATAAACATTTTTTCAATGATTATTATACATGTTTTTTGTAATACTAAGTGAAACACACACTTTTTACATATTTTAAAATTCAGTAAATAAATTATTTTTTAAATATATGAAATAAAAATTAAGATTTATCATATAAAGTATGTGAAAATATTTCACACACACACACACACACACACACACACACACACACACACACACACACACACACACACACACACACACACACACACACACACACACACACACACACACACATACAGACACACACACACATACAGACACACACACACACATACAGACACACACACACACATACAGACACACACACACACATACAGACACACACACACACACACATACAGACACACACACACACACATACAGACACACACACACACACATACAGACACACACACACACACATACAGACACACACACACACACACACACACACACACACACACACTTTATATCGTAATATACATTAAAATGATTCCTTTTAAACAACCCAGAATTTAAAATTTTATGATATTTAAATGTTTATTATAGGAAGTCTAGTCTAGTTTATGAGTGCTATTAAATAATTTTAAGCCAAAGGAAGAAAACTATTCAAACATTTTAAACAGACTTAGCTGCCCCTCCCACAACATTTTGAAAGCAGGTGGAAATGTCTGCTTTAAGTAAATTTCAGTAAACTAAAAACTGTCAGTTTAAGATAAAAAAATAATTTATCAAATATTTAAGTAACACTAATGCATCAAATTCTGTATAGTTTTATCTGGTTTATATTAGATTTCCATAAATTGAGATATTTGTTTTCATATAAATAAGTATTGGAAAGTTGAAAAATAATGGTGTTCTGCTTTTCTGAGGCAAACATTATTTTTCATGACAAAAATAATTTTCATTCAAACAATAATTCAAGACCCAAAACTTTTAATATAATTCAAATGTTATCTTATGCATATTTAATAAAATAAATAACATATCTATTCAGGAGAATGAGTAAAAAGCAAAAAAATTTATCGACATTATTCCACAGTTCTAATTTTTGTAATGTTCAAATAATTAATAATATATCCCGAAATGGAAATGAAAAATACATAAATATAAAAATAACATCATGTTAATATGAAAGTAATAAACGAGGGTAACTCTGAAATTTAATGAAATAGACATACCGTTTTTTTTATTATTTTTTTTATTGACGTTCCAACACGTCAAGAAAGTAAAGTATGGGTCTTTGAAGAATATTCCACGCCGACAATGGTGAAAAAACAACGCGCACTGAAAAAAGTGATGTATGCCATTTTCTTCAAAAGTATTGGATTGGTCAAAGCCATCAAATTGGGAGGACAGAAGACAATAACAGAAAACTGGTATACCACTAAATGTCTTCCAGAAATTCTACGAGAACTGAATGTTAGGGGACTAATGATTCACAATGACAATGCATCTTCATATACAGCTGGATTAACAGTTGAGTTTCTTAAACAAAAACAAATTAAAATAATCGAACATCCGCCGTATTCACCTGATCTAGCTATGTGCGACTGTTGGATATTCTTTGATCTAAAAAAAACTTACGTGGACGTTATTTTCATTCATTCAGAAGAGATTGATGTGGCTATAAATGCATTTTTTTCATCAATTCCAAGAAATGAATGGCATTGAGGCCTTTAATCTGTGGAAAATTCGTCAACAAAAGTGCATTGATGCTGGAGGAGACCTTTGGATCTTCAAATTAGAATTTTCAAAATTTATTCACTGGTTTACGTGAAGCAGAAACTTTATCTGTAATAAAGTACCCACTGGGAGGAACTTTGCTTAGATTCTTAAATGTCGTATAACAGCTATTACCTGTTAAAAACATTGGTTTTGTTGTTTTAATATTCTTGATTTCAATATTAGGTAGAATTAAATTTATATACACCAAATATGGATCCATTTTCCAAGTTTTTTTAGCATTTGAATTTCAAAGTAACTTTTTAGTTCAATTTGAATGTAAAGTTACGTATTTCATCTTAAACGAAAATACGATTAAAAGAATATAATAAATGTTCGAAAATTCTAGATCATTTAAAAATTTGATTAAATTTAAGCTCATTAGGATATAATTTTTATTATCATGACTTTATTCTGAGGGTTAGAGAAGGGAAAAATTAAATGATTTAAAAATAATTACTTCAAGAGCTAATTAAATATCAAGAATTCAAATTACGCAAAATATCATACATCTAAATGGAAAGCGTCAACAAGTGTGGAAAACCATTATATTTTATAAATTGTTTGCGAGAGATTTTAAGCTGCTTTACGGTTTTAAACTTCTTTTAATAATGTATTTTTAGGAAACTTTTTAAGATGATGGATATTCATCTATAACTTCAAAAATATTTCAGTTTTTAAACAATTATCATGATAATAAAATATGAATAGTAAATAAAGTAGGTTTGTAAAGAATTTTATCCAAATTTCCGGGAATAATATGCTGTTATAAATTGGATAGCTTTTAAAAATGGAATATAAAGTTCATTCTCTCTCATAATAAATGCTTAAATAAACACATAATCTATATAAAAATTTATTTATATTACACTTGTAAAAGAATGTAATTTAGCTAAAGATATTCAAATTTATATATTAAACTAAAATGCTTTAATCAAATAATATATTGAAATCATTAACTTCAAAATGACATTAAATTTGTAACAATGTTATCATTTATCAACTTATTTATTAAATATTATCTTTTATCATATAATACTTATTCTTATCATAAAATTTAGAGGAATTTTTATGATGAATAAAAGCAAATTAACATGTTTAAAATATTTACTAGTTACAGCTTGTTAAAAACTCTAAAATTTATTTTAAGAAAAGTTTCAAACAAAATGAATTCAATGAAGAAATTATAACATATCAGGGAAAATATTTTCAATAGCAGTTTAACTTTTGTTAACAAAGAACTTGTTAAATTTATATCATTATTCAACCAAGTCCAATTGTTGATGATTATTACAAAGTATTAAAAGAAACCCACTGTGTAAATCGCTAGGGAAAGTTTTTTTCATAAACCCTTATTTGTGTTCGTTTTTTGCATGGCAAGTCTTTCCGAAAATTTCAAAGCAATCAATTGAAATCGTTTATCTAAAATATAGAATCATAGCATAAATTTTCTATTATTCAAAAGTAGCTAGGATCGAACTTAAAATTTTTCATTTGAATGACTATGGATATATTTTTGAAGTTCCATAGTCATTCATTTGAATGACTATGGAACTTCAAAAATACTCGTATTCAATATATGTCTATGAGTTGTTTGGTTGCAATTTCTCAACTTATAACTTTTATATACATAATTCTCTGATAATACTGAATCTTCATATGCAATAATATCAATCATTTGTGTGAAGGGAAAATAACTGAAGTGCTAAAATGAACATTAATTTGACTTGATCACATAAAATAAAGATAAATGAAACAAAAATATAGAACAAAAACTATATGAACTCTACCGAAGAAGGAATCTAATCAGTTTTGACTTTTGATTTAATCTAATCAGTTTTGACTTTTGACTTAATCTTATCAGTTTTACTCTTTTATTAATTGATATATTAAGAATATGTTGGATAATTTCAGCATTTATTATCTTTGATAATTCATGTCTACACTTCTATATTTAATTTTTTAACTGACTCAGCGTCCACGACGTATCTGATACGTTGCAATAAACTGGACAATTATCTGCCAGCGTCGGCTGAGAACCGTCACAATTTTCCAGTCTAAAAGCAGCCAGCGACGTATATATACGTCGGAGGTTTACCCCACAAAAGCGGCCACGACGTATATTTTCACACAGTAGAAACCACTTCCTTTTTCTTTCCCCCTAATGAATGGATGGGTCTTAATGAATCGAACCCCACTCCTCTAATCCTCTAAGCCTTTTCTTTTGAAAACTGAAAGTGGGGCGGATTTTCATGCCAAATATCTAAATCATTGATTATTATCGCGACGTATATATACGTCACAGGTTTACCCCACAAAAGCGGCCACGACGTATATTTTCACACAATAGAAACCACTTCCTTTTTCTTTCCCCCTAATGAATGGATTGATGGATGGGACTTAATGAATGGAACCCGACTCCTCCAAGCCTTTTCTTTTGAAAACTGAAACTGGGATTGATTTTCATGCCAAATATCTAAATCATTGATTATTATCGCCAAGATTCATCTCTAAAATTTAATATTTACAGTTTTACAAATGAAATGCAATTTTGTATAGTAAATATTTTTTTTAAATTTTAGTTTTAAATATAATTAAGTTAGGTGATTTGATTAGGACAAAGATTTTATATTTCTATATATTTTTTAATTTGTTTCTCTCAACGCATGCCTCCTTTCTTAAGCCTATTTTTGTCCATTTTCTTTCTTTTCTTAATTATTTACATTTATTTTAGTTAATTTAATTAAGTTTTTTTGTTTTAATGACATTTTATAAACTAGTTATGATTGAGATAAGCAAATGCATTTCGTAAATGTTAATTATATATTAAATTCCTAATGAATCTTGATACTAACTTTGGCAAGGCAGTTATCTTTATTGACTCCCAGGCTGCAATCTTGGCTGCTGCCTCCTACACACTTATCGACTGCTCACTTGTTGAAGAGACTAAGAGACTTGTTTCCAATGCTATTGCCTCTGGTGGGAGATAGTTTTTCAATGGATCCCTAGCCACTGTGGGGTGCTTGGAAATGAAAAAGCAGATGTGTTGGCTAAAAATAGTTGTAGGCTACCTCAGCCTCTGTTTCCAATAACTGCCCATCAGTTTAGTTCTGAGGCTAGGGGGAAAATTGAACAACACCTAGAGCAAATTTATACAGCACTTTCAGCAGATAAAAGGTGGAACGTTCTTATGAAGTCGCCTGTCCCGATGGATTTGCCTCGTGCAGTTTTAACTGCAAATTTTCGTCTTTTGACTGGACATGACTTTTTGTATAAGCATCTACACCGCATTGCTGTAGTTGCTGTAGATACCTGCCCCCTTTGTTTGTCGGGTGTAATTATGGACTTTAATCATTTGACAACTTGCACTGCACTTGCTTTTATTACTTTTGACTCTGACAACTTTACCAAGGCTAAATTTTATTCGGCCGCCAGAGGTCTTATGGCAGATAATGCCAATGACTGACGTAGGATAAAAAAAAATTCTCAATGTAAGAGCTTTTGAATTTATAAGTAAAATTGATGGATTTTGCATAATTAACAATATTGTCTTCAGTTATAATCACACAAACTCATTTTATTTATAGTTTTACTTTTGTACATTGGGAAAAAACTTACAGACTAAGTTTACTGCATGCTACATTTTAGTTCATTATTATTTAATTTCTTGTAATGTGTATTTGAAATATTGCTCATAAAACAGAAGTATCATTTTAAAGCAAAATGTATCAGGATGGTCATCTGAGTTTAAGCCAAGAATATTATATTTATGTTTTGATTATTATTTCTTTTTTGAAAGAAACATAATATTGAAACTAAAGTATACCAACAATATTAATTGCTACACTAAAGTCATTATTTTAATATATCAACATTAATCAGTTATACTTTTTTTTTACATATCATATAATTAAAAATTTTTACCAATAAAAAATAAACAAATGAAATGACGATATTTCTGATTTTATCTTTATTTTGAGTTGAAAGACATTTTAATTTTTTGTATAAATTTCATAATTTTTTTTATATGACGTTAGGATAATATTTTGGGAAATGAATATTCTATAATAATAATTTATAATATCTTTAAAACAAATTAAATTTATGATTCAATCATTTTTTAAACAGTAAATTGTTCTTCAGAAAATTCAGTGCATTTTACTTACTATTTAAATATTGATAAACATTTTTATGTCTAAAATAGTTTTATACTCTTCAGAAGGTATTCTTTTCAATTAGAGTAATAGTGATTAGTGTTGAAATCTTAATCTTACTTCAGATAAAGTATTAAACTTTAAACTCACAGAAAGTAATTATTTTTTATAAAACATATTTAAGTAATTGTTTTATAATAAAATTATTTTTAAACAAACAAATTACTAATATGATTCTTCAACAAATAATTGTCGTTAAAACGATCGATATTACTCGTATATACAAAAAAGAGATTTTTAAATTTAATAACCTTAACTACAGAAATTCTTGTTGCAAAATGGTTTTCACATCTTCCTAACTATTCTTGTTTGAACAAAAAATTAATCCGTCACATTTATCTTTTAAAAATAGAATTGTATATTCGATATAGGATCGACTATGTCATTAAAATCTAAAAAATAATGATCGGGGTATTATATATTTCAAACAAATTGTTTCCTAAAGATTTAAAGTTATAAAAACAAAGAACATTCACTCATTAAGAAAAATCTGAATGAAAGAGTAAGTTGAAAAATATTACCTGAAGTCATGGAATATTTAAGTTTAGTTTTCTTTTCTAAATTTGCACATTAAATATAACGAGATTCAAATAGTACAAAAGTATTAAATTTGATTAAAAAAATATCGAAATTAATTGTAGAAATTACAAAAATAAAATTCAATTCTAAATGAAATATAAGCTTCCAAATATATTAATTAGTTATTCATATTCTGCAATAATTATTTCATATTTTTTTAAAAATTCACATGAATATAAACTGGCAAAATAGTTATAATTTAATATAAAATAAGATATTTTGGAATATTTAATTATAAGCAATTTTATACAAGAATATAATGCTAGTTGTATTAGTAAAAATAAACTATATTAAAAAATAGCAACAAAGTTTGGGAAAATATTAGTTATGTGAAGACCAAAAGACTTAATATTGAAAAGTTTCAATATATTGAATATTATCAAAATAGTTTATAATACCGATTAGTTTAAAATTGCAGGTATGCTTTAAATTTAATAAAATAAGTAAGAATTTTTTTATACAAAAACAACTTTTCCGATTTAAATAAATTTTTGATAATTTAAAACATTAACGTTTTCTAAACTATTATTAGATATATTGAAGAATAGAAAAATAGATGCTTACAACAATTATACAACTTCTTAAATTTTCAAGTCTTTAAAAATATATCTTATCAATTAAAAAAATCATTACTTTTTCTATTTCCATTATTTTTTCGACTTTAATTCTTGATATAAAAATTTCTAAAATTCCGCATGTGGAATGTTAATGCTATTTCAGCACTTTGAAAATAATTTTTTTTTTGTAAGCTCGCCTATCTCAAAAAAATTTAACATGCACAAATAAGTTTTTGCATTTTATCTATAAAAATATCTTTGTATTTTGAAAGCCTATCGAGATTATTTTTATAAAAGAATCTAAAAATGAATAGAAATTTTTAGATATAATACTTATCTGCAAAATTATTACGTACTTTATTAGTATATTAACAAAAATGTCGTACACAATAAAAATTATTTTTGTTTGATCAACTTAATTTTTGTAGTTTACCCGTGTTCAGATTTCTTAAATATTTAAAATAAATTGTTCATATGAAATTTTCTTTTCAAAATTCCACTTTACTTATGTAAGAGTAAAATATTTATCAAGTTTATAATTTTTATACAATTAGGATTTCTACAATCTTACATGATTTGATAAGTACAACTTTTTTGTATTGATTTGTTTCTATAGTATTGATAATATTACATTGTTTTATTGTGCAACAGAAGTTATAGATAGCTCCTAAAATATTAAAGTACTTTTCACTAAGTCACTACCCATTGGATCTCTTGAAAATATTGAGAAATTAATGATCATATAAAGTTGAATACATTAAAGGATATAAAATATATAAAAGAAGCTATATATAAAATATATAACATTTATTTTCTCTACAATTTTTTTAAGTTTTCAACGGTATTACTTCAAGCAGTTTCCAATATACGTCAGGAATCCGTTTCAAGGAAGGTTTCTCATCACAAATGTGACTTCCTGTATGAGTAAGGATATTTCCAGTTAGATATGGAAAGGAGGAAAGAGGGATGTTCGATTGTTTTAGTTGAAGTAGACAGATGAGAAACTTGTTTCTTACCCCCCTCATTCATTACTATATTCTAATTTAGAAGGTGTTTTCTTCTCTTGAATGATTTTCAGGTCACAAAGAGAATAAATTTTGATATTTATAAATGAAATATTAAAGACTGCCTTTTTGTCAAATTTATATTTTAAGAAATATTTAAAAAAATGGCTAGTGATAATGAAGATGAAGTTTCTCTTTTATCTAAGGTTGACGTATTTTTCTCTGAATCAGAAGAATCTGACAGTGATGATGTTAATTATGTCAAACAATAGTGTCTCGCGAATAAAGAAGTTACAGCCCCACCGCGTTTTTCATTTATGGTTTCTCCTGGAATGAAAGTACCAGTTCCCGATACGGATTGTTGAAATTTTTTGAGTTATTTATGATTGACACTCTAATTGAAATGATTGGGGAGGAAACAAATATTTATTTTGCAGAAGTATTCCACTGACATTCTGGTAATGAAACTTTTTCTCGGTCTTTTGATGTTACAGGGAATATTTACTAAAAACAAATACGGTCAAAAATTATATAAAATTTTCACTGCTTCAATTGTACGGTACAAAACTGCTAATATTTTATTTTCAATAAAAAACTTTATAACGGAACACCTTTTTTTTTGAGAAAAATGTGGAAGTTTAGATCAATAAAAATCCTATGTAAATCTAAAAAACACTTTCCAGTTAATTTTTTAAGTTTAACATATCTAAAATGCAAATTTAAAATCTAATAAATGAAATTCTAAAATGAAAATAAGCATAAAAAAATTTTAGATTTAAAAGGTAAATAATTTCTTATTTAAAGGAAAGAAAATTTTTCATAAAAAAAGTTAATTGAAATATTTTTATGAACAATAGTAAAATAAGTATCTTATCAATTAAAAAAAGAATTAATAAGCAAAGAAAATTTATAATTCTCTATTCAGATTCAAATTTTTAACTAACAGACAATATTCTCCTATACAAAATCCCTTCAAGTTCGAGACTCTATAAATGTTTAATATTCGTAATATTATTATGTTCGAATGAAAATATGTTTATAAAAATACTTTTTTATAATGAAAAAAAGAAAGTCTTAGTATGTTGTTAGATATTATTTTAAATGAATTGAATCACACTAGTCCACATGCACGCAAAAAGAAAGCAACTCATTATAATTTTATCACTTCTCTTTTGCACTTTTACGAAATTAAGTAATAAAGATTATTTCACTTTTTATTTTTCATTATATCTAAATAGCAGTTCACATACTCTAGGAAAATGTAGAAAAATAATTCAAGTAGTAAACTCGTATATGCATATCTTCTATTTAAGTTGGAATACATGAACAATAACAATTTAAGCTACTTAGTATATGACCTGAAATTAGATAAAACAGATTAACCAGTAAAATGAGCTTTCTTGCATTTTTTTCCCAAAATATATGTGATATTTCATCTAAGATTGATCAGTTTCGAGTTGAGAAAAAGTAATTTAATTAATAAATTTCTGCTTTAACAACTTTAAATAAGCAAAAATTATGTTTGGTAATCAAACAGAGCATAAAAAGTCCATAACAATGATTTAAGTGTAATTGTTATCCTTTGTACTTCATATTATTCACTAAGTTAACATGAAAACACTGAAAAATTTCTTTATTTTAAATTACACTATAAATAGTTATTTATTATTGTTACTTTCTAAGAATAATACAAAAAATGTGAGGTTTGTTTTTTTATTTTTATCCACTTTTATTTGGATGTATAATTCATTCTAGTAAACTGTTAAATGTATGCAATCCTACTTAGGGTAGTAAAGTGGAAAGTAACACCCCCCTAACAAATTCTCCGTTGTGGCAGTTTTCGGGGGGGGGGGGAGGGGTAAGAAATTTTGTCATAGAGAGCGAAGAAATAACCGATGATTTTTGACCAGTTCAAGGGAAGTAAATAATGAACGAAAAAGAAACATTTGGTTTTGAGGAGGGAACACTTTTCGCAGATTCATAAAATATTCTGAGACGCTGAGTCAGTTAAATTTACTCATTATTTATTTATGTGATTTTCATACATAGTTTAAATAAGTACGCATAAGAATATAATAAATAACGCATAACTTCAATATGAAATCACTAAAACAAAAATATAGTGTTCCTTAAATTTAAATGAAAAATGAAACGATTTCCTTCACTAAATCAAAATGTGAATACATTTTATGAACAACAAAAATATTAACAGAATATATTTTTTTTAATATCTTATGATACTTCAATGAAACGATAATTATATGACTTTAACAAGCAAATTTACGTGGAAGAATAATTTTACTTTCAATCATTCTTTGAATCCAATTTCTCTTAATTTTCTCTATACGTGCATTTTTGTACGATTTTTTAGTTAATATTTGATGATGTGTTTATTAAATAGACAGCTATTTTTATCCTCAAATGAAAATAACACTGTACAATTAATTTTTGCAGTTTTAATGTGCAGAGAGCGAAAGAAAAATGTGTGTGTATGCATTGACTAAAATTACTGGAGCATAAAATAAGATACAAAGATAGATAGGAAACTACTAGAAATGTTTTACGGAGTTTTTAATTTTAGACTCTTGAATGTTTTTGCAGCCACTGCATTTAGGACGAATGTTTTTATTTTGATGGTAGAATAATGAAGGTAATTTCAAAAGTACATGTTTCGGAGGCAGACTTAGAATGCAATTAGAGGTTGTACCCATTATTGCATACAAATCTTTGTTTACCAAATACTTAATGACTTCAATTTTACGTTGAACATTTCTTTACATCTTTTTCAAGAACTATTTGTTTTCTAAGATGTTTTTTCTCTTTAAAGGTTTTATTTTTTCGCAATTTATGCCGAATACTTGAAGTAAAGTATCTGCTCATGGCATAGAATATTTTAAATAGTTTGATACTAAAGTAAAAAGATTTGAGCTTGTTAAGATTTAGCAATACATATAATATGCGTTGCTATTGTATTTGTAATTATTTCATAAAAACATTTTGCCCAAAATTGTTCTAATTATATTCATTATTGTCATGAAATAATAATTAGGTTAAAATATTCAGCTCTCATGAACTTCAAATTCAAAACATTTTCAACGAAAGAAGAGAACATTAAAAGTAGCATTGATTGGTACAATTCAAATAAAATTTTGCACGTTATTTTATCACTATCTACACAATTTTATACTAAATATTTTTTCATCAGAACTTTTCTTTGTTTTACAAGCTGTATTTAATACGAGGAATAATTGAGTATGAAAATAATTTCCATATATCAGAAAAATTCAAACTAAATTTGTAGTGGAAATTTTATGTTTTTCCAAAAAATATATTGTTCCAATAAAATTGTTTGTGGTTCACATTAAAATTCCATGAATAAGAAACCGAATTACTATGCAAATTCTTATATTACTTCTGCTTCTTATCTTCACATTTAATAAATTTAATTAAAAAATACATACAGTTACGTTTTTTATTAATGTAGAAAAATCATTTATAAAATATTTAATAATTAATCCCAAAACGAATTAGAAAGCCTATTTATATTCTATTTACTTTTTAACTATAACTCTGTAAAGGTTATTTATAATTTTCTTATTTGAAGTCCTAAAAAATGTGTTAAATTAATTATTTTCCAAAATATTTTGATAATTAATCAGTTTAAAAACCAGAAATTTTTATGGTGTATTATTATTAATAATGAGAAATTCAAATGTTATTATTCTTTTCAGCTAACAACATAGAAAAAAATTAATAAAGTGTTGAATGGAGTATGATTAAAGAAAAAGGCACGAATAGGATTTAGTACAATATATACATGATCCATTCAATTTATTTTTATTTCGATTTTAATTTCTCGTGTTTTGCTAATAAGGCATTGAAACTCATAACAATATAAAAAAGAATGCTTAAGAACGACCTATAAATTGCATTGTTTTAAACTTATCTCTATTATTTAATATAAATACCTGATTTATTTAAATTCTACCATTGAATACTATATTTTTTCTGATTATAAAGTGAAATTGTGGCTTATTTATACAGCAAACTTAATCCCCTCTGACATAATATGGAACTATATAATATTTGATACTACAAAAATGTAAGATTAAGGGCACTTGAAATACTCAATGGCTATGAAATGACTGCGGTGAAATGCAGTATCCAATTTTCAACCTTATGTAACCATAACTAGTTTACTTTATTTAAGCAAGAAGATAAGGGCAAGAAGACTTGCCCTTAAATAATTGCCAAATGGGGTAATGCCTTGATGATGAATTTCTGTAGTAAAATAAGAAGTTTCTTGTTGCTTTTCATTTGTTGGGAAATTATCTTTGAAAATGTGTCAATTGGTTTGAAATTATCTTCAGAGTGTCCATCATGATAAATTCAATTGAAAATGCTGAGGACATATTTGGACAAAGAATGATAATGAAGTCCCTTTTATTTCTCCAAATTTAGAAATTGCGTTTCTTCACAAATTTGTTTCAGATAAAATGCCTCTTTCACGAAAACACATGTATACAGTAATTTAAGTTGTTCCACGGATTTATAAATTTACATTAAAAGCCTTGCGAGACAATTTCAAACAAAACATTTTCATTGTTTAAATAAACACTACTGGACATTAAAATTGATACACCAAGAAAGCGACATGCTACAGACGTGAAATTTATACGGAAGGAAGAAGGTGCTGCGATATGTAAATGATTATATTTTCAGCGCATTCAGACAAAGCAAGCGCCAGTAGCGACAACTATATTGTGTTTAAATGCGGAAATTATTCAGCCGGTTCCTCATACACAAATTGCATTTGAACGTTGTTGCCTGGTGAAAAGCTGTTGTGATGCCTCGTGTGAGAAGGAGAAATGCGTACCAGCACGTTTCGACTTTGATAAAGGTCGAATTGTAGCGTACCAGGATTGTGGTTTATCTTATCGCAGTATTACTGCTCGCGTCGGTCGGGATCTAATGACTGTTAGCAGAATATGGAATCGATGGACTCAGGTCGGTAATATGGAATGCCATGCGGGATCTCAACGGCCACCTATCACTAGCAGCCGAGAAGACAGGCATATTATCCGAATGGCCGTAATGGATCGTGCAACCACGTCATGAGCCGTGTGTCAAGAAACGGGGTCGTTTGGAAGACAACAAGTGTCTGCACGCATAGTTAGACGACGTTTGCAGCAGCATGGACTCTCAGCTCGGAGACCCTAGCTGCGGCTTCCCTTGACGCTGCGTCATAGACAAGAGCGCCTTCAACGGTGTGATCAACGACGAACCTGGGCGCACGAATGGTGAGACGTCATCTTTTCAGATGAATCCAGGTTCTGTGTACAGTATCATGATGATCGCATCCGTGTTTGGCGGCATCGTGGTGAACGCACACTGGCAGCGTGCATTCGTAAACGTCATACTGGCCCATCACCTGGCATGATGGCATGGGGTGCCATTGGATACACGTCTCGGTCACCTCTTGTTCGCATTGACGGTGCTTTGAACAGTACACGTTACATTTCTGGTGTGTTACGACCCATGGCTCTACTCTTTATTCGAGCCCTGAGAAACCATACGTTTCAACAGGATAATGCCCGATCACATGTTGCCGGTATTGTACGGACCTTCCTTGATACGGAACATGTTCGATTGTTGCCCTGGCCAGCACGTTCTCCAGATCTTTCACCAATAGTAAACGTCTGGTTAATGGTTGCCGAGGGACTGGCTCGTCACCAAACGCCAGTCACTACGGTTGATGAACTGTGGCATCGTGTTGAAGCTGCATGGGCATCTGTACCAGTACATGCAATCCAATCTCTGTTTGACTCAATGCCCAGGCGTATAACTGCTGTTTTTACTGCCAGAGGTGGCTGTTCTGGGTACTGATTTCTCAGGATCTATCCAACCAAATGTTTTGAAAATTTAATCACTTGTTATTTCTAGTATAATATATTTGTCCAATAAATATCATTTTGTTATCTGCATTTCTTCCTGGTTTAGCAATTTTAATGGCCAGTAGGGTAGCTAATCAGTATTCTGCCTTATCTTTTCAAATTTTTTCTGTTATTACATTTAATTCAAATATGCATGCTTTTACCATTTTATACTTGTGCATTTCTTTTGAGTAAGTTTTTCGCTTACTAATAAAACTTCATGAAAAAAGATAAATTTTAAAATAAACTATGAGATTAATATATAAATGTTTCGCACAAGATAAGAAAATTTCTAAAATAATTAAACCATATTTAATAATATAAAATTCAATATCTATTAGTATCTGAAATTCACATTGAAGTTGTAAACTATGTAAAGAGAGTATTTTAAATTTGTTTAAAATGCATTTAGTAGTAAAAATATCACATTATCATTATCACCATAGAATTTGAAATTTTAATGAATTTTATAAGCCAATAAGAAAAATATAAAGCATGTTGCAGTTGTGGCTTATTCCTCTTGGTTGAGAGTAGCATCAAAACAGGTCCATGAGTTTAAAAGCCTTCAACCAATGGAGCACGACAACAGGACTCGAGAACAAAGGGATTTTATTTAAACCAATGGAAACCAAAATGTGGACAGGAGCAGCTTGAATCTCATTGCATTTTGACCCAGGAAATAAATTTTGTGGCTCGTCACATTCGAAACCTTGCGAGAGATGTCTGATGGTGCCTGTTTCCAACCCCAATTAGAACAACACACTAGGATGATTTCTAGCAGGATACCCTTCCTACACGAGGGTTCTCCTCCAAGAAAAACAGATATCTTGCATTAGCCTGGTGATAATCTCTGAAAAATTAATGCTATGAGTAGTATTCTTACGGCTGCCCTCTAGGTTCATGTCCTCAGCAATTTTATTGCTTTTACAAATGTGAAGGAATCCTTTGAGAAGTGATCTTAACATTGGAAATCAAACGATTCAAAAGCTGTATGATGTTCGTAAATACTCGTTCAATTCAATGCCTCCACCATTCAGACAAATACTTAATAGATCTTCTACTATCACTCAAAATTTGAATTTTAGTGCAAAAACTCTCAGTTATGCAAAATTTGAAAGTTCCAACAATAGATCTAAGTTCTATATAGAACACCGAGCAATTGTCGGGGCTTCTTTTACAAATTCCGATGTCGCTCTCTTTTTAACATAAAATCCACTACTCGAAATAGCGCCTTCATGCATGCTGCCATCAGTACAGATCTGTGATGCATCACAAGGGATTGTATCGATAGTCCCCAAAGCAAGCTGTCTAAGATATTCTGGATGGTGTATGTTCTTATTAGTGTATGAACTCAAATTGGTCTTAAAAAAGACGCGAACATAGAATGAGCCAGCAACATCCATACCACATGCTTGTGAGACTTATTCTACTTCCTTATGCAGCCAACTCTCACTTTGGCTAAGGAGACTTTCTTTCTTGAGCCTGCGACTATTGCTCCTAGTCCTTGAATTAAGCGTTATGTGATAATCTCCGCTACTGATGAGTTTGGCAAAATATTTAGCCCAGAAGTATTTGCTAAGAAATCGCAAGGCAATTTCTTAGTCTAAGAAATTATTCGCTTAGTCTAAGAAATCGCAAGTCAATTTCATACAATACAATATCTTTGGGGCATCTATTGTGGAGACCAGTGATGATTCTGGCAGCAGATAATTGGAATTGTTCTAGTCTATCACGTTTGTTACATCAGAAGTAACTCGATAGACCTATATACCAAATTCAAGAATGGGATGAATAAGGGTAATGCAAGTATTTCGAAGGTTTCGAGAATTCGTTCTCTAGTCAATACCAGAAATATATCTCCAAATTTTCAGTCACTGTTTTCCCTTGTGAACCCAGTTGTTTACATCGGCATTACCATGAATCTCTCGATGTAGGATCAATCCTAGATACTTGGGATTTTTTTCACAATCACAAGCGTTTACCCAGTAAATATATATCATGCTCATACTTGTAAACGTGTCCATTGGTGGTAAAAAAACCTGTACACCATATTCAGAAATGCGATAAATTAGGGCAATGCAAGTATTTCGAAGGTTCCGAGAATTCGTTCTCCAGTCAAAACCAGAAATATATCTCAAAGTTTCCAGTCACTGTTTTCTCTTGAGAACCAAGTTGTTTACATCGGCATGACCACGAATCTCTAGATTTAGGATCAATCCTAGATAATTGGGATTTTTTTCACAATCACAAGCGTTTACCCAGTAAATATATATCATGCTCATACTTGTAAACGTGTCCATTGGTGGTAAGAAAACCTGTACACCATATTCAAGAATGGGATGAATTAGGGGAATGCAAGTATTTCGAAGGTTCCGAGAATTCGTTCTCCAGTCAAAACCAGAAATATATCTCAAAATTTCCAGTCGCTGTTTTCCCTTGAGAACCAAGTTGTTTACATTGGCATGACCACGAATCTCTCGATGTAGGACCAATCCTAGATACTTGGGATTTTTTTCACAATTAGAAGCGTTTATCCAGTAAATATATTTCAAGCTCATACTTGTAAACACGTCTATTGGTGGTAAAAAACCTTAAAACCATATTCAAGAATGGGATAAATTAGGGCAATGCAAGTATTTCGAAGGTTTCGAGAATTCGTTCTCTAGTCAATACCAGACATATATCTCCAAATTTTCAGTCGCTGTTTTCCCTTGCGAACCAAGTTGTTTACATAGGCATGACCATGAATCTCTCGATCTAGGATCAATCCTAGACACTTGGGTTTTTTTCACAAGCGTTTACCCAGTAAATATATTTCAAGCTCAAAGCTATAAACGGGTCTATTGGTGGTAAAGAAACCTATACACCATATTCAAGAATGAAATGAATTAGGGCAAGGTAGGTATTTCGAAAGGTCCGAGCATTCGTACCCCAGATATCATAAATATATTTTAAAATGCTGACTCACGATTTTCCCCTGAGATCCAAGCAGTTTATATAAGCATGACCAAGAATCTCCTAATCTAGGATAAATACGAGATACTTGGGAAGTTTTTTATAATTCAAATATCTACCCAGTAAATAAATTTCAGATTCATAGTTGTAAGCGTGTCTATTAGTAGTGAAAACACTCGAAATAGAATTTAAAGAATTAAAAATCATTTTATGCCGCACAGCAAACTCTTCCATTTGAATCAGGAAATAATTAACAGTATTTTGAACAGTAAAAGGGCTTTCTTTTTTCTATTACCAGATTATTATATCTTTCAGCAGACAATATTCTACAGAGATCGGAATTAACCTCAGTCTCAATTCAAGCATTAAATAGAGAAAACAAAATAGGGTTGAGTACAGATTCTTGTGGGATACCCTGGCTCAATCTAAAATTTCCAGACATGGTGTCTCAGATCTAATGTGCCTGACGTTCAATAAGTCGGAAGTCCAAGGCAAATTTCTCCCACAATTAGTCTAAAAGTAATGTAAAGTTTGCCAAAAAATTTGTACTTCCAGATCCTGTCAAAAGTTTTGGATAAATTAAGAAAGGCAGCTACAGTTTGATTTGTGGGTTTGAGATTGTTGGCAACCGTAATCTTCTGGTTAAAACATAAAATTTGATTCATCCCGGGATGACACTTCTTTAAACACAACTGTTCAAAAGGAAATAAATTGTTTTCATAGATATAAAAGTTTATTTATGACATAAATGTTAAAATATTGCTTGTTAATTCATTTTGATAATCTCAAAACATTCACGTATTTTTTAAAAGAAAATCTATAAACTTAATTTTGAATTATTCATTTACCACCATAGATTCTACTTTTACTATTTTTAATTACATATAGGATTGGAATTAGTAAATTAAAAAAATGTAGAGAAAGTATTTAGATTTTTGTACTGCAAATAAAATATTAAAGAACAATAGTTTTCTAAAGAATAATGTCTACAAAAATAAAGCAAAAATTTCCAATACATTTGTTATCGAAAATCTTTACTGTCTAAAATCATCAACACATATACATCATGTTGTGTCTAAAAATCATGTTCTTTTCAAAAATATTCTGTTTGTAAGAACTGAATTATTCATATTCTAGTATATGAACATTCTCTAATATTTTTAGTTCTAAAATGTTTTGTCCTCAAGTATTGACTGATCGTTTTTTATGTCCATATGGTTCACATAACATTCTGGGAACATGTAATGAATTTTTCTTACTTTAAGTACGGGTTTCAACATAACCTATTTTATCATAGCCTAAATTGTGCGAAATTCAAATTTATAAATTATTCATATAGTACTTTAAAAAAACTTTTAAAATTCATGTTGTTGTTGTTTTGAACAGTAAAAGGGCTTTCTTTTTTTTTTTCTATTACCAGATTATTATATCTTCCAGCAGACAATATTCTACATTTTAAAATTCATGTTGTTGTTCTCTCTCTCTCTCTCTCTCTCTCTCTATATATATATATATATATATATATATATATATATATATACTTTTATTATATCTTATTATGATTTTACCTATAAAGATTACATTTGTACCAGTTCAATTCAAAAGATAGATTTTAATATTTTTCTGAAACATATATTTGATTTCTTAATTTATTTATTAAATAAAGTATAATGATATAAAGAATGTCTTTTTTCTTACTTATACCCTGCGAAAGCAAGGGAAAACTGTAGGGTTTACCTGAAGTATTCACTGTTCCATTATTGTTCAAAGTTTCAAAATATGTTATACTGTAAAAACTTGACTTTTTTAAGTAGTTACCTCTCAAAGTCATAAATGTTTTTTATTTTAAATTTATATGGGGTTAGAATCAATAATATTAAATAAATTTTAAGTTTTTTTAAAGTATTAACATTGCTCTAGAATTACTTTATAAATGTATTTGGCAAATTAATTTGTAAATTTAATCATATATTATTTGTTATTTAAATTCACTAGATAGTTTTTTGAGAGAGAAGATATGATAATTGAAAAACTTCTATTAATGATGAGGGACATTCATATATCGCTGATTATCAGTCGTATAATTATTTTAATAGTGACTACTTTCGATATTAATTTTCTTTATCTCTTAATTTTTAGGGTTATAAATTTATTATTATTAATTGTTGAATAAGTGCAATTATGTACATCTTTTCAGTATTTTTATAAAATGGCGACATATTTTTAACAATGTTTTTTAAATTTATATAAATTTAATAGTAACAAAATTTAAAATCATTAACCACACACAATATATAGTGATTTGAAAGATAATTTAGAAAACATCAATACAAACAAATATTGTAAAAATGAAGTTTCAAACAGAAACTCTTTTATTCTATGTTACAAATGAAAACACATAACAGAATCCATAATATTTCAGTCACTAACAGACAATTTAAAACTTTCGATGTCTTTATCACAAGAAAACACCAAAAGTAGTCTTTATAAGATTGTTTCAAGAACTATATTTTTTTTAAATGTTTTTAACAATGAATTTCTCGATACACAAAAATGAACTCTTATTTCGAAGATAAATTCCATTTTTTTATACACGTAACGAGGACAATTACATTTTCTTCGCAAGAATTATATAATTAGTCTTATATAATTTTTACGTAAAGTTTAATTTTTGTATTTAAGGCTGAGAAAGCATGGCAATTCTTAAAACGCTGCTGAAAGATTTATACCAATCATTATAAATTGATCTTATTTTATAGAAGTAAAAGTTTTTATTTCCCAATACATATTCAAAATATCCAAAATGTTTTACTTGTATGCCTTGTATTAGGTTTATTATTTTAAAGAAAAAAATGTTGAAAATTATTTCTTTTCATTTGCAAATTCTTTGTTAATTGAATTACGTTCTTAAATATCTAATATATATTTTTTAAAGAACCTTAAGTTTTAATTAAATTCTTAAAATAAAAATCTAACATTCAAACAAATGAAACTTAAAAACACTTTTTAATGCTTCTCTATTAATAAGTTTCAATTATAAAGCATTTTTATATAATTTATATAAAGCTACCAAATAACTGGATTGCAAAAAAATACAATAAAAGTTTACTTCATCACAAAGTAAACTGTTTTTGTAACTTTCCAATTTTTCAGGAAATGACCCAAGTCATGCAAAATTATGCAAGATTATTAGAAATATGCAAAATTATTAGAATGAAATCACTTTTGCAATGAAAATATAAACTTATTGTTTTGAAAAATTTAAATTTTCATTTTTATAACCTTTAAGCATAAATACAGTTATACTCGTATAATAAATATTTAATGCGTATTAAAAATATGAGCTTAACAAAATGCAAATATATACTTCATTTCTTTCGAAATGAAGTATATATTTGCATTTTGTTAAGCATATCATTCGAAATTTTCTTACATTCAAGGTGGATTTTTCCATTTTTAAGTTAGCTTCATCTTATTTTTTCACGTTTTCAGCGGTTACAATAACATATTAGGTTTAAGAAAAGCAATTCAGTTATATGTTTCACATTCAAGCAGATCATAATCATTTGAATTTTTCAACACTTTCTTCCTAAACTATTTTAAATATTTTTATTAGGTAATTTGCATTAATTTAAATGCTATAGTTTTTTTTAAATAACACGATTAATTTTTTAAGCGGATTAACCGAAGTGTTCTTTAGATTTCTGAATAATATTATTTTTAGTATATGATTACAGTTCTGTTTTTATCAAACGTAATCCTAAAGTGCATTGTATGAGATAATAGGCTTTATGTGTTTTTATCTCCGAAATATATATGTACTCCAAATATTTATATTTCCTCTATAAATTTAATGTTGCTTTTTCAATTACATATAATATACTGTTTTATTACTGATAGAAATAAATTTCACGTGAAATAATGCCAAAAAATCATATATAATCACAACATATATTTTTCTTCAAATATTATAAATACTATATTTTTTAGTATATTTATTTATTAAAATAACATACAAAAAATACTTTTTAAAATTTTCTTAAAGTTTCAGAAAATTTCTAAATATGTTCGTGTTCCTTCCTAAAATTGATTTTTATTTTTGCATTTGTTTAAATTGCCTGTAGTAATAATGCTCTCTATAAAATTCAGTTTCATTATTAATGCAGTTGATAATTGCTAGGTTGGTCTAACAAATATTAGGCTCAAAATAACTCAATACTGAATTACGTATATTATTGATTATCTAGAGAAAATAATTTTCATGGTATTAATAGAGGGGATGAAATACCGAGAAAAAGGCGCTTGGTGTTTACTGAGGGTTAGCAAGCATAAGCATTCCTCCTCAACTGGCTACTGAGAGAATAAACAAAATGTTAGATGGAGTCCGTTAAGTCGTCGGATCGTGACTGAAAGTTTGATATCGGTAGAGTAGCGGTGTTTTTATACTGCAAAGTAATATTTAAAAAGTCTAGAAAAATCATTCTAAGATAGAGTGGGTAAATGGAACGATACAACATTTTATATTTGGTGAAACTCTTCCTGAGATATGCTCATAAAATTAAAAAATCAATATGTATACATTAAAAAAATATTTAGCATGGAAAATATAAAATATATTCAATACATCATTTTATTATCGAAATTTTATATATTTGATGCATGATGCACATTTATAGAATCTCAAAATTGAAATGTAAATTAGTAAGTAATTTTATAACAATTACTCTTTCCAACTTTGAAATATAATCTAAAATACTATTATATATATATATATATATATATATATATATATATATATATATATATATTAAATTAATTATCAAATATTAAGTCGAGAATGTGTGTGATAAATTTCTATACATAAGTCTCTTATCTATTCTTGTATCTTTCAATTTTCGCTTATGATACTTCTAATCTTACTTTTTATATTTATATATATACTGCATATATATAAATATAAAACACACACACACACACACACACACACACACAATATATATATATATATATATATATATATATATATATATATATATATATATTATATATATATATATATATATATATATATATATATATATATATATATATATATGTATGTATGTAATTCTAGGTATCAGTTCACAGATTATTGTTTTATTTTTATTATATACTGTTTGTGCATGACTGAAAATATGTAGAAGGAACTTATTTGTAACAAAAGGAAAATGAAGAAACAAAAAATCACTTTCTTGATGATGATCTTCTCTCTCTCATCTTTAATATGAATAAATTACAAATGTGAGTAATTTTAACAGTCATTTAATGAAATTAATATTTGTTATAGAAAAATAATAATTATAAATAAATAAATGATTTCCTACATAGAGTCAGTTATATTAAAATCATATATTTTTAAGTAAAAGTTGATTAAAAGAATATAAAATTCAAAATAGACGTTAGCTTTTGTTGATGAATTGAAATAAAAAGCATGATATTTTCTATTTCATAAATTTATCATTTTTTAATATCAACAAATAGTGCACTTGGCAACAATTCTAGGTAATTGATATTAAAAAAACATTGGTGCTAAAAATGAGAAAAAAGGAGTTTTATACTATCCAACCAAATTTTGAAGACATTACTTGAAATATTTGCAAATTATGAGGGTCGAATACCTAAGCCTATATGCGTCCGTAGATAGACTAGAAGAGCTAACTTTATAAATCAATTATATCATTATTTCTCTCACTACACCAAGTTTTATGTTAGTTTTAGGTAATTAAATTTAATTTTAACATTACATTTGATAACTTATAAATGTTATGGAACAAGATAATAAATCATGGGATTCGGGAAATGAAATTGTTTAGTTCTCAAATCCATATTTATTTAGAAAACAGTCTAACACAAAGAAACTGATCAATATGCCGAAAGACTCTTAATACATTGTGTACCACTAGAAAGTAAATCTTAGAAGTCCTTTGAATAATCATGATATCTAAACTGTTTGCTATCAGTCAGGTACTGTAAATATAGCAGCCTATTAAATTCTAGTAACTTTCTTATTTCTTAGATGTGGCGATAAAAATTCTGGATTATAATTTTGAGAGAGAAAATATTTTAAAATACATTTATTGTTTGCATTGATTGATTTTCTGAAAATATGAAATAACGGAAAACAGAGTGCAGAAACTGGAATTTAGAGAATAAGTCAAAAGGTTTAGTTATCTGCATTAAAGTGTTTAATATAAACACTATAAAGTTTATTTCAACTGGCAAGAATAAAAAACTCGACATTTTCCTTTCGACGCCAGTAAATATGAGATTTAAATTAATGTTATAATGTTATATATTAGTTGACCTGCTACTAAAACGTAACGTATCCTTCATCTCGTTAAAACTGGCAATATAAGGAGGAGATCTTAAAGACAAATGTTTGTAGTTTTAGTTTCTAATGGTCTTATTTTTTCACACACTCATTTTACTTGATGATATCGTCATTAGATACAGCTTATAGGATAACTGAATTTTGAGAAAGTAAAGAAAACCCCTGGAGAGATCACTGAACCAGATGTCTGACTCATCCATAGAAAACATGTTTAAAATAATTTGAGGAAGACAACTCAACCCGTCAGCACCGGTTAGAACAAAAAAATGCTAAACGAGTAAGATAGAATGCCATAAAAAATATGTATTGTGACAGAAAAGGGAGAAAATAGCAAACTCCATCTTTAATTTGAAATTCATAGTATATAAGTCATAATAAAATTTAATATTAAATATTTCTGTAAAACTAATTTGAAAAGAAAAAAAATTATTGAGAATAATAATTTACAAAATATTCATTCTTCAAGAGGCATGCATAAAGCAAAAACTATTTGAAATATATATTTTTCCCCAATTTTTTAATTCTATAAAGTATTAAAAACATATTTTACATTAGTTTTACTGAAATTTTAAAAAAATGTGAAAATTCCATTTTGTGTGAAATCTAATTAAATTACTTACAAGTTTAGATATTTTATCATTTAAATATTGCTTGATTATGGTAAATTATTGTGATTTTGACAATGGGAAGAATGAAAATAATTCTTACACAAATGTCTTTTTATTCTCTTGGGATAATTGTTTCAATTTATTCATTTTGTTGAATAGACACATAACTTCCTCATAAGGAAATAGCTTTGGCTAAAGTCATTTATTAGTTAAAATAATGATAAGTAAATATTTAATAAAATATCACAACAAAATATATTTGTAATTTAAGAAGAAAAATTATAAATGGCAGTAAAACATATATTATTTAAGGTATCAATTCATAATCAATGAAAAATTATTTTGAAAAAATATAGATTTAGTCAAAGACATTTTCTTTTATTTCAATCTTTGGATAATAAGATCAAATTTTAGATGATTCATAAAACAGAGTAGATAACTATACAAATTTTTAAGTAAAATATTCTGCTATCATTGTTTTTCCTATTTAACAATGCAACAAATAAAAAATTCCCCCATATATTTCTAAATAAAGCATTATTTCGACAATCATTCAAATGTGTAAACGTACTGTGAAGTCAAAATTTGTTTTATTATAAATAAAGTTTAAGGAAATACTACATAGGATTTTTTTTTGGTTTGCAGCTTTTTTTATATGCCTTTATTCAAGAAAAGACCATTTTATACAGTAATATAGGAAGCAAAAATTCTAGTTGTTTGATTAATTGTATACTTAAATAATTTTAAAAAAATAATTAACTTTTCATGTAAACTAAAATTTTAGCAGCATAAATATTTCAGTAATTAGACGCTAATGAACATCGGATCAACACATAATTTAAATTGCTTGAAAAAAATTAAAGTAGCTCAGAGTCTCAAAACTCACATTTATCATCATTAAATATTTCGGAGTAATTAAGATAACGCTTTTAAAAAATACCATTTAATTAATAATAATTCTTAGCTCAAATTTTTAAGTTTCTTTTTTCATATTGAATGTAATTTCAGAACATTAAAATTTAAATTAAAATTATAACACGAATATTTGTATTTAATCATCTGACATTTTCATTTGCATGTGAATTTAAATTCTAATTATTTTTTGTGTAAACATTCATAATTATTAAAATATTAATTGGCTTGCTTACTGGCGAATATTTGGAGTAAAAAGACACAAAAAAATAACCTGTCATGAAATTCATTTTCACTGAACTGAATAGAATCCAAAGAACTGCTTCGAATAAAAAGAAGAACCAAAGGGTGCTTAAGACTTAATTTGCTCTCATAAATCACAAAATGTAAAACATTTAATTAATCACGAACTATGTAACTTTGTAATCTGTGTTTGTGTTTTTACAATACATTCTCATTGTGTTTTCAAAGTTTGAAGTATTCTTTAAATTATCTGAAATATTTGAAACAACACAAAATTTAGTGAGTTAGTGAGAGTTACTGAGGGAAGTGGAAACGGAACAAGAGAGAGAAGCTTCGGCAAATAAAATTTCTGGCATCAAGTGTAATGAATTATTTACTATACTTTTCAAAACCTTAGAATGTATAGGCAGTACATGAATTTATTCCATATTAGTATATCCAAAAATATGTTGCTAATAAATATTGATTCAATGCAAATTTAAAAAAATTCAATTTTAAATAAATAATTTTATGTATATTGCTAATAGTTTGACCTGACCATGAAAAAATATCTATACCACCTGCTTATGAGAGTCGAATAAATTTAAATGAGATAAACATAAAATAATAACTAATCTCTCACAAATATTTGAACACTATTTGAAGACTCCAAATATTATATATATTTTAAACAAAATAAACGTTATATCATTATCAAAAAGGAAACGTATTTTTAAAAAAATTGTAATACACATACCCTTAAATTAACCTAAACAGAATAGATTTCTTAGTTACAAATGTTATCATCAATTACTAATAAATACTATTAGGTAAAGAAGTACCTTAATTTTTGAAAATATCTATTTAAAGAATTTACTTTTGTTTATCGATTCTTTTTCTCAAGCTATTTGTAAAATTATTGTTTTTTAAGTTAATCAAGCTCTTAAAATAAAAATTTAACATTTTATAAAAACTTGTTAAAAAAATTAAAAACTTTTAAATTTAAGCAAAATTCAATTTTTTAAAAACTTAATGCTTTTTAAATACCTTGAAAACTATGTTTTAATTACTTTTTAATATATTTTTTATTTTTTCCTTACACAAAATTGAACCGATTTCGATATATTTGGTGTATATGTTTGCATCAGATAAAAGCTTTTTTATAAATAAAAATTTATTTCCTATTATAGGAAATAATCAATTTAAAAATTAATGAATATTTAAAAGTAAATTTTTCTTCAACTCAAAATAACAATTTATATTTCGTTAGTTTTTTATTTTGTTTTATCTTCAATTATGAATTTTTAAATTTATAGAAGTATGCATCAAAATTTAGTAAAAATAAAAAAATATCGACACTGAATAGTTTTTAAGTTATAAATTACACTTTCATTGTAAGTGTTCATTCTTATATTGTTATTAGGGATGCATCCAGAACAACAACTTTACTGGCCATGTCTTCTTCTGGAAAAATCATGTCTACATTTCAGGCAAATTGTGGAAACTAATACAATTTACTGTTTACCTTGATTTAAATAAAAAAAATATTTTAAACCAGGGAAGGAATTTTTGTTTATGCTTAGATAAGAAATAAATAGAATGAAGTGTGAAACGCTTGAAATTTCTCTTTAATTACGAAGTCATTAAATTCAAAGTTATCACTGCGTTTGTCCGTGTTTCGATGTTTAAAAAGTTACTTAAATTATGTGTAAAAGGAAAAGGGATCATATTTTTTTCCTGCCATAGTTACAAAATAAATGAATGTTTTACAAAAAAGGAAAAGAAAAAACTCACGCTTTAAACGCGAAGGAACACCCGCTTATTCATGAAATAAATTGAGCTTCTGGCTGATATGAGTAGCGGCTTTGAAGTGAGTTAAAATATATTTGGATTTATTAATTATTATGTTTCATTTATTATTTAAATTATTGTTTAATTTCAAATCTGCAATCAAAATTTCAATAAGAAACATAGGCTATGTTTTAAATTATTGAAAGACCAACATCTTGTTATAAATATCATTCGTTTTTGTGTAACTTGTCTACAATTCCAATGAAAATGCGAGAGAAAATGATAATAAGAATTTTTCTGCTAAATTAATTTTTTCCATTTATATGTTTTAGGTTGCGAAATAAGTTCATAGCGATTTTTCAAAGACATTTATTTTAATAAAAAACAATAATTAAGTCAATAAGTTAATCAATTATATATTCGCCGCGTTGCTGTTTACAACCTCTTCCCACTTCTCGACCGACTTGCTGATGCCGTTCCGCCAAAAATCGTCTGATCTGGTGTCAAAGATTTGTTGAACCAGTTTTTAAGGACCTCTTTGTTATCGATGGAAACGCCCATCATATGGTTTGGCAAGGAGCGGGAAAGATTTTAATCGATTGGTGTAAGGTCCGGAGAATACGTCAGATGCAACAGAACTTCCTATTTGATGTCTTTGACGACTTGTGCAACATGGGGATATTGTTGTCATAAAGGAGTTTGGTTTGATCATGTCGATCAGGTCTTTTGAGTCGTATAGCCTCATTCATGCGGTGTAGCTTGGCAATGTAGAACTATTATTGGCACTGACATTCTTTTCGTGCATTTCCCAGTGAACCAAGAGGTCCTTGAAAACTGTCTCAACAATCTCTTTGATACCAAACCAGGTGAGTTTTGGCGGAAAGGCATCAACTAATAGGTAAAGAGGTGGGAAGAAGTTGTAAACAGCTAAGGCGAATATATAACTGATTAACATATTAATATAATTATTGTTTTTTGTTTAAATATAAAAGTATTTGGTAAAAACGCTGCGAACTTATTTCCCAACCTAATAATTTAAAAGTATTAAATGGACAGATAATTGGCTTCAATTGTAACCTGTGCATATTGAATACATTTGACATAAAATTAATTAATTTCTTGTAATTATATTAGCAAAATATACATGATGCTTTAAATTTGTCAAATAAAAATAGGCAACAAAAATATAATTTTGCATTTTAGAACATATTTGATATTATGTTACAGGCAGTATTCTTTCAACTTCTCGTTGAAAACATAATTATTGTTATTTTTTTTTTTTACTATTTTAAATTGCTCTCATTTCTATTGATGATTTATACTGATATGTAAACAAAATTTACTCTAAATCAATTAATTATTCATTGATAAAATATATTAAAAATTATAAATGAAAATGAAATACTTTTAGTTAATTCAATATAAGCAAACTCATAATAACGTTTATTTTTTCTTTTCATTACTATCAAAAAAATAATTAAACTTATACTAAAGCATGAAAAAATAATTTTATTTTTTAATACTTAAGGAAATGCACACACATATAAATCGTAGATTTCTTATATAATATACAATTTTTTAATAAAACTGATAAAACGAAGCAAAATGTGAATTTGTTTTCAAAATGACTAAAAAGTTTGTTATGTAATGGGAAATTGTTTAATGCAGTGATGAGCAAAGAAATAATTCATTAGTGTGTTTAAAAATAAAATACTGTTTAAATAAAAACTTTGAAAATTTAAAAAGATACTTAAAAACTTTTAAATTTTAAGCGAAACAGAATTTTATGCATACTATAACTATGAGAGGAATGAAGATGAAAGAGAAAAGAGTTCCTAGAAATAGGAGAGTTGCAGAAATATGTTTTATTTAAACTGTTTCAATTTAAAATATGTACTGCAATCTAAAAATTTTGCTTGGCTGAAAAATCTCTCTTAATTCAGTATTTAACCAAGAAACTAGCATTTTTAAATAATTCGACAAGAAACATGCTTAGAATTTGAAGTAAAAATTTACTAGATACTGAATAGATTGTTAAAATAGGTCTTGTTTCATAATTTAGGGCAATGATAACTTTGTTTTTCCCAAAATGATTCTATCTTTAAATCAAGAAGGCTTTACAAATCAATTTTTTAGACATTAAAGCCATGAATACAAAACGAAAAGTAATGATTAGTGAAAAAAATGTTCTGAAAAACTGGTATGGAAAATACCGCCAAATAAAACATTTCCCATGGGCTTAAAATCACATTACCTACAATGGGCTCAAAAACAAAAGTAATGGATGAATTTCTAAGTCATTTAACATTAAGAAAATTGAAGAATAGGCATTCTAGATCTAAAACCGAAGGTAATAAATGAGTTTCTTTGCCATTTAACAATAAAAATAAAGTAGAACTATTCTAGATAGCTTTCTAAGTACTTACGGTAACTGTGAACCAATGAGAAATTGTTACAATAAACAACAATTTTAATAACTTGTGATGTTTTGATTAGATTTAGACTCTATAGATAACGCTCCATATTTTTCTTAGTTAGATGACAATACTCACATATGTGCTGACGTAAAGGTATTAAAAATATTTGATTTGTGGAATTTCAAGTGATTAAAAATGGGTAAATATTCTTCCATTTTTCAAAATTATGTTATTTGTAATTTATATTCATTACTATGTTTATGAAACTCTTGATAAGTAATAGAATGTTCAATTTTCATTCATGTGCATAACTTTATGTATGAATATCAATGCAATAAAATGAAACTTAAATTTCAGTGTTTCAGTATGTGCATCTCAACTTTAAAAAAAAAAAAAAAATCAGCACAGGTATTTTTTATAATTATTTTTATTTTTCTTATTAAAAAGATTGAAATTTTTTCCAAAAAATACACAACAAATGAATGTTTTTCATGCTCGTTTCCTGTGTGAAAGAAATTTTTTCCAAAAAATACACAACAAATGAATGTTTTTCATGCTTGTTTCCTGTGTGAAATAATTTTTATTATATAAAATAATTTTTCTCTGAGCCAATTTTTGTTGATACCAATTGATAAAGAAAAAGTGTTTGAAACAATCGATGTTTTTGTTACTAATGACACTTGGACAAGCCAAGCTCGCTATGGCTTGGCTTTGCAAATTTAAGTCAATTGGAAGCGTATTTGTTTTAATCAGATCACCGTAAAGGTGGCAGTACGACTTTTGCTCATCAAATCCTCCGATAGATGGCAGCACCAAAAAATCTACTCACTCAATTTTGGCATTGATTTGAAGGTGGAGTAAATTTCTGCAGACCATTGCACCCGTGGTAACTGCTCAACGACCGACCACAGGATTTTCGATAGTTTAGATTTAACGAGCACGTATATCTCATATACTCGATGGGTCTTTGTTGGTATTGGGAATCGAACCCCACCCTTACCACTAGGCAATCACGGCCATTGGAATCATAGATTCACTGAAGGTGAAAACGTGTGTGAAATTACGCTTCTCAGTATATTGCATTATAGAAATTGGTGAAACAGCATGGTTATCTATGGTTTATGGTTTACAATCATTGTGATATAGCATGATATTGAAAAAATAAAAAAATGCAAATAAGAGATTATGACATTAAGTAGAAAATCCAAATTATCAATTTTAAAAAATTTCCAGTATATTACTTATATTTCTAGTGTGTAATGATTTCCAATTGCCAATTTTGATCAAATGCATTTAAATAAGATTAGTTACCTGGTAATTTCAAATTATTATCAAGCATCAAGATTGACCTTTGTGTTGGCAATATCCCTTCAACACCACGCCAGTTGAAAAACATCGAACACTATGCTTTTAACCTTCACTTATCTTCTTAGTGTCAGAGATATTTCGCTGTGAAGGCAAAAAAACTTTCAACTATCTTATATGGGAACGACTTCTCTTGACTTTAAAATTCCTTATTTATGTAGGTATACTTTAAATATATAAATCTTATACCCACTTTAAGTAGATATATCTATTTTTATTACTATAATTTTTATTTATTCTTTTCTTTTATGTGTTGAGTCACATATTAAATTTAGTCATGGAAAATTTTGTATTAAATATCAGCTCCTTTAATGATGCAAATAAATTTAATACTGTGTCACGAATGAGAAAGTCAGTGATAACTTTCAACCTACACAGCTATTTTCTTTGTACGAGGATGTGTTGTATGTATTGCAAGTTATTTATTGTGAAACTGAAGAAAAAAAGAGAAATTATCAGAAATCAACGCCAATAAATGTGAATACAAAATACAAAGGAAATACACATCTTCCGGTATCTATCGATGTCTGTGTATGTTAATTCTGAATCTGCCATCGTTTTCTTGAAATGCATCGTCCTTACTAATAATATAATAAATCATAGAAATATTTTTGTGGTATTATTTGTGTTTGTAACACTTATTGAGAAAAATTTGCTCCATAAGCAATTATTTACCATAACGATTGTTTGATTTATAAAAATTGTCTAATAAGACTTCATGTTCCAGTATATATAAAAGGAAATATTTCAAATCCTGGATTTCTAATCTGCTTTTGTCAGAAATTGATATCGTTGTAAGCATTTTCATTTGACGCAAGTTAAAAGAAAGGTAAAATCAAATTTGTTTTAAAATAAATAAGCTACATAAAATATTAACAATATTCATACGTATATTGTTTAGTAACGATGAATTCAATACATATAATTAATGAAATTAAAATAGATTGAATATTTTTTAATAAAAAGATTGTGTAATTTTTTTATAATTGGATAATTTTTTTAAATCTGTAAATGTATTTATTGGGCTATTGAAGTTTTTTACGTATGAATGCCGTTTGGGAATACTTAAAACAGATCTGAAATGGAACATTTTTGGTTAAACTATTTAAGAGTTACTTCCAAGTAATATCATGTTGATGTTATCTCCTCTACGATTTATTCTATATTATAAATAAATATTATTTAAAGCTGTTTCAGAATGATGTCCCACTAGGTTTAATCGTGTGCGATGTGAATACGTTTAGATAAACGAGCACATGTCGAGCTAGGGTTGAATCGACATGTGCTAGATATATAACATATATATATATATATGTGTGTGTGTGTGTGTGTGCGTGTATATATATATATATATTTATATATATAAATACATACATACATATATATATATATATCGTGTTATTTTTGACAATTATATTATTATTTATCGGATCGTACAGTAAGTGATATTTAGTTTGTATAAATCTAGCAATTACAACATCCAAAACTAATTAATTCTCTCTGACTTTCAGCTTATTCAAACATAGAGGCTGATGACAATGATTAACCTTCATCCCTGATTTGCTTTATCTGTAACGAGAATAATTCACTATAGTTATTAGAATTTCGTCTAAGTAATAGAAAATCAGGAAATGCATGCTTATAAATTGATTTAATTAAAAAAGTATTAAACTATAAATAATTATAAATATCATTGTTCTTAGTGAAAAAGTTTATTTAGAAAATTTTATTTAGATTTTAGTTTTATTAGTTTTATTTTCATTGTAAAAAATGGTAATGCAACTTGAATTCTTAATTTCCAATTTCTTCAAATAAAAAATGTTATTCATGCAAATTAATTTATAATTATTTCCAAAATGTCATTTCAAACGAAATTAATCAAATAATGTCTTCAAATATATGTAATATAAATGTAAAAACATTTTGCAGAGTACTTTTCAATAGAGATGTGGAGAATTATTAATTAATTTATATCAGAAAACCTTTATGTAACACATTTACTTTTAAAATATGTTAATAATTTAAAATAATTAAATTTATATTTGTTTAATAACAAAAATATTAACTAGATATTAATAAGAATTTACTAATGGGTTTAATTTTGTTTTTATTATCAATCCCTATCTTTTACTTCTGTCAAGAATATTTATTTTTCATAAAACACATAGAATGAGCTTACCTGACAAGTCATTAAATACAATTAATATATGTTTATTCACTGCAAAATATTTTTTCTCATATTTAGAGACTGAAACGAAACTATAATAATGACAAAATAAATAATTTGAGACATGAAACACATTAGTTTAATATTTTATATTTGAATTTAAATTAAATGTCACATAATTTAAAACTTATTCCAAATTATAAAAATATATGTAAGAATTAATATTTAAAAGGTAACTTAATGATATAATTTAATTACCACTTATATTTAAATATAAGTTTATATTTTAATATCTGTTATTAGCTTTTATAGTTAATATCTTTGAAGAACTATTAATTAATAAATATTAATTTTTTTAAAAATCATTCAAAAGATTCTACAATAAAAATGATGGAAAATAATTTTAATTTATTATTAAAATAGTTATTATTTAGATTTATTAAATTATTACAATACTTTGCATGCATATATATATGAGATCAACTTAGCAATTACTTAAATTTAAATTATTAATTATTTATTTTAATAATAGGTTTCTACGAGAATCTGAGTACATTTCTTAAGTACATCGGTTTTAGTGAATTTCTCTTAATTCAATGTATGCATTTTAAATACAAAATTACGCGTTATTTAAGCAAAACAATATTATAAATCTGCTATTTTATGATATATAAATAACATAAGAACTGATTAAGCTATTTCATAACTGCAGATAAAATTAATGGAATTAAAATATTATTCTTTTCCATCATTGCTTATTATATAGCATGTATAGTAGATTCATATATTCACTGAGGCAATTGTTAAATTCAACTGATTTTTTTTATTATTAATAAATCTACATAAATATGAAAACTTTCAAAATATGAAAGAGTTCTGTTGATTTCAGGTATTTATACATATCATATTACTTTTTTTATTATTTGAAAGAAATTGTATTGTATTTTATTTTTATTTAATAATTTGATAGTTATATTGTTAATCCTTCTATATATTTTCTTCTACATATTCCTAATGAAATAAATAATATAATAACAGAATTTAAAACATTTTATGTAGTTTGTATTTAATTAAAATAATTCTTTAAGTTAACTTTTCTCAAAAAATAATTATAATAATTATCTGTTTGAAAGACAGGACAAAAGTTCTAGCTGGAGAAAGCACTTGTAAAGTTTGAGGAAGTTCAAATGTTATTTATTTTTTTAATTCATCAAATATACATTAGCATTTCAAAAATATTTCTCAATTAAGAGAAAATAGTTGTATACATTTGTAAATTATATACAAGAAATTATAGAGTATAATCTTTTGTAATTTTTAAAAGATAAACAGTAATATTTCATTCTCTTTCAGTATCATATAAAGAGAAAAAAATATTATTTTATATCTTCAATATATTATATCTCAGTTATTCTTTATTCATTTCAAAATAGTATAGATTCTTAAAATTTTATATTTTTCTTATTTACAATTTATTTTGGGTAGAAAAACATATTTCGCATGTACTGAAATATTATATGACATTTTCTAAAGTCTAGATTTTGTTATATTAAAAATTAAAATCATAATATCTTTGAAAAAAACTATAATGATAGAAGACATTTCTGTCAACATAAAATGTTTGTTATAAAAGTATGAAATGAATGAGATAGTAATTAAATAGTAATAAATTATGACAAATAATGTGAAGTTTATTTAATTAGAGTAAAATTGTTATCTATTTTATACTGTTTATCAAAAATAATAAATAAGTATAAAATCCACAAAGACAGTTTCAAATACTTAAATGCCTCAAAGTGTTAATTGTTAATTAAAAATAATTCAATCAACTCTAATCATTTAACTTTAAAATGCAAGCTCTAAAACAGTATTAACGTTCAAGAAAGGAAAAGTAAATCTGACTTTTTTAATATAAATCTTAATGCAAAATAGAATCTTTCAAGCAGTATCTTGAAAACTGAATATTATATCAGATCACAAGTATCTTTTAAAGCAAATGAGAAGTATTCCAAACTAAATTTATGATATTAATTAATACATCAAAAAACCCTTATCATTTTAAGAAAGTGTGCAAATTAAAGTAAGAAAATTTTGGGATTCCTACAGGATATAAATAATTCTAATGATTCTTGTTTTACTTCATGAGACATGCAATGATTTAATAATTATAATGGAATGCAAAGGATACGGAATGTGGTTATTGCGTTCTGTGAGGAATTACAAACTTTGACACGTAATATTAAACTAACATGCTAAAGAGACGAAAAAAATAATATGTTTAAATATTTAGACAGATTAATCTTTATTTGTATAATGATTTTGGTTTTATGTCTTCTTCTACATAGTTAATTAAAAGCCACGCTTCGCATTCAAAAATTTACTATATCATTAATAAACACTTAACTATACAACTTTATATAAGCTTTATATTATTTTATTGGTAGATTTAGATATTTAGTCTAAGATTATGAAACTCACCCAATTAATAACAATTTCAGACATGAAGTCATCTGTGTTTTGGTCAAGTGTGTACTAATAATTTTCTAAATTTTTTTTGGAATTTTAACAAATTAGTAAATGACCCCACAAATATCTGCTTATAGTTTTTTTTAAGCAAAACAATTAGAACGAATGATAGTCACCACTATAGCTATGGATCAGGAATACTAACTTTCATAATTGGAATTCTGCAATCACCAATATGTGAGCAACTGTTATTTATCTGTTCGTTTTGTTTTAAGTTTATATTTTAATCATTCTAAAATCAAATAACTTTTACATTGTTTATTTGTCATTAAATAAATCTGAAATACATATTTTAAAGTACATAATCTAAAATATATATTAAACTATTATCGTCCTTTTTATGCACGTTGTACATACTGTATAATTATTATCATCATGGATTATATGCTCTTTACTAAAATTATCTCACTAAGCATAGTTATATATTTGTCTCCAGCACAGTTAATACTCTCATGGTGTATTACTAAAGGGGCCAAGATTGCTTCTATTTAATTTATTCATATAACTCATAAAATACCATTAGATGCCTCGTTATAAAGTTGTTTTATTTTAAATTATTTCCGTGTGGTAGATGATTTACATGATTTACTGAGTATGAATTAATCTCAGTGTAAAAACAAATCGTTTTCAACACAATTATTATATTGCATTAAAAAAAGAGCTCATGCTTACACTTAAAAATTATTATTGTAAACTAAGTGAAAGCCTCATGATTTCTTAAATACTATTATTTTGTATGTTTCTTGTATTCATAAATTACTTAAATTGGAATGAGTAAAAACCAGATTTTATAAGGAAACATAATAAATTCAGATAAAAATAGCAATATGCATCATAAGTAATGAAAAGAAACCTCATCTTTAAAATCAAAAGATAATTAATTATACAAATATATGACAAATAATTTGCGATATTAATGAAAAAAATATATTACAATATAATGGTCAATTTATTATAAAATTTATTGAATACAATAAGGGCATAAAACTTTACGAAATGAAATGGAAAATACTTTTCAAACTATGTTCAATCATCATTTCGTATCTAAATAAACTCGGTCATAAAATGCCTCTTCAGCCAATAAAATGCTTATTAAAAATATATCGATAAAATCTGGATGAATACATATTTTGCAAATATGAATACTTCCATTACAAGGAAAATGAAGCTTTTATTTCCATTTCAATACGTTGTAGGTACTGTAAGAGTTTGAATTAAGTTTATGGTCATGAATTAATTCAAATATAAAATCATTAGGAAGAAAAAAACATACACAAGGAATTTGTCTAAGCAAAAATAAAATCGTATTATTTTATTTTATCACTTTCAGATTGAAGAGAAATACATACTTAAATAATTTTCATATGTTAAAAAATGTCTTAATATATTTACAAATTACGTGACATTAATAATAGTTTAGATAAAGCATTATATATATATATATATATATATATACATATATATATATATATATATATATATATATATATATATATATATATATATATATATATAGATATATATATAAATAGATATATTTATATATATATATATATAGATACATATATATATAAATACATAGATATATATATATAAATATACATATATATAATATATATATATATATATATATATATATATATATTTATTTATTTATTTATTTATATATATTATAAGATTGATATAAGTTTAATTATCACTTATATGTAAAAATGACCAAATAATGTAAACTTAAACCAATAATTCTCATTTTTTATAATATACTTCTTGTTAAATATTATATTTTAATTGAGAAAATATGTTATACATAGCGTTTTAATATTAAAAACTAGTTTTTCAAATTTTCTTTCTTTTATTACAATTTTACTTTCAATATGTATTATTTAAGAGAAGAAATAGTAAAGTTTAATGAGCTGTATTTAAGAAAATGTTTTAAAAAAGAACACAATATAGAATTTAAAATGTAAGAATATATTTTTATTTTATGTTTTCTATAAATTATATTCATTTTTAAGAAATGGACATTAAGTTTAGTTCTTTATTATTTACATAAATATAATTTACAGTCGTTTCATTTTAAAAATTTGTATTTGCAAACTCCATTACGTGCTGAATTTCAAACTAATTATAGTCTTTTAACTAATTTTTTTTTTAAACTGGAGATTAAATACACTAATTACAGTAGATTTAGAACGTATATATATATATATATATATATATATATATATATATATATATATATATATCATATATAAAAAAAACATTAGAGGAGTTTTATGAGAAGGTAATATACATTTCTACTTTATAAATGTATAGTTACAATTGTTTAAGACAAGGCTAGAGGGTGCGTCACTTATATATCATTTTAAGATGCATTTAATGATGATTATTTAGTTACCATTTTAAAGAAAATATGCTAAACATATAAATAAATTGAATAAAATAATTTAAATAAAATAAAGCATATTATTAGCAAGTACTTCGTTTAACATTTATTCTACTAAGGTAGAATTAAGTAAATTATTTTATTTTAAAATAACAATGTTTTAAAATAAATTTTCAAAAAATTCAAATTTTAAAAATTGCTTATGGGTGTAGTAATATTTAATTGAGTTCAGTTAAAAATTAGGAATAAAAAATTGAACCAATATATTAATAGATATTGAATATTTCCTATAAAAATTTTTTAAGGCATTATATATCTAAATAACATTGATTGAGTGTAGCAAAATTTTAAAATATAGTATTATAAAAGACTTTAGATAAATAATTTCCATTATTTATTAAATAATAAACATTATTTAAAAAAGAACATTTAAATAATGAACATTAGTTAAAAAATTAATTCTGAACTCAATGCAATACTATTCTTTGCAAACATTGTCTCCAAAATAAATCAATAATTGATTGGGAACAAAAGTTTAAAATACTTATATAAGTAAATTTCAATTATTTTGATACAAATATCTATTTAAATGTTTTGCATAATATTTTTTGTGAGTGATATAAAATATCTTATTTAATGTGTTGTTAGAGATTATATAAAATATGTAAGACAGATTAATCCCTATCAGTTATATTATAAAATAAGCTATAATTAAAAACATATATAATTCCATTATAAACAGTGGTTGCACTATTTAATGGCAAGTTTATGATTTTATATTTAAGAAAAGATGTTTAAGAAGATAAAAAATTATCAAAGCATAGTTAAGAATCTGCAGTAAATATTCTAAATAGATATACACTTCTGATAAACATAAGAATGAAGATTTTTAGTAAAATTATCCCATTTTGTGTACAAGAAATTGTAATTTTATCGCCAGTTCTTGGGCACGTGACACATCTGCCTTTTCCATTGTTTTTTACAATTCTTAATTTGTCATAATTTTTATGATTGCTTCAGTATTTTTATAATTATTATTTATTTTCCAGTGAAGATATTTATCATAAATGAATCAAAAGTCCATAATAATATTTAGCATGTTTTTAAATTTCATTTATGTCCATAAATTATCTAATTCATTGCAGATTGATCATTAATATAATAATTTAATAGTTTTTGATTTAATATTTACTTCAATAAAAATGATATAGTGATTTATGAATACTTGAGAAAAAGTGTTTAAAATATTGACTATCTATAAGTCAATCTTTGATATTTAAATCTCAAAATACTGTTATGAAATTTTGTTCATATTAAATTTAATTATTAGTAATTAGTACATGCATATTGTTAAATCTTATTTTTCTTAAATGATATTTAAGAAATATTTTGCTTCTAGTATTGTTTCATTAATCAGATATTACCAATATACATTTTGTCAGCTTAAGTAAAATAATATGATTAGTGCTAGTTGAATTCTTGTACAAATATTGATTATTATAAATATTCTTGTACAAATATTGATTATTTATTATATAAAGATAATTTTAATATAGTTTTGTCACAGTTAATCCTCAAATATTGTAGATAGGAAAATTGATTTGTAAATACAGATTTTTATTGTAAACTATTTTCTTATTCTTTTACTGGAAATGATGGCTGAAGTTAATTAAACTATATGAAAATATCCAGTTATGCATAGTTATGTTCAAGAGAGTCTATGATAAATTGGATTCATATCATATATATTAGATTCCTAAATTGAACTCAAAATTAATTTAAAATTTACTAACTCGTCTTCAGAATTCAGGAACTTCTTAATTTTTTCCACGAAAAAATGAGTTTTACCTGTTAAAAATATAAAATGTTCTTGAGCAAATATTCCTTTTCTCTTTTCAATTTTGCTGAGGAAATTTAATCCCAAAATTAAAGCCAAAGACATACGTTATCTAAAGGGAAGAGGTCATGTACTGGAAGACAAATATTAATACTCCGTTAATATTACACGGAAAATGCAATTTTCCGAAAATCCATTTACCAATTTATTATTAGAATTTAACATTTTATAAATATTTGGTAATTACTTTGATTTCCTACTATGATTAAAAAGCTTAATGTTGAGTAGAATTTATGAATGAATGAGGTATAAAATATGCAGTTATAATGCGATATCTCATTCAAGGTGGTAGAATATTTTCTTAAATATAATTTTCAACACAAATATAAATCCATTTCATTTGTATTAAATCAAGTGGAAAGAAATAATAATATTAAACACATTTGAATCAAAAGAGCTGAAAAGTTTAAATGTATTATTCAAAATTACTAAAAAGATATACTATGCAATTTATAGTTTTGCATAATCATATAAATATCAACATCTAAAATAAATTATCACTGAAATACTAGATAAAAAAACAGATACGAGGAAATGTGTTTGATACTTATGAAAATTTATGTAATAAAAACATAGTATAAAGTTTATTACTTACATAAATTAATATTTTTATTGCTTAAAATTAAAATTCTTTTTACTTTCTAAGTAAAATTATATATTTCTAAGTTATTTTAAGTAATTAATTGAAAATTTTTACATTGACAAATAACACATCTGTAATATCATAATTTTAGTTATGATTGAAATATTTAATTAAAATAATAATACATGGTATATGTAACACAAATAAAAAAATAAGTTCTTAATTTGATAAATGTTCTTATTTGTCTCATTTAAATAAAATGAAAAATTTAGATTTTATGAAAAATTATTAAATTTCACTTAAAATGCAAGATTAAAAGATACAGTGATCCCTGAATATTATCATTAAAATTAAAGCATTTAGCATTTTTTCCTCATCAAAAAATTTTAATAAAATCAGATCATAGTTTAAACTTTCGAAATTACATTATTTGTAAAATTTTAGAAATATCATTTTTGAAACAGAAACTGAAAGTAAAATGCAATGCTTAATGATAAAAACAGGATTTTAAAGGAAACTGATTTTGAGAATTTTTAATTGATAATTAAACTTTTGTTAAATACAACAAAAATATTGATTAATAAACGGTTATATATATATATATATATATATTATATACGGTTATACATATATATATGAGGAATAATATTAAAATAATTACACATTATACAAATTAAAATTGATATAATTTTCAATAACTGGAAATGAATACTAATTTTATCTTTTCAATCTAGAATGTTATATTAGTTTTTTCATCTAGCATATAGGTAATTTTTTTATTGAACTGTTATAAATTTATCATTATGCGTTTTAATAGACTTGTTTATGTTAATGTAATGTTAAAAATGTTAATGTTATGTTTATGTTAAAAAAAAAGATGAAAGTTTTTATTAAATTCTTTCTTAAAGATATTAATTTATGTAAATGTTAATATGAAAAAAAAATTTATTTTGAAATGCTTTTTATAATTCTAATAAATGTGTTTGTAAAAATATCACTTAAAATTTCTTGAAAAGTGATAAATAGAGATATTTTCTGTTGCTAAACACAGCAATTGAAAATAGATTTTTTGTAAACTTAAATTGATGTCTTAAATTCTTAAGTTTACAATCACACAAATTCTATAGCTTTATGTGATTCAGTAAATAAAGGATTAATTATTGAATATGAAATCTTTTTTAATTTTTAGACATGGATTAAAGAATTTGGGTATATTGATCAAAGTAAAAATAGAATAAAAATATTTTATCTGATGTGTTAATATTATATGAAAAGGCAACATTACAGCTGTTAAAGCTATTTCAAACGTCATAACTTCAAACAAAGCAAGAATTGTTATCAACAAAATAACTTAACGATGAAACTTTTGAAATACGTTTTTCAAACATTAAAAAAATATATAATTTAGTCTCCACAATTATTTATTACTCGTTTATTCTTTTAATTTGAAATCTAAACCTCTTTTGGAAAACAGAAACTTATTTAAAAACGACGAACTACAAAACATTAAAATGAAATTTTGAAATATTGAAAAAAAAATATTTCTGAGTAAGTTTCCATACTGAAACACGTGATAAATTAAACAACTGATGAATTAATTTTTTCATAAGATTTGAGGAGTATTATTATTGCCATTAAGTTTTGTAAATAATAGATGTACAAAAATATTTAAAAAATAGGATTCCTTATCAAAACATGAAAAGGAAATTCAATGAGAAAGGTATGCATATCTGGTGTGCTGTGTTGCAACACATGGTTGTATTGGAAAAATTAATCTAAATGTACAAAACAGCTTAAATACCAGAGAAGAACAAATATTTAGAGTAATATATAGAACAAAATAACATGAGAACAGAAGCAAACATTTAAGAATTAAAAAAACTAACAAGGAAAAGAAGAGAATAAGTGAAGTTTTTAAAAAGAACTTGAAGTCTTGTAACCCTTGTGTTCTTCCCTTAGATAGTAAATCTGCCATTTCATTACTGTCTATACCCACATGTAAAAGGACCTATTGAAAAACGATTGTTTTCTTGTATTTATAAAGAAAGATGAGGATTACTCATATTTCTGTAATAATCTGATTATTTATGTCAGGATGTACAGATCTAGATCGATGCTTTAGAGAAACAATTGATCTTTACTTTAATGTTTTCCACAGCATTCAAATGTCAAAATTCTCTACATCAAAACTCGATATGAAGAAACCCACAGAAATACATTTGGAAAAGAGTTTGCTGTAGATTCCTGTCCCAGTATTGTGTTGTATTTTGAAGCCATTAAAATATAAACTCGAACTCATTCGAATTCAGGGTATTATGCTTATAACATACATAATGTGTTTAACTTTAGTATTGTATGAGGAACATCAATATAAACTCTTGCTCATTCTAGTTCAGGATATTGTGCTTGTAACACACAAAATGTGCTTAACTTTAGTATTGTATGAGGAACATCAATATAAACTCTTGCTCATTCTAGTTCAGGATATTGTGCTTGTAACACACAAAATGTGCTTAACTTTAGTATTGTATGAGGAACATCAACATAAAATCTTGCTCATTCCAGTTCAGGATATTGTGCTTGTAACACACAAAATGTGCTTAACTTTAGTATTGTATGAGGAACATCAATATAAACTCTTGCTCATTCTAGTTCAGGATATTGTGCTTGTAACACACAAAATGTGCTTAACTTTAGTATTGTATGAGGAACATCAATATAAACTCTTGCTCATTCTAGTTCAGGATATTGTGCTTGTAACACACAAAATGTGCTTAACTTTAGTATTGTATGAGGAACATCAACATAAAATCTTGCTCATTCCAGTTCAGGATATTGTGCTTGTAACACACAAAATGTGCTTAACTTTAGTATTGTATGAGGAACATCAATATAAACTCTTGCTCATTCTAGTTCAGGATATTGTACTTGTAACATGCATAATGTGCTTAAGTTTAGTATTGTATCAGGAATATTTTCCTTCTCATTTCATCAACATCTAATTATGTTTAATATCAATATTCTCAAAGGGATTAACCGTGAACTAGTTACAATTCACTGGTATGTTTTCATCTGTTTCTTGTAATAATTTCGAATGCTTATGAGTGAGACATCTGGATCTGTATGATACTTGGCTTCCTGGCGCTCTTCCATTGTGATGAATTCAATTAAAAAGAAGTACCCCTGATTTTTATTATTTCATTATCAAATGATGAGTTCTAAGTATAGATTTTCTTGTTTGTAGTTGAAGTAGTTTTCATGGTGATTCAAAGAACTTTTCTATTGGGCTCTTTCTAAAGAATCAATTCCTTTTGCTGGAAAGACTAACACCTCAATTTCATATTTATAAATAAGTTTAATGAAAGTTTGTAAGTTTCTTTTAGGGTAGTCTGTGAATATTTCCATTTCGTTTCAACTTAGTCCTTTCAAAGTTTATGCAGGATCAGTTCTCTAATTTTTCCATAACTTTATACACATTATCAAAAAGTTTAATTTTTTTTATTCAGCACTAATGCTTTTTTGAAAACTTGCGTTGTTTATTTTTAATTGAAAATCTCCATCAATGTATCTTGTAAATTATTTTGTTTTTATTTATAATTCTATTGTCTTCTTTGTGTTGGTCTGTAGAACTTCAAGGGATTCATTCACTGTAACATCAAGATTTAACCCTTGGTCTTCATATTTCAAATAATTTTCTGCTTTTGTCCAAATAACAATATCATCAGCTAGCACATGCACGTTAATTTTTTTTATGGTTATGAAATCATTAACACATATATGTTAAAGCAGGTGCAACTGATAAGTGTCCCTCGAGGCAAAATTAATTCTCTTTGTTTGAAATTTGATTCCTGCTTTTTCTTTGTTGCTATGTGGGATAAGCATTTTTTTGTGCCACTTATACACTTTTCAACCAATTCCATAAACATTAAATTTATTTAGGAATTTTCTTCTCCATGTTGTATCATATGCTGTTTGAAAAACAATAAAGACAGCCGAAGAGCTGCAACTCGAATTAAAACAGGTTTTAGTTTTAGGAACGAATTTCACAATTTAATTACTAGTTGACATGTACAGAGGGTATTAACACATTTTTAGAACGATTTTGCGACCGTTTAACTGATGCTTAAAATATAAAGATTATTTTTTTAAATGCTCGATCTGATCAATTTCTTTTTTCTAAATTATAAGTCTGCATCGTTATTTCCATGACAGAAGAGATTTTTGCAATAGTTCCAGGGGTATTGCTTTCTATTCCTCTTCCACTACTTTCCAGAGTCCTTCTATCGTGGTGGGTTTGCGTTTAGAAAGAGTCTTTTTTAACAGACCAAACGCACAATAATCCATAGGTGAAACGTCAGGTGGCTTAGCAGGGATATGTTGAAAATGTATACACGCAATACCTGTACTAGTCATCATTTTTTTCATGGAAAGCAGTGGTAGTTTTCGAAGTATGACTTAAAGCTTTGTCTTGATGAAGTTCTCCTCTTTGAATGTCATTGGGATAAAGAAGAGGAATTTATTTTGTAAATATTGGAATTAAAACCTTCTCCTAATAATATGATGAGTTGATTTTAACATATCTTTCCATTCTTTTTATTTTTAATTTCCCATTGTTGGAGAAACCTCCGACAATCATAAACAACTTACTGAAACTTTCTTTATATTGACTGCAATGGGTTTGTACAATTTTTTCTCCTCATTTTCTATAGTAAAAAAACCTTCTTTTGTTACTGTCATTTAGGTAAACCCATGCTTCATCAAGGGTCACAATGTTTGTCCATTTATCTCCTGCTAAGTGGTTTTCATACAGGATTCTATAAATGTTTTTCGTTGAGCCACATGTTTCGGCAAAAGCTGGTGAACATTTTTTTAGCATTTTTAAGTTGTAAATACTGGTTTATTATTTTATTTATTGTTTCTACAGATGTATCTAAAGACTTTCAATTGATGGTGTTGGTGGATTTTCTCTTGTTATCTGCGGTTTCACTGTAGAAACATTTGAAACAGTCCGTACCTTTTACGGATATTCGTTTGGAGTCCTCTTTCCATGTAAAAATAATGATTGACAGTTTTTACCTATCCGATTAATAAAATTGTTTATTTTTCACTTAGAAATTTTAATATCATGAAACGTTTTTGAATTCTGGAATAAGAACGTTTATCTTCGGAAAACGCAAAAACATATTCTTTAGTTGACAGCATGTTTATATGTGACATTTTGAAAAAAAAAAAATTTAAAAGTAGCAGACGATATCTTTCATTTAAAATAATAATCTGTTGCCAAATATTTTTACTGTAAAACATTTACTTTTTGAAAATTCGTTATCGAAATCGTTCTAAAAATGTGTCAATACTAATGTGTATTTTCTAAAACTGACTTGTTCTGCTAAAACCTCATTTGAATAAAGATAATTCCTACGTCTTGCAGTTATCTTTCTTTCAGCGAGATTGATCAGTATAATTGTTTTCTTCAGGTGGATTTCCTGTCTTTAGAATCGGAATGGCTCCTGTTTTCAGACGATTTGTTAAGAGATCAGTGTTTTCACTCCAAGGTTTACTGTAAATCATTAACATAAAATTCTTTACAGATTATTCCAAATGTATTATGAGTTCTAGGAATATATTATTCGGTCCTGGTTGTTTACTGTTGTAATATTTTTAACAGCCTTATTCAGTTTTCATATTGAGAAATTCTCTGTAAAAATTGGGATTCCAGGATTACCTTTTATCCTCCAAAACTTTTCATTACACATTATTTTCCCATTTTATTACATCTTGTGTGCAGTTTTTATTAGCTTTAATTAGTTAACTCAAATTTTACAATTTTCTTAAACAAGATATTTATATGAAACATTGAAAAATTTAACTGTTTTTAATTTTTCAAATGTAAATGAAAAATATGCAAAGTAATTGAGTAATTATAAACTTGTTTATGCTTAATATAATTAGATGCCCGTAATTTTAAAAATAAGCTGTCTTATTTAACTGCATAAAAATATAGATTTGATAAATTTATAAAATTTATTACTTCTAAATAGCCTTTTTACATTTATTGTTTATTTTCATATAAATGCAAATAGCTTCTATACTTTACATTAAACGTAAACACAAATTTATTTTGGTTTACCAGTTTATTTCTATAAAAATAAAGATGTTTAAAAAAATAAAAGTAAAAATAAGTTGAATAAAAGTAAAGAAAACAAAAATAACGAGTGAATTTTATTAAAATCTTATTTTAAAGGATCAAAAGACACACATTTACACGGGACAAAACGATATCCCAAGTAAAAGTTAATATCTTGTAAGTTATAACTTTATTTCATATACTATGTCGCACATATAACAAAAAGTAAAGCATAATCATATGTATTTTATTTCTCTGCAAAAATTTAATTTTCAAAACAGTAAGATTAGAAAGTAAACAGTTTATTTTAATTTATTATATTAATTGAAATTTTTTCAAAGGAAAGCATGTTTGATTTTTCTTGCCATGAAATATTCAATCAGTAATGTTTTCGAATGCGGTTAAAATTCTTTTCCTTTTCTGCTCTTTGCATATAAAACTTTCATTGGCATACATTTTAATCTTTTAAAATTCGAAATCATTTATTAACATTTGGTGTGGTTCAAAAGTTAAAATAATTATATTTGATTTTTGTTTCTATGCATGAAATATATTAATAGATACAGATTTTATTAGAAACTTTTTCCAGCTTATATTTTAACATTATAAAAATTGGTTAATTTAAATAAAATTTTTCTCAAAAATTAAATAATTTTTAAAGTAAATTTTAAATGTGAGAAAATTTGATTTAATATTTGTTTTCACAAAACTAATAAAACATTCAGTTTATATTGTTATAAATATTCCCATGTTAAAAATATAAAAAAATAACTTTTTTATGTTATTTACAGTATAAAAATGAGAATAAACTACGTTATATGTTCTTATATTTGATTAAGATATAATTATGAAGTTCATTAAGCATATATATATTTTATTAATGAATGAAATTTTAAAACTTATTTCTGAATACCCAAAGTATTGTAATTGGAATCAAAGCAGATTGAAAAAAAATTATTATTAGACTTTAAATTTATTTTAAAAAAATCAACAAACAAAGGTTATATTAACACTTTCATTAAAAATAAATAATATTCTTCTAGATATTATATTGTATTATAATCTACATTAGCGAAGACTAATTACTGTTTTTCATTCAAAAACTATTCAATTTTGATAACGTTATTTCACAAAAATACTGGGTAAATAAAATATTTTAGCTACTGATATATTTACAATTAAAAATTTAAAAATGATTTTTAAAAACTTTTTAAATCAAATTTTTAAAAGAAAATAATTTAAAGATATTATAAAGATAACATAAACGGCATGACACCATTTTATGGATTGTTTAGATGCCTAAGGCGCATTTTATCTATCTCCGCTTAATTGGTGGGTCATATTTATGTGTTGCAAAGGAAGAAACCACGAAATTTCCCAAACATTCGCCCCAACATACATACTTGCAGAATGCAAGAAGCATAACATTCATCTTCTATTGTTCAACAGTGCCTGTGATCCAGTCCAGGACATTACATTCTGCAGAACAATGTCACACCTTTAGGTCGGGGTCCAAATTTAAAAACAAAAATATTGTTTATGTTCATTATATAAAATAGTATCAAATGAATTTTAAGTTACTTCCAGAATTGGTATTTTTTGTAGAAAAAATTTGTGAATTTATAAAAAATAAGTTGAAGATTTTTATTTCTATCTTAAAAACAATATATATATATATATATATATATATATATATATATATATATATATATATATATATATATATATATATATATATATAAGCAATGGTGTATTAAATGATGTTAGTCTTTAAAGAGTCAAACAAAATATAAGTACTCTAGTTTTTTGTTTTTTTTATGTTATTCTTTAAAATTTAAAATTGAGATTAATTCTTATTTTCTTTGCTTATAAATAAGTTTCCATTAATTTAAACAACACCGGAAAACATGAAAAGTTAAATGGTAGTATTGTCAATGAAAGGACAAGCATGTTTTAAAAATTTGAGATTTCAACATTTTACTAGGATAACTCATTTGGGCCAATGATGAAATATTTATGCCGAGAATGTAATTTTCATGTTCTGGATTTTTCGGGAAAATTGAGGGAAGTATTCAGCTCTGTATATTTTATATATCAGAATAAATATCTGATGAATATCTTTGGCATTTTATACATGAAATTATAAAATGTAATTTACTTTACATGGTAAACATTTCCTAAAGCTTATGTAATTTTTATTTGAACTCTTTTTTTTAAATTTTTTTTTTACATTAACGTCTATGATATAGCAGAGTTTTGATAAGGATTGCATATAAATTATGATTACCAAATTTCAGAATAGAAAGTTTTTCGAATTTTACAGCCAGTTTCTGATTGCTAGATAATTATTCTGTAATTTATTTTTACTCTCTTTTATTCATTCAATATAATACCCTAATTAAAGACACTTTATCCCACATTAATTTCTTTTTATTATGTTTAAGACTGTTACATCTAAAAAGAACACGTATGTTTTCTGCATGGATGCAAAAATTTCTTCATTATTATTAGAAACAGAATTTTACAACTCATTAAATCTAAATCTAAAATACAGAATCTATCATCTTCATAAAGTAAATGAAACATAATTTAGTTTAATTCCATAAAACATTTCTATTCAAACTAAAATTATCATTTATAATGTTCAGTAGTAGAATCAAAAATTAAACGTAATTTATTTTGTTTATGATTAAAGATTTTATCATTATATATAAGAATTAATTTCCATTGAATTGACTTACTATGTATAAGAATTTATATAAATTATTTTTGTTTTTTATTTGAATGCTTAAATAGGCCTTATTTTCCATTTATTTGCTGTGTTTAATAAATGTAAATAATATTTTTCTAAAGAGTTTATGTCGTAAATCCCACTTAGACTATATTATTAATATTATATTATAGATTATAAGCATCATTTGTGGAGTCACATTCAGCATAAAATATCATTTTAAACTCAGAAATTATGTATTTAATAAAATACATGAAAACAATTTACAGCAAAATTTATATAAATATTTAAAGATTTTACAGAAAAATCGATCATATAAAAAGTCGGAAAAGGTTCTTTATTTAATGTATTTAAACGTATTTATGCTAAAGAACTTGATGCATAAAATATCTTGAAATAAATAATACAACTGCGTCTATGAAAACGTATAAAAAATCTGTTATATATTCATGGTTTAATCCTTCTTATTTATCAAGAATATAAATTATATTGATTTTAAATTTTAATGTAATTTCAAATGCTTATTAGAAATCAGGGGAAAATAACATTGTTTTTTTTATACTTAGACAAAATTATAAATTGTATAAGTGAATAATAATATCTCTTTTCATTGATAACGCATATGTTTATAATAGATTTTTCCAATTACTATATAAAGAAGCTAAATTTTAAAGCATACATAAATTAGTATCGTATGTCTTATGATATATATAAAACAAATCCCATAAATTTATAACTGCATATAATTTGCTGTTTACTTTTTTCAATTTATTTATATCTTTTATAAACTAGAAATAATTCAAAGTTGAGATTTTAAAATCAACTAAACATTAAAAAATGTCATTTTTATTTATTAATAAGTCAATTTAATCACACTATTTAGTTGAAAATTTTGTAAATAAATAATTTCGATTCTGTCCACTGGTAACTTATAAGTGGATGATTGATATCTTTTAATTAAAGCAGTTTTACAAATGTATTTTAATTATTTAGTTAAAAGTCAATGAAACTAAGAATTGGTTACCACAAAAATATTTGCGAGTTTTTTTTTAACATTCATTTTATATTTGCTAAAATTTATTTCAGTCAAAACACATTATACATCGATGTTATCAGATTATCATACATTACTGACACATACATTGCATTACTCATACATTTATAAAGTATTTCTACAGTAAATTCTTTATTTTAAAAATGAAATTCAGCAAACGGAGCTCAATTCATATGAAATTAATTTGCATCAAAACCAATATATCTGTTGAAATTTTAATTAAATGTCTTTTTAATAATTTATCTGCAGAGTTCTTCAGCAGATAAGTTAATAAAAAGCAAATGCGCAGTTTTTAAATGAAATCTCGTTTGTTGTAATTTAAAAATTACATAAGTGAATTTAAAATTACATAAGATTACATCATCATGTGTTTTTAAGCTTAGTTTTAGCTGTTACAAAAGATCTGAATTTAAGTTCTTATTTCAATTAAAATATGTGTGTGAGAGAGAGAGAGAGAGCATTAAAATATTCAACGATAATTATAAAATATTAAATTAAATTATATAATTTCTACCTTTAACCCCCAAGCAGAAACCCAACATTTTTTATTGTATACATATAATGGAGGTTGGAATATTGTTTTAAGGTCTCAATCCATTTATCACTTTTAAATGTTGAGGGATAGATGGAGTTTTATTCCTTTAGGCCAAGAGCGAAATAATATATCATTTTGAAAGATTTCTAATAATTTATCTAACATGAAAAATGTATTTTGAATAGAATGAATTACTACAGAAGTTTAGAAATGTATAGAATTCTTAAATAAACTTTGATCAAAATGTCTTTGTGAAATAATGAAGTGAAGCTAAGGAAAACAAAAATATTTAATTACATTATTTAATGGAGTAATTTAAAACTAACAACATTCATAATTATATGGTAAATCTATTAATTGAATGCCTTTATCTTTATATAAGTTTTTAATTACAGAAATATTTATAATTTAAAACCATGGGGTGAATCATTTTCGCTTAATTTCAATTAATGATTTAATTGAAGGATTTAGCGGAATAATTTAAAATTAATCTATTGAAAAAATATTAAGAGATATTTTCATGTGGCTGCTAGAATATTTAAAGGAGTTTAAATGTAAAATTATTTGCATTAAACTTATTTTGGGGAATCAAACTAAGTTTGGTCTAGATATTTTTTAATTTTTAAGTTTACCAAACTTATTTCAGCACATAACTGCTTTTGTGTTGTACATGATAAGTCTTCATGGTTGTTTACAAGTAAATAAACCATTTAAGCAAACTAAAGCATTTGCATTTAATTTAAAAAATAACGAATTTATTTTCAATGAATAGGAACATTAATAAAGAATCGTCATGTATGACATATTTAAATAATAAAATTACATCTGTCTGTCCTCCTCTTCCATCCATTCAAATTATCAATAGCATAAAATGTTTAATGAGAATGATTTTAAAATAAGAACCAAGTTTAAAAAACTTTTACAAGACTATTATGAAATATAAATTAATAAAAAAATACTTTATAAAACAGAGATTATAAAATATCTATTTAGTTTTCTTATATAAGCAAAATTAGAGATTAAGTAAATACAAAGAAGTAAAAGTTATTTTTATGCGTAAAGCATATTACTAATTAATGAATTTAATTTATAAGAAATTACATGCATAATTAGAATTTAAAATTACACAAGTAAATGAATATTTGATACCTTTAAGCAACTGAATAACCAAAACATGAAAATTACATTATTAACTTAAGCCAGAAATAAATTTACAAAATGTAATTCTAAGATAAACTGACTGTGCAAGAAAATAATCTGTGTGTATTACAATGAATATTTTATACTTAAAATCAAAGAAAATAGAAGACAAATCTATTGCTACAATAGCAATTTATTGCTCTTACGTAGGCTTCTTGATTCTTTTGAGTTGTTCGGAAGCTAATTTTGTTTTTTCCCAACAGAGGATTTAATTGTATTTTTTTTTGCACCCAACTTCACACTTAAGCCGTATAATTACTATAGTCTTTAATAGCTGATATAGCATGTCTTGTGTGTGAAAAATTCCAATTAATTCAACACAGTAGTTTTTGGTTGATGCCCTTTTAAATATGGAGAGCGATTAGCAGCATTTTTGACATATCTTACTGTTTTATTACGGAAAGGGTAAAAATGCTGTTCAAGCCAGAAAGAAATTGACTGATGTGTATGGAGAAGGCGTGTTGACAGTACGCCAGTGCCAGAAATGGTTCGCTAATTTTCGATTCGGCAATTTTGATGTCGAAGATGCACCACGTTCGGGAAGGCCGGTTGAAGATGATAAAGTCGCGATAAAGGCATTAGTTGATGCAAACCGGCGAATATTAACAGTTTATGACCACTTGAAAGGCCTGGGATTATCCTCGAAGTTCGATGTATGGGTTCTCCATGTTCTCACAGAGAGAAATCTGTGTCATCTCATTGACGTCTGCGATTCGCTTCTCAAACGTAACGAAAATGATCGGTTTTTGAAGCTCATCATCACTGGAGACGAAAAATTGGTTGTAGGCAACCATTTCCAAAGCAGATATTCACCAAAAAAATGTGATATTGTCTGTTTGGTGGGATTTTAAGACATCGTTTTTTATTTATTTATTTATTTTTTAGCTGATACCGCATAACACAACGATTAATTCATCAGCTGGACAAACTGAATGATGCACTTCAACAGAAAGGGTCAGAACTAATCAATAGGAAAAGTGTAGTGTTTCAGAAAAAAAAAAACAACGCGAGACTTCTCACAAGTTTGGTCACTGGTCAAAAGTTTTTACAGCTTGAATGGAATACAATGCCACACCCACCATATTCTCCAATTCTGAAAACATTGGATTATTATTTGTTCTGGTCACTCCAAAATGTTTTAGACGGTTAACCTTCACCTCAAATGAGGAGATCAAAAACCACCTCGATCAGTTTTTGCCAGCAAACAGAGCAAAAATTTTATGAGCTTGGAATTATGCTACTACCAGAAAGATGCCAAAAGTTGTTGTACCCGAACGGCCAGTATATAATTTAATAAAGTATTTGATTATTATACGAAAACTGCCTTTCATTTCAAAAAAAAAAAAAAAAAAAAAAAAAAAAAAAAAAAAAAAAAAAAACGAAATTATTTTTAAAACAACCCAATAGCATGACTAGATGCAGAGGGGTGGAGAACAGGTTTTCAATGATAGAATTGCTTGCAAAGCAACGAATAATTACTATTAAAGAATCAATTACTTTTAGTGTGGCCCACCTTGTTTAGTGGTCAGCGTGCCTGACTGAGAATAAGATCATGGGCTCAAATCCTGGCATGGATGTACTTTCTCTCTCTACCTATCCTGTCTTTGTCCTTTTCAGTGTATGAATGAAGTGTGAATGGTTGCCTACCCTATAAACTGGTCCCAATGGCATGTGTTTACTGAAACAGTAGGACTCCAGACCAAATATGGTTCAATTTGCAAAAGTGGAGCAGCGCACCCAATATTGTCAGCCTAGTTGACACAAGACAAAAAAAGAAACCCTTTTGGGATTTGAACAATTCATAATATTTTTCTCTCTTACAAATATTACCTCTTAAATGTAACTCCTATGATAGAGTTCAATTTAAGTGCCTCTCAATATGTTTTGTTTACTCCTTGAAAAGGCACCTTGATATATTTTTTCATATTTCTGTGTTTGATTGACGGCTTACTGGTATTTTTTGCATTAAATTTTTCATAATATTATTTACAGTCTTACGGAGATTGTGAAAAGCTACAAGCATTCACTCTCGAAGTATGAACTGAACCCTGCTTAAACTTCGTGATTGGAAGTCAGAGCTCTAACTGTTCACTTTGGCACTGGCTTTTGCAAGATGTATTTGGTCATTCTTCAAACTCAGATGTATTTATATATACATATATTGTATATATATATATATATATAAAGAACAAAGTCCTTTAGTAGCCTCAAAAGAGTAGTCAGCAGTCATAAATTTTAAAACTTCAGGGCAGTTCTTGAGGTGATCCACATCCATAATCATCATGATTGAACAATGGACAACGATCGGATTCCATTACACCTAGTCGATGCAGATGCGTTTGCAGGTAGTCATGGCCATTTGTCACCCCGAAACAAGCCACACCAAAAATCGTGGTAAGGAGCCAAGGATTTTATTGTTCCCATCAAGCAGAGTTTTCCATTGCCTGTCCAGAACCACATCAGCATAAAGGGAAACTCTGTCATCCTTTATTTTACTAAGGATTACACTTTTGAAGTTACGCGAAGGCAAAGGGGGATTTGGCTGGAACATAAAAGAACCAGCTTTCGCAATTCTGTCTGCATGCGCAGTTCCAAAAGTATCGCTGTGATTCGGGATACCTTTACATAGTGGTGGTTCGTATATCACTTTACTCCACCAGGAAAAAGTAGGTTTATGTTTGATTTCCTAAAAAGTCACCACCTATTCTACTCTTCTATATGGTCGAATTGGCACCTCATAGTACTATGGACCAAACGTGGCACATTCTAACCTATACTTTATTCTAAATTACTATTCCCAACATAGCAAATTTATTTGAACTTCGCAACATGACAAATGGCTTTGTCTTTCATGAAGAAGTAAGAATATAATTCACAAGATTGCCAAAATATAAGAAGTATATGGTCAACTAAGATTCTGGAGTAGATCTTAAAGTTAACTTTATGAAATTTTTGAACCAGAAACCATTGGAAGGAAAAATACCTAATGTATATTTCTGTCTATTCTATGAGATTCATTATTTGTATGATGATTTCGAGTGAAACATTTATCTTCAAGCTGACAGATTATATTCAAAACTTCGATAGCGATCCTAACTTTGAAGCAGCAGGTCCCGGTTTCAAAACCTGGTTTGGGCATAGATGTTCATTTCTCTCTCTTTGACTTTGGAGTTCTCTATGATATCGCATTCGGGGTAAAGATGGCTCGATGGCAACTTATACAGTCTGTGTACCAGATGCATGTAAAGAGCGCAACTTATACAGTCTGCGTGCCAGATGCGTGAAAAGATGGCAACTTATACAGTCTGCGAGCCAGATGCGTGAAAAGATGGCAACTTATACAGTCTGCGAGCCAGATGCGTGAAAAGATGGCAACTTATACAGTCTGCATGCCATGTATAAGTTTCCATCACCTTCGCCTTTTTACAAACACTGAAATCGAAACTTGTCACTGAAAAAGATAAGGATGAATCTTGATTTAGAGTTTAAGTGCATTTGTCACCGATTCGACAATCATTTACCACCGGATCTTTTTAAATTTTGTGCCGATCTCATAAGTTATGTTATTAAAATTTTATAGTTGAATAGAGCTATAATAACAAAATAGATTGGCTTAGACGATTGATATTCATAAAAACAATTCCAAGGCTCCGCCAGAATTTCTCCTGGACGTGGACTAAGGTGCAATTCCTCTAAACTATTTGGAACAATATTGTTTTTGAATGTCTGTAGGTCTTAAATATGCTTTTTAGTTAACAATTTCATAGTGCCAGAATTGTACAATAATATATATGTGGGATCTTAGATAAATAAAATTATCAAAATCAGTAGTACAAACCAGGTGCTCCATTGCATATGTCTTTGTCTGTGTCACTCCAAATCCAAATAATCACCTTATTACTATTCATTTTAGAATAGTTATTGATTTTGATTATATTTTATCTAGCTAAAATCTCACATATACATGGTACGATTCTGACGCTATGAAATTGTTAACTGCAAATTAGTTTAAAGTTCTTTGTTAATCTTCCTTCTTAAAACACTCAAATATACTTTGATGTGTTTTCAAAAGATATAAGTAAGGAAACGCTCATAAACTTCTAAGCACAGGCAATAGATTTGGATGCATAAAGCAAAAGTGCTATGCATACACTTATTGCTTAATAACTAACATCAAATCCAAAACATTCCACTAGGAGAAGAGTACAGTACTAGTACTTAGTCACAGTTTGCTTTAAACAATTGTTTAAAGCTGAATAACCGAACAATCAATGAGAAGATAGTTTGTTAAGACTTTATATCATTCTCCGAGGGAATGTAACTGTGAGGGATTTTCCCATAGAATAAACTGCATTCTTACATTGAAATTATTTAAGACGAAGAAAATTCTCATATACTTTCCGCTACAGGTGTACAGGCAGATAATAACAACGAGATAGTAATCTCTTCCATTTTATAGCGAATGCTATTGAATATAGAATTTTCCTTTTGTACCATATACCACCGTGAACTCTTCTATTAACCATATCATATTTTTATCAAAATATGGTTTATTTTACGTAACTACTCAGTCTAAATGAATTTTAAATTTCATAAATTTATAAGAATAAAAATATCTAATTTTCGTTTTTTGCTAACACTTTATTTTAATTTATAACTGTTATAACAAAACTATCACTGACGTTTAAAAATATTTACTTACCTCCTCCATATTTCGCCAGATATCCTTGTACACGCAGTTTGACTTTCAAAAATAATTAACAGTGGTAGCTTGTTTAGTCTAAATAATCTTGCAGATAAAAGTATAATTGAATTATATGTAAAGTATAAACATTGGAGTGTAAAATAATATTTTTAAATATTGTAAAATCATCCTAATGTGGATGTAATAAGTATGTATTGTTATACTGGTGGATGTTGCCCCCGCAATCACAACATATACATGTGCATGCATATATATATATATATATATATATATATATATATATATATATATATATATATATATATATATATATATATATTATATATATTATATATATATATATATACATATATATATATAAATATATATTATATATATATATATATACATATATATATATAAATATATATTATATATATATATATATATACACATATACATATATACACATATACATACATATATATACATATACATATATATATACATATATATAAATATATATATATATATATATATATATATACATATATTTATATATATATAAATAAATAAATATATGTATACATACATACATATACATATATATACATATATATATATATACATATATATATATGTACATATATATATATATATATATATATATATATATATATATATATATATATATATATATATATATATATATATATATAACATCTTTTTGAGAACTCCATGAATAATAATCGATGATAACCTTGATGGGATCGAATAGTAAAATAAATTTGACAATTTATTTCTTAGCCAGACGGAAGTCTGCGCAATTTTTTCCTTCACCAGATGCTATTTAACTAAGTTCATCAATCATACTATTCTTTCCTTTGGACACTTTTGCTAATGTGAACGCCATCCTTTCTCTTTAACTATTCCTCTGATGGCGATATTTATTGGGGTGAGTTTGCGCAATGAGGTTGTCAGAAATAATATAAAAAGAATCTTGTTAAGCTATATTGCATAATTTCATACACTTGGTGCTTGAAAATACATCATACACTTATTATTTTATTTTGCTCTTTTAATGTGTTTCATAATTATTTCTGTTTTTTTATGAGTGGCAATTTATTATTTAGCTTTTAAGTTACAGGTCACGCAAATAATGTATTTTCTACCTTGACTTTTTCAGCTGCTTTGCATATATTAGTAGTATTTTTTGACTTCTAATTTTATTTTTATGGAGTTTTAAAAAGTATTTCCTAATTTGTCTGCATTAACTACCTGATAATTTTTACAGCTATAACTTTTTATTTGGAAAATAACTTTTTTTGGATTAATATTACGTTTTTTACTAACTATGGAGTTAAGAATCTAGTACAGTATAGGAGATCCACAAATTAAACGACGTAGTGTATTCAAATGTGTAATCAAGTAAGATTATAACGCTTAATATAAAGATTACACCGGTTTCTTTTAAATATTCAGATTTAAATGATTAAATGCAGATTTTGAATTTGAAAAGAAAGAATTATAATACATAGCACCTTATCACATGAATTTAATCATTTTATTCAAAATATTTTTATAATTAATGTATTGCAATATTTTTTTTGAAGCCTAGTTCGTTCAATAGAATCATTTAAAACTATTTCTATTGTTATTTTCTAAAATTTTCTTTCTCTAGCTTAATAGAAGTGTTCTATGATACATTTTTTGATATTTTCTATATACATTATTTTTTTATTGTTTTTTTCATTATTTGACATTCGAAAAAAATTTTTATTTTTTATTTTGATAAGATTTTGAAAAATTAATCTAGATATTGTAATCTTAGATTTGGATTGTTGTATAATAAACGTAAAGGCATGTTCATATTTAACCAGAATTCAAATTGAAAAATCTCTGTAATTACTTAATGTTTTTTAGAACAATATAAATTATTTTTCACATCCAGTTGTTTTAAAAGGATTTTTCGAAAATACTCCTGTATTTAAATTAATACATTTATTTTTCTCTTTATTTTAGCGTGTTTCGTTTTCTGAAAATAAATTTGAACAATTGGTTATTAAATACATTTTGATAAAATTAATGTCTTTTGAATTGTTACTTATACACTTTAATTTGATCAGTGGTTTCTGAATTCTTATTTATAAATTTATGTATATTTATTCACTATAATGTTTATTATTTCATTTCTTGAAAAAAAATTGCATGGTATACGATTTATAAATTTGCATCCCCATTTAATTTTAAAATTCACTAATAAATTAACACAATTATTTTACATTATTAAAATTTTATTAATAGATACATAGGAATATAAAAAGTGAGGAAAAATAATATAAAGAAAATTCGGTTCATTTCCTTTTATAAAGGGAAAAATACATGTCAGATGGCTGGAATTGGGAATGGTGTTTATGGTGACGATACTGTAACAGCTAAATACGTGGAATTTTTGTTTCGTCCATTCCATTCAGGCATTTGGCATATTTGATGTTAAATATGTACTTCTCACAAGCAGGCCCGTTGTCGAAAATGTTGATAAAATTATAGAAATAATTGAAGTTGACAGGCATGTTAGTAGTCGTAGCATCCCCCAGGAACTAAAATCAACTCGAAATCAGTTTCGAACTATTTTCGCAAAGTTAGATTAAAAAAGAAGCTCGATGTTTGGGTGTTTCTCCAATTAACACCAAAACATTAACACCCTTTTCTCAAAAAACGTGATGGATCGAATTTCCATCTGCGAAGCCTTAGCCAAACTGTATTAAATCGACCTATTTCTTAATGGATGGTGACTGCGGATGAGAAATAGGTCACATACGACAGTATATATTGTGCAAAAACGATCGTGGTTAAAGCGCGGTGAAGCAGTTGAAACGGTAGTCAAACCAAGACTAACGGTCAAGAAGGTTCTACTGTGTATTTGGTGGGACTGGAAAGGAATAATTTATAATGAGTATGGCCAAATATTAAATTAAGATCACTACTATCAACAACTGGACTGTTTGAAGCTAGCGATTGACCAGAATTGGCCAACAGGAGAAGTGTTGCTTTCCATTAGGACAACGCCAGGCCACACACTTCTGAATTGATTCACCAGAAACTCTAAGAGCTTGACTGACAAGTTTTAATTCACGCACCATATAGGCCAAACCTGGCAACAAGCAATAATTACTTTTTCTCGCATTGCAAATTATCCTGGGTGATCAGAAACTGGGATGAATAGAAGATTGCGAAAATCAATTACTAGAATTTTATCCAATAAGGACTATGAGAAAGACGTTATGAAGCTACCTTTAAAATGGTGACAAATTATACAACAGAACAATGCATATTTGACCCAAATCGGAAAATCTGAAACGTGTTAAATAAATCTTGAATTTTAGGCAAAAATAATAAATTTCTTTTTTCCCAACCTACTATAAACTGAATTATGTCTTTATAAAATTGATTTACTGAATGCATAAATGCTGGCAATGCAAAATTATTGTAACGACACTCCATTTGACATGTCAAAATGAAATTGACATGAAAAGATTATGCGAATTATTTTTTTCTTCATCTGGTAATTTATCTGATTTCATATATTTCTTTCTGCCAGTTTGACTCTTTAAATTGTCAACCAGAACTTTTTGCTTTTTTATCAAATTAATTTGATAATTGATGGTAAATTTAATTGCTTAAAATAGTTATTAATTAGAATATAATTGTTTTAAAGTTTTCTGAAATTGACAATAACATCCAATTTTGATGAAAGTGAAATTAAGATTTAAAATATAATTAGTTGTTAAAAATTTAGGTTAAAAATTAAATGATGATTAACACTTAAACAAATTAGAATAGTTTGATATTATAATTTTATGATCTATAAAGAAAATAATTGATTAATTATGTAAAAAATATTGCATAATAAAACAATCAGACTGTTTTTCAAAGTTTGAAAAAAAAATGCTGCAGAATTAAGTAACCCTATTTCACACAAATATTTCATTGAGGGAAAATAATCACATATTTATTTTTAATTATGATTGGATGTTATATTTATGAATCGTACTTTAAATGCATAAATATTGTACAAAGTCAATAAGCAGCTGTTATAAAACACGAATATTTGCAAATGAATAAGTATCAGTGTACTTCTACTAACGATATATAAAGTTTACATGCTCTTTTGTTGTGTCAATAAATTATTAAATTTAATTATTAAGAACTTAAAACATTTTTGTACGGTGAAAATCGTGATCTTTGAAAATGACAGCAAGAAATAACAGAAGTTTTCAAAAACTGATCAGCAATTTATATAATTACGAGTGACTTTTAATTATCATTGAAAAAATTGGAAGGAAATTTAGTTCAAATAAGTTTTGATCTTGGTTCAAAAATCAAAACATTTAAAGTAACACATATACCAAGTGTATAGCAAATGTTTTGAATGGGCTATTATTAATTATTCGGAATATATTACGGAATATATTTATATAATATGCAGAAAATATATCGTTTGTCTGTTTTTTCTGTATTATTTTTTTCATCGATTTATGCTTTAATTTGTTTCTTTTCTTTGCAACCCGTTTGTTTTTTAACCTTGAATAACCTCTAGACAGATCATTTTAATTTTTATTCAGGTAGAGTAATGAATTTCAAAATATGTTACTAGAATTTGCAACTAGAAAATCTGTACCTTTAACAAGTTTACGTTTAGCTAATTAAAAACCTCGGTATTATATACGCATTCTTCATCATTTATTGATGTCCAATATATAATTTCTTTATAATAATTAAATTTCACTATTCTGAACTCGTATGTAATTAGTGCAAAGAAATTTTCTCTAATGTTAAATGAATGGAATTGAACTTTTTTTGTAGTTTTGATATGTTTTAACTCAGAAACGTTTTTGAAAACCAAAAACTCTTCTACAAATTACACGGTATACATGGAATGCCCTTAAATTATACAAGAACATAACATCGAATCTATCTTTAATTTTAAAATCAAAACTTTAATCTGCCATATTTTGACACTTTTGGAATATTATTTACATTCATATGATTTGAAAAAATTCAAAATTTTTACTTGGTTTAAAAGGGGCTTGTTTTAATAACTGAATTAATGTACTTGTTTTAATGTTTTAATGATTAATTTTAAAGGGGCTTGTTTGAATAATTGGTGTGTAAGAAATATTACGCTTTACTTAGCTGTGATACTTACTATCTTGCAATTTTATACTTAAATGAATATAATTACCAACCTATAAGAAGTATTTTAACAAATTTAATCTACTAGTTTAAAATAAAAAATTAAAATCTATTTACAATTATAGATTTGTAAGCAAAAATGTTATTTTTAAAATTTGGTTAACTGTTTAAAAAATTGTAACATTTCCTCTGATAGTCATGATGAAAGTTACAGTTATAATTAAATATATATTTTTGTACTTATTAGATAAGTTAAATTTAATTAAAAGTATTTTACAAATTGGCGTAAATTTTTTGTATTTATTATTAATTCCATCATATTTAGATATAATAAAGAAACTATATTATGCATAAAAAATCTTTTTCCATCGGTGACGTACCCTATGTCACAACAAGGCCAGAAACGGCTACTCATTTGTCGTTACCCAGCGAGCAACTGTGAACCAAGTCGCGGAAGCGAGTAGCGTTGCTCGTGCCATAACACCATAAAGTCGTTTATAGAGTGAACCACATTCATACACCATCATGCATGAAAAGACAGACAAACACAAGGAGACAGAAAGTAATATCCATTGCCGAACCGGGATTCGAGCCCGAGACCCACATCTCAGGAGACAAGAACGCTAATCACTCCGCCATCGGTCGGCTGTACATATCATACTTAAAATTTCTTAATGATGTTTCAATTTTGAATGTTTTTTTCCCATTATCACTTTACATTCATTGTATATAATTTTGACAAAAATGCTTTTTAATCACTTGATTCCTAGAAACTGATTTCGTGGCAGAAAATTTTAAGTACCAAAAAATTTGTAATTTTTTTTTATTTAGAAAAATTTATTTTAATGCATGTAGAATAAAATGTGTCGCAAGAGAAGACACCATAAGAATTCCCAAGCTCCAACCTCGACAAACGTGGATGCGGACTGCACAATTTTTTCCCACTGTTGAAAAATGGTTGAACAGTTGAATAAGGCCCTCAGATCGAACCCAGGGCCTTATGCTCCATGTAAAGTATGCTATCCTACTGATGGACCATAAAAGAAGTTTTATTTGAAAAAAAAAAAAAAAAGATTTACCCATGGACGAAGCAGTTTACAGAGTGCAAAATATGCATTTGTATAAAAGAATCGACATTTTATAATAGATCTTATTATTTTACAGGATTCCTTTTATACTAAAACAATTTCATTCTATTACAAATAAAAAAAAACAATACCAAAATTATATATTACATGGTGACAAATTTATCCTGTTGACCAAAAATATTGTATTGAACTAAAAACATGGAATTTATTTTCAAAAAACTAACTTTACTGAAGTCATTTGTTACTTAGATACAACATATTTAAGTATTTTCAAAATGGCCTCCTAGGACATCATTACAGAGCTTTAAGCGTCACTTAAAATCTTCTGCAATGGGCCTAAAATCTTCATCAGGTATTAATTTAACCCATTCCTTCTTAAGAATAGCCTTTAGGCATTCCCAAACTTCGATATGGCTTAGAGCATACTCTTGATTGCAGAATAGACCAAACACTATAGTCCATTGGGTTTAAGTTAGGTGAATAGGGGAGCCACATTCCCACTGCTATGAAATCTGGTAGATTTGCTTGACACACCTTGGGGTAGAATCTTGTTGACGAACCCAAATGCTATTTTTAAAATATTTTTGGGCCCAAGGAAGTAAAACCGATTGTAAAATCTCATTGCATTATATGGTCCATTTCATTTTGACGCCCTGATCTGTGAAACCCAAAGGTGTTTTCCTAGATTCACAAATACCTCCCCAAACCATAGTGTTTGCTGACGTTCTACTCTTGTGGTGGCACTAGGATGATCAAATGACCAATAATGGTCATTTTGAGGATTATAGGATTGTTCAGTTGTAAAAATGTTTTTCGTCCATGAAGATGAAATGCTTCCATGCACTTTTTGCAGACTTTCGAAGGAGAACTCGGCATATTTGCATCCGTGTACGCTTATTTCAGTTAGTTTCTGTACTTTTCGAAATTTATATGGTTAAAGTCCAATTTCTACTTTTGCAATTTACCTAACTCATTCTGTATTAACCCCTATTTCTTTAGCTATTTTTGTTATTGAGCTTCCTTGATTTCAGTTAATTCGTTTCTTGATAATTTTGCGAATTTTATTTGTATTCCTAGCTCTTTTCTTGGTTTTCGGGTCCATCATCATCAATCTCCAAGAATCGTTTTCATTCTCCAATAATCGTTCATTGGTTTTTAATATTATTTCAAGCAAGGAAATAAAATCTACCGACTTGTTTTACTAAAAGTAAGATCTCTTAAGCAAATGAAATTATTATGAAAAGTAGTGGACATGAATTAAACCAATGAAAACAAGTACTGTTTTGTCAACAGTATAAAGTTGTCACCCAGTGTAATTATATAGATAATTTGTTAACCTATTTTCTTTATTACTCCCACTTGATTCAACACACAACTATACTCTAAATTATATGTAGATGGGCATGTCATTATCAAAAACATACAGTATTCAAATTGTGTAGCCTTTTTTGACTGAGAAAGGCTTCATCACGATAGCTAATTGATGAGATGATAAATGTTTCAGAAGCACAGCATTTTTACTTACTAGATTGAGCAAGATTAGTTACAGATATTTTATAAAGAGTGGCTTCCAGTTTTATTTTGATGAATAAAATTCTGTAAAAAGGCAATTTTTGTTAAAAAAAATAAAAAAAATAAATTATGTCTACATCAGTTTATCAAACAATTTTAGAGGCCTGGTGTGGTCTAATATTATTATCATTAAGGATCTGTTATGAGCCGAAAACGTTTTTAAATGTATTCTTGAGAAATGAAGAATTTGAAACAATCTATGCATAAATGAAATTTCAATATGAATCAATGAAGAGTGTCACATAAATAAAAATGTCAATATCTAAATATTAATAATGTGTGAAGTAAAATTAATTGTAAAATTGAATAACAGAATTTAACATTCAATTAGAATCATTCAATTTCATTATATTTTAGGCAAATTTGTTACAGTTTTGAAAAATCAAAATCAATTAGATTTAATACTTGAATTGATGGTAACTTGAATGTAATTTATTGCTACACATTATCAAAGGCACGCGCACTATGATGAAATGTCATCAATATACACAATATACATATTTGTACACAAATATGAATATTGTGTATAAATATGTATATTGATGTACAAGCATACAAATACATTTAAAAACAATTTCGAATAATATCAATGTCATATAAACGCATTTTTAAAACATCAGAATAAAATGATTGAAACATTTTTTACTGCTAGCTAAAAATAATTAAAATCAGTCCATTTTTTTATATTTAAGAAGGAAGTAGTTTTGTTGTAATTTTTGTTAGCTACTGACAATTTATTAGTTACCAATACATGATTTCGCTAATATATTCTTTAGATATCAAATCTTATGAGGCACCAAAAATCTGCATTAAGACTCGTCTTTAAAATTGCAATAAGATTACATAATTTTGTATTTATTATAAAAATGGAAGTAAAATTCTTAGTATTAAATTTAAGGCCTCTTTTTTAACAAATAAATTTATAAATGAAAGTTAAAAATGTGTCATCAAAAATCAATGTAACTTTTTTTTATTAAGCTGTAAAAATTTCTATTTTTGATCACAGTATTTTCTATATTATAAGACAGTTCTGCATTTGAATATCTAGAAAAAAATAGGATACAATCATGTTTTACATCAAAATAAATTATTTTCTTGCATCACAAAATAGCGATTCTTATCGATTTTTCTACTATAAATCTTAATAAACGTTTGATATGCTACTATTATAACTCTTAACATTTATATCATTATCCTCCTTATTTGTTTTATTTAAGCACTTTTCCAAAAGTTTTCATAATTTTAACAATAGCAGTTAATAAAACGATATTTATATACAAATTTTATGGGATATTTTTATAATTAAATGAATAAATAATGATTTGATTAATAAAAAAATGATTTTAATAATTAAATGAATTTTATAATAAAGGAGCATTTTTTATTCAGAAATTTTATTTATTATAAGAAAAGTTTTGAGAATCGTAGATTTTCTACGCATATATTGTTTTATTTTGCTTATGCATATGCAACATAATACGGTATATAACTGAATTTTAATAATACTTCAGGAAGTTTTAAATAAGTGCAGGAGAATATCGTGCAGCTATGATAAAAGATATGATACGATGTTGATTACAATTTTAAGAAGTTTTTCGGTTCCAAGAAATGAAAGGGAAAGTTTACCACATAAAGAAAATCAATATTCTTAATTTTTTCTTTTATCAAACGCTCTTATGTTTTCTTTTACGCACAAAATTGGATAGAACTTAAAAATAAAAACTGAAATTGAAAATGCAATTTTAAAGAAAAATTTTCAATTTGATTATGCGTCTCTATTTGAGGAAAACTACCAAATCTTTCAAAATTCAGAAAAAAAAGTCTCATACCATGTAAATTAGATAATAGGATATGGGCAGAAAAATTTAATTCTATATGCAATTTTTTTTTACTTCGTTGAAAGGATGATAAAAAAGTTTTCAGTCTGATTACATTTTGCAGAAAGTAAATTAATGTTGTGTTTCAAGTAAATCTTTGATGAGAATTTTAAATAATAAATGCCGGAGGGTTTGATGAATGTATTTATACTTTTTCTAAAAGGTTTATATTTAAACAAGAAATCCTTGATTGTCTGGGATTTAAAAGGTAATATTTGTAAAAAGATTGTTAAAATTAAAACAATTTCTGGTTAAATCAACTAATGAAATTGCTTAAAGAGCAACATACTAATAATTTTACTATAAAACAAAAAGTCTGTTTTTAATTGCTCTTAAGTAATCAAAGTAGGTACAAAAGTTTAAGAAATAGTAACTGCAATTTTAAAAAATCTACCTTATTTGCAACGTTAATGCATTTGGTAAAAATTCATGGAACAGGATAATGAATTCTAATATTTTTCAAAATGCGGGAAGTTCTAGAAGTTCTTGATAAATTTAACATTTTATTATTATTACTTTTTCAAAAATAATTCTGATTTAGTTCAAAATTATTTAGTGATATTTTTAGGATAATTTGCTCTTGTCACGTTATAATCAGTTTGTATTTAAATCTATGATAATGTTTTTTTTAGAAAAAACAATAAAGTAAAAATTTTAGTTTTTGAAAATGGAGCAATTTAAATATTTTAAAGGGGAGTTTTTATTACATACATATATATGATAAGTATTTTCCTGTCACATAATATATATATATATATATATATATATATATATATATTATAAATTGTTCTTTATATCTTAGCGCAATTAATGTAAATTTTCTTTTTGTTATTTTATTAAACTAATTTTTCATTTATCTTCAGTGAATAGTTTTATCTACAACTGAGGAAATGTTATAAAATATTTATTAGGGATTTCAGTCTGTAAAAAGAGAGAATTGAAGCACAATTGAAAAAATATTCTCCTTTTTAATCTCTTGGAATCTGTCCTTAATATGTTGAGAACATTGTTCTCTTTAAACTGTTTTTCTCTCAAAATATATATTTGGTTGAAAAAAATCCTAAATTTCTGTTTAGCTAAAAACTTTAAGTGAATTTCAAAAGAGAGAATTAGGGCTTATAAAAATGCTGGATAAGATGTAAGAGGAAATGAGAGGCACCTATTCATCAGTCCACACGCAAACGCTTTTTCTAACTTCTTTAAAAATCTTAAGTCATAAGAAAACAAAGACTACCAGATTCAAAGATTTGACATCATGTGATCAATGAAAAATCCTTAAAAAACTTAAATAATCATGTGGAAGCATTAGAAAATCACGAGACCAGGTAGTCACACAAGTTAAAAGAAAAAATTTTCACAATTACACAAAAAGATCGGAAATGTTCATACTCATGAAAAACATCTCCATCCTAAAGGGAGAAGAAAGTTTAGGGGTTTGGATATCAGTTGGATATGGTAGAAAGATCAAAATCTGGTGTTTCTGGATGGAAGACAGAAGCATACAGATTACATTCAAATTTTAAATTCAGAACTTCTTCCCTCGCTGATTTAGGCAAAGAAAGTTGGATATTTCAGCAAGTTGGAGCATCAATTCATATGGTGTTAAAAATTGATTTGAAATAAATAATGTTCAAGTTCTGTCGTGGCCGGCTTCAAGTCCAAACCTCAATATTGTCGAAAATATATGGTCAGTAATTGTTCAACGTGTTTACGAGGGATGAAAGAAATATCGCCCATGGAATTTCGAGAAACTTTGATTTAATTGTGTTTGTTAGAAATTTTTCGCCAAACCGGAATTCAAGACTTATAGGATTCAATGCCAAATATAGTCTTTAAAGTAATTAAAGCAAAATAGAAGAATTTCTTATTAATAAAACATTTGTTTCCATTATTTATTATTGTCATTCTACTTTTTTCACACAGTATGATGTCATTGAAACTAATTTTCAATGGTAATAAGCAGGTGGTTTTTTATTTCATGCTACAGATAATTATCTAACTGTTAATAAGTTTTTATTAGTGTTGTAATAAAATTATTTTGTAAAAATTCAAAGTTCTTCCCTCATATGAAAAATTTATAAAAAAAATAGAATTGCTTTTATTTTTTTAAAATTAACTTAAATTAATGATATTTTGGTGAATTTCAAAACTATCAAAAATAAGGAATCTGTTTTGCGATAAAAGATGGTATTTGGTATTCCGTTTTAAAAACTGTTGAAAATCATAAATGTGTGTATAAACATATAAAACTCAAAAAAATATACGTTTACATATTTTTCTACTGTTAGTATATCAAGATAGGAGTAAGCGTAACGTAAGACAATATCTTGCAAGAATTAGTAGTAATTTTCAGTTAGTATTTAAGTGTTTAAAGAAATGGTTGTTTTAAAGATGCATCTTAGAAGATTTGCATCAACATTTCAATTTGATTCTAAAATTTTGGAACATATGAAAAGGAAACTTCTGTATTTTAAAGACAATATGTATTTTATATAAAAAAAAAACATTTTGTTCAAAAATATCTTTTTTTTCCTTCATTTTGTTCGTTATTTCTTGTGACTGCATTTGAATCTCCTTTTTTTGTTGCAATACACTCCCAAGAAATAAAACGTTATGATTTTCATGAATATTTATTGCTATGACTACAGAAGTGTTACTGTAATGTTATCCAATAGGGGCTCCATAAAGAGACTAGCTGGTAGCGACTTTCACACTTTCGATGAAATTTCTTCTGCGTGGGAAGGCAGATGAAAACTAAAGTGGCTTAATCCTCTTACTTGTCACTGCTATTTCAGAAAAGCTGCATCCTTGAGCTCGAGGTTTGTCGCCCAGATATTACAGCAATTTCAAGGCTAACAGTGACCATCTTAAACGATTAACTTTTATCTCCGGCTGTAAAGTCCTTCCAACCTGCAACAAGTGCCATCTAAATACAGATTATCTAGATCCTACCCTAGAGTGCCTGGTTCTAAGTTTGGAGTTTCTAATATCCTTCCCACTTCTAGTGATTGACTTTGTTACAATACATGGACAAGATCTTGCTGTTGACAGGTAATAAAGGATTAGTAACGACAAAAATAACAATACAGAAGTCATAATGACTTATAATATCCACTGTAAATATTTAAGTTCTTATTTTAATGACACAAATAAATTAGTTAAACAATAAAAACAAAAATTTAGTAAATTATATTCGCAAATCATAATATATTGCAATAAAAATTATCCTTACATAAAGTTTTAACATTATCAAGAATGTTGTGAATGATATAAAAAATTAATCAAGCTTTATATCAAATAATTTTTTTAAAAAAATATCTTGATAATAGATTAATATTACAAGGTAACATATATTTAGGAATAATATATTTTTAATATATAATCCAAATATGTACAAAATACTTGTAACTACCTTTAAATAAACGAAATGGAGTAAGTTATTTTGTAATTAATTTTGCAAATGTGCGTGAATCCTAATAAAGCATTGCCTTAAAATTTGCTAGCGTTTCAGTTTATTTATATGAAAAATACTTTGTGAGGTGATTCTATTCAATTTATTTTATTTTTGAAAAATAAATTTATTTTAAATATATATATACTCTGAAAAACTTATAAGCTTTTTAGTAAAAATTCATTTTGAATGTTAGTATCTAAATAGCAATTACGTGTCAATATGATAAAATTTTCCATCATTAATACTGTCAATTCAACAAGAAAAATATTGCTGTATTTCCTTATCGATTATTATTTTCCTATTGTAATCGTTAAAAGTTTTCCAATAGATTTCAGCTTCCTGCTTAATTTATTGGAAATCTATCATTATTTATTCATGATTATGTTCCTCATCTTTCACAATTTTGAAAATATTATATTCAGTTAAAAATTATCTTATCTGAATTACTTCACAAGTTCTTTTTTTCTTCAGAGCTTTCGCTTATATTACGTACAAATATTGCCTACAAATTGATGTCTAAGAAATTACATATTATTTTAAATAGGAATAATATGAGAAATTGATGAAATTTATAGGTATAATATCGGTAGCTAATAAATCACAGGTATTTAATGCAGATTTTTTGCTTAATTATCTAATCTAGCTCATTTAAAATATCCGAAATTTAATTTTGGATATATTTCTTAATGATAATCGCATATCGAGTAAAAATGACGAATATGTCACATGCAAGATATAAAATATTTTTTTTATTTTTTGTATATGACATATTTATCATATGTCAACTAAGCGGGAAATAACAGTACTTTTAGAATAAATTTATCCTTAGAAATATTATATTATCCAGAATTTCATAAAAAAAATATTGATAAAATACAGATATTATTTAAAAATAAAATATAGTTAAATGAGATACTATATATGTATATATATATATCTTGAAAGTAACTTATATTCTTGAAAATTATATTTTTCATAAATAAAAGATGCTAACAGCATTCGATATTCTATGCATATTATCTTTTATTTGATGGCTTAAGTTAGGAATAAAAATTTTTATTCTCTTATAGAGTTTTAAGCACTTCAGGCATGTGCTCTGTGCAAATGTGTCTATTAGTAAAATTTTGCTGATAAAATAATTTTTGTTTTATCATTATAAATATTTTTCTGATGATGAATGAATTTGGATGAAATGGGATGATATTTTTAATTCATTGATCGCAAATTATACGACAAAATTTTAACTTTCTAACTAAAATCTTAATTATGCATTAATTTTATATAAATATAATTTTTTAATTTTATTTTTATAATTTGTGAAGCAATTTTTAATTAAGTTTCTTATAGGGAGTATACTACAACTTTCATATTCTATTACAAAAATTGATCTCTAATATAAATTTTTCTCATAACTTTGTTTATATTGAAATCATAAACACTATACCAATTAGATAGGAAAGAAAAACAATAATATAGCGATGTGTGTGTGTGTTTTCGGTGTTAACTATCTTATTAATTGACACGACATGCATTTAAAACTAAAAATTAATAATTATGGTTATTTTTTATTTTGCATTGTTTTCTAATTGATATTCTTAATGATAATTCTTACCTTGTATTAAATCTTGTTATATTATTGTTGTCTTGGATGTTGGACTCCGTTGAAATTAAATCAATATATATAAGAAACAACCTCCATTTTTTTGACCATAAATATCAATAATATATTTCACTAAATTTTTGCAGTCGTAGTGCAGGAAAAATAAATGAATTTTAAAAAGTCACATCTACATAATGTTTTTGTAATATGAAGAGGTAAACAAAATCACAATACAAAATTTATCCGAATTCCCAACAGTAATGAAGTCATGATATTATACATTAAGAAATAGCGTATATATGCTTGTGCCTATTAGTCTTGTAAATATTTTCCTTCGAACAAGTGTATTTGTAACATGTTAAGAAAAAATATTGAGTCAAATATTTGGAAATCATTCCTTTCTTTGATAAAATTGATAATTATTTCTTACATTTTCTTAAGTATTTTAAAGAAGTCCAAATTATGTTATATTTATATATCTGGTTAATACTAACTTGGAATAAAAGAAAAATAATTAATGTTGTTATCTATAGTTAGTTAACTAGAAGTCAATGGAATATTAGCTCTATTAGTTTCATCGTTGTAAATGCATCTCTAAAGGGAACATTTCTATGACGATTGAATGTGAAATTAATTTACATTTTTTATTATATTTTCTTTTCCAAACAACTCTAATTAACTTTTCAAAAAACATTTAAAAAAAAGGAAATAAATTAAATAAGAACGAAAACCATTATTTGCATTAGTAAAATTGTTCTTCGTATATTTATAAGAAATAAAAAATATCATTTCACCGAATTAAATACAGATTGCATAAAAAAATTAATTTAATTAGATTTGTTTGTAAAAAAAGTAATTATTTAAATTTTTCCCTTTAAAAGTTGTTTTTAATTCAATTTAATTCTAGATCATATATTCATTTTCATATTGAAAACATTTATTTGAATCGAAAGTTTTATTTTTGTTTACAATGGGATCATTAGTATTTTATTTTAATGCTCATCTTATATTAAATTTAAAATTCAATCTATAATTTAATAACTGAAGAGCGTTAATCAAGTAAAGTAATTCTTCATTAAATGAAAAAATATTTTTTATCACCCTTTAACGTATATAGAAGTTATTTAATTCTTAATTTTATAAATGAAATAATTTTCTTATTTACCAGACTTAAATAAATGTTATCTAAATAATTATCAGATTATCATTTTTACACGAAAAACTAGCCATTATATATAGCTAAGTCTTTATTTAGTTACCTATTTATAAAAAATAAATGTATATTTTTGTAATCTAATAAATAGTAATTTTGAACGACGGTTAGTAAAGAGGTCACACTTGAGCAGGAACTCTCCTCCCGATATCCACTCCACACCAGCAGAAGATTATAGACGCCGTACATTAATGTAGCGCGTCTTCTAAACCCACGGAGCTACATTTACCCAGTAAGGGTAAATGTGGTCACCCTACCTGTCGCTGCCTTGGGCTAGCGATGCTTCACTTGGCTGTTCATCTTGAAAAACGTGTGAAGATATCTATCGGTTGGAATTATTAATAGAAATTACTAAACCATATGAATATTATAGTTTGAATATTTTAACAGATTATCTGCAAAGCAAAGTTATCAAAAAATCTTACAGGAATTGAATTAAATACTTTATAGATTACTCATGTTTAATATTCATGAAAATATCACAACATATAAATATCATAGTTTAAATATTTTAACAGATTATCTGCAAAGCAAAGTTATCAAAAATCTTACAGGGACTGATATAAATACTTTAGACAACTCAAGTTTAATGTTCATGAAAATATCGCAACTTTTCTCTAAATTGAAATTTGTTTTTTTTTTTAATGGAAGAAACTAACAGACAGGAATTTAACCTACACTTAATAATTTGGGATTTATCATATAATCTCAATTACTGCAGCTCATACATAAGTGTTTGTCATAATTGCTATTTAAATTTCTTTCTTATCATAAATCTCAGTGGAAATTTTTTACATCGTAAAATGGAGAGAAAGGGAATTAAATTTAAATTGAAAAATGTGGCTTTGACAGCAAATTTAAATTTAACTGACCATTTGTCATTCTTTGTAAGGAAATTGCAAATTTATAACTAGCATATTCAGAAAAAAATCAATGCTTGCACATACTAACTTGAAGCAAGATTTAAAATATAAATGTTTTTAATGTGCTTGGATGGAGGAAAAATATAGTGAACCATTTAATTATTTTTACTTTTAGGTTTGAAGTTTAACTTATTTACTTACTCAGTAAATTCAAATAAAATGTTCAATATTAGCGTGATCCATGTTCAAACAATCAGATATAGAAAAATGTTTCTAAAGATTTAAATATTTATAAAGAATTTAACTATCTATTTTGGCTGAAAAGTTTTCTTTTGAAACATAAAAATATCATTGTATAATTGCTCAACTTAAATTAAATTTTTGAAGTATCTTCAATTAAACAAAACTTACTTACATGTTATATTTAAAAACATATAGAAGACTTAAAATAAAACATCTTATTTTTTGAATTGCTTAATTCTCTTTCGTTTTCTTTGCATTTAAAAATATATTAGTTTTTTTCTATTGTTATATAATCCTTAAGCAGTTTTTATTAACTGAATCCTGAATATCAATATATACTAATCTCTCGCTTTAAATGAAATAGTTTTAATTAAATGTCAAATTAATTAAGCTATTTTCTTTCTGTATGCTTTTCTATTCGCATTATCATATTTTACACTCGCATTAGAATCTATATTTTTCTTTTTCAAAAATATGGAATTCATTTCGATTACTTTGATCTAATCCCCAAATTTGATTATTTATTAATTTTTATGCTGCACTTGTACTTACTGTTAAAAGCAAATTATCTTATAAACTAAATCAAAGATAACACACACACATGTATATATATATATATATATATATATATATATATATATATATATATATATATATATATATATATATATATATATATATATATATATATATATATATATATATATATATATATATATATATATATATATATATATATATAAAACACTAGTTAAACATATAGCAAAATTCTGATGTTCCGCATTCTGTTGATTTATCTTGATTTGCTTGTTGATTTTATTTGTTTGGTAACTGCATTGAAGGAGAAAAATAAATATTCTGGAAGTTTTCCAAGATCACATTTTTATATACAATGTCTCTTTTATATGTCCCTCAAGTGATATACTAGAAAATTTATTACTTAATTATTTGTTTATTTGGAAATCCATTAGAAAGTATAAAGGAATATAGTTTTCGTGTTTTCAATATAATTTGATCCAACGGTGTAAACACATTATTGTAATCAACAGAACAAAATAAACTTATAAGATCATGTTTTATTTTTTCGATGTCAATAGCAATTAACAGTAAAAAATTATTTTCTTTAAAGCAGTTTATTGAGGAAAATTAAATGGTTTCTAATTCATTAAAAGTATTGTTTACTTATTTATCCATAATGCGTGTGTGCTTTTCTAAATAAGTATATTTTATCAATCGAAATCTCTCTCTCTCTCTCTTCTCTCTCTCTCTCTCTCTCTCTCTACTCTCTCTCTACTCTCTCTCTACTCTCTCTCTCTATCATGTAATTTTAAATTTATAATTCTTTAAATAAGATTGTTTTTATGAAAAAAGCAGATTTTTACCCCATTTTGCTTAGGAAATCTTAAATATGTGTGAAGAATATTATGCTAAATTTATTGTAACATTACCGATAACTTATTAGTTTAGATAATATAAAACTTTAGCTTAAAGAAAGATTTATAGTAACTTAGAAAGCAAACTTTTTTACTTGAAGCCGTAAAATATGTTCCAATGTATCATAAGGGACATAATATTTCATGAAAAAAGATTTTTCTGGGAAATCGTTATGTGAAGATGCGTAAAATATAATCTAAAATGTTTTCGTACAAAATAAATGTTTTGAAGTTGCTTGAATTACTAATACTCAGGAAAATTATTTTTTATCTCTTGTTAAAATATACTTCATGATAAAGTTGTGAAATTTAAGTTTTAAAGGAATTTTCATTGCTCTTAATATTATATATGCTTTTTTTTTAAAGGTCAGTATATTTTAAAAATGTTTTTGATTTATCATTTCCGACATAAAAAATTCAAAATTTTAATATAGTTACTTAATAAAATAGAATTTATGCAGTTTTATACTTTCATAAATTCTCATTTGAGGCTCCATAATAAAAAAAAATATGATTGTTAATTATGACTATGACAGGTATGATTACATCATACATAAATTATAATCATTATTGTAATTATGTTCTTTTAATAAATACATTACATGTCAGCTCGGCTAATAATTCATGAGCGTAACTACAGGAATAGAAAGAAATACATGAACAGTTACAAAAACATAATATAAATCAGCATATTAAATTTATAAAATACCTTTAAGTTTATATATAATTGTAATTAAATTAACTTGTGAATCAATGACGTTATATTTTAGAACCTCTCTAGTGCATTTGGTGTTCGACTCTGTGTCAGCTTTACTCGTTCCCATTTAACGACAAATAAATTTATACTGCCACCGAAAATTCAGTAAAATAATTGAATTTTCAGTGGTATCACACAAAATACCTAATAACATCCATTTTGAACTCATATGAGGAACATTTTTATTAGAAAAACAAAAAAAAAAAAAAAAAAAAAATTAGATAAGGTAGTTGTTGAGATGTATCAGGTGTTTTTTGTAGTGTAATAACTTGGAAGGTTAAATAATTTTAAAATATTATAAATTACTACCTTAAAACATTTTAAATTAATTAGTTTAATATATGTTAATATATGTTAAAATATTAATAGTTAAATTACTGAAAGAATTTAAAACAATTAAAGAAAATATGAAAGGTATTTAACACCTACTAAAATTGAGGAATGCCAAAGTTATCACCCATTGCTTAAACTTATTAGCTCGATAGATAGTTATAATGATATATGTTGTCATCCACCTTGTCTATTGGTCATAGTACCTGACTACGGATAGGGAAGTTCTAGATTCGAAACCAGTTCGGGCATGGACGTATTTTATCTTTCTATCTAATTTGTATTTTCTATGAATATGTTGTAAATGGTTGCTTACCCTATAAACGGATTCCTATGGCAGGTGTGTACTGAGGAAGTTGGACTCCACACCACATTACGGTTCAATTGAAAAGTGAAGCAACGCACCCCATAATGCCAGCCTAGTTGGCACAAGGCAACAATGGCGTATGTTATTGTAATGGTTATTTCAACTTTCATATTAATAATAATATATTCTGACTTCATATTGGCAAATTTCACTGAAGTTTTAGTTTATAATCCTCAAAGTTTACATACTAAATATTTTCAATCTAAATTTAAGAATATACTTTTTATGGAACAATCAGATGGTTTTATGGTTGTAAATGGGCAATATTATCAACATAGCTCATTTTTTATTGTCATTGAAATAATGTACATAGATTTCTTTACAATACTTTATGCCAAAAAGGTAAGAACGCAGAATGTCTTTTCACATGAGACAATATAAATGTGCTGCAGAGATTACAAAAAGATGTGCTGCAGAATGAAAATGTTTACGAAAAGATGGATTGCTAAGCAAAAGTTCTGCGGAATTTAAATAAATATGCAAGAGATAAAATGCTGGGCTATCATTAAAAAATGCGTAAAATAACAATGTAATTATTAATGATTTGCATTGGCATGTGTGTATTAAGGAAGTCGGACTCCTTGCTAAAAATATGATTCAGTTAGAAAAGTAGAGCAGTGCTCCCCACAATGCCAGCTTAACTGGCACAAGACAACAACCGTATTGCACGGTGACAACTTTATTCTGTTGACATAATTGTACTGCTTTTGTTTAGTGTAGTTCATGTCCCCCATTTTTTATAAAAATTTCATTTGCTTAACAGATCTCCATGTTTGTAAATAAAATAGTTAGTTCCCTAGTTTGAAGTAATATTCCAAACCTTCTACGACGAATAAGTGCTTTATTTGAGGTTGGATTAAAGTAAATTCAGAGTATGGGAATGTAGCCCCTCCTATTCACTTGATTTTAACCCAATAGATTATAGTGTTTGGTCTATTCTGCAATCAAGAGTATGCTCTAGACCACATCAAAGTTTGGGAATGCCTAAAGGCTATTCTTAAGAAGGAATGGGCTAAATTAACGTCTGATAAACTGCGGCCCATTGAAGAAAACTTTACGCGATGCCTAAGGGAGCTGTGTAGCGATGCCCAAGGGAGCTGTTTTGAAAATTTTTAAATATGTTGTATCTAAGTATCAATTGACTTAAGTAAGATTAGTTTTTTTTAATAAATTTTATGATTTTAGTTTAATACATTATTTTATTGTCAACAAGATAAAGTTGTCACCCTGTAATGAAAACTAAATGATTATGTCTGAGATGTTATGAAACATGTTCCGAAAATTAAAGTTCAGATTATCTAATAAAATTCATATTAAGAATTTAATCGAATATTTTGCGTTTTATTAGACTACTTGAAATTTATTAATATAAGATTTGTCAACGTCATAATGACATTTTAATAATAAAAAACGTACTGCGCCATCTAATTAAACTCAAATAACTACAAATTTAAAATTATTAACTATCATACTTTTCATATTAAATACAGAATTTCCTTTAAATGTTTTTTGATTTTGTTCTTGTTCAATATGATTATATTTATAAGAAAACAAATTGTCCATTTTTGAAAAAATATATTTTTCCTTTTGTTAAATTTATGTATTAAATGTATGTATAATGTATATTAAGAATTGATTTGGCAGAATTATATCAATCACGTGTGCGTGTTCACATTGGATATTACTAATTTACATAAAAAAACATAAAAAACATTTTTTCAGAAGTAGCTGGAAGAGAAAATGCTCATCAATAACAAAAGTATATAAAATTATGAACAGAAACTTCTGGATAAAACTAAGTCTTTCAATCGTCTTGTAGAAAATTAATGTGGAATTTTTAAATTATAAGATAATTTAAATTCACAACTTCACTGGTAGAATGTGATTTTATGAATAAAATGTAATTTCAATTTGATTTTAAAGAATCGTCGATGTTCCATTTCACCAATTATTTTATAAAATGTATTGCAATATTAGATTTATGTCATGAAATATCATGCATGGTGCTAATTTAAATTTTCTTAAAATTTTTTATAAAATTTCATATGTTGATAGAAATGTTTCATTTTTTTTTTTGTTTTCCATGATTTGTATATAAATTGGTATTTCATCATCAACTTTTCTCATTTTATTTTGTAATTATAATAATTTCACTGTAAAATGAAAGATTGCATTTAAAGAATTTCGAATTAGATATGAGATATTTAAATTCTGAAACTGACATAACTCATTTAAGACTTTTAATCCCCATCAAATTCTTACTTTCTATTTGTAAAATGAAGATCATCATTAAAAGAACAAATTATGAAGTACCATCATAGAATTTCAATGTTATAAATTTCAAATACATTATCATTTAATATATAAAGATCACAAATAAGTATTTTTATTCATTTATTAAATGACGCCGAATGTTAGTACTTCCATCTCCAAATATCATCCATTAAACTTGATGCATCTTCAAATAGAAGAGAAAAACATGATGGAATTTTCGGAAAGTGAAAGTCGATAAGTGCTGCTGGAATGAGATTAAGTTTATTTAATCCCAAGAGCACATAAAAAAATTTTCTGCGATGTCCTGCAGCGCGGATGCTAACAACGCATAAGCTGAGGAGATCAGCGTCATAAGGTTTTAATGTAACTTATGTCGACACTTTCCCAATTGGGGCCATTTAGAAGCAGATCATTGCTTTCAATCATTTGTTGCAGGCGACTTCGCTTGCTATTACGAGTATAAACCTCGGCAATTCGGACAATAGGAATTAAGTGTTATTAAAGAATAACTACTGCTATGATTTATCTCTTAGCTTTTGCTTGTTGTGATTTATGTAGATAAAAATTCCTTATTTGGCGTAAAATTCTTGTAAATATCTTCTGTAGAAACATTCTGTTACAAGAGAATAAGCAATTATGAAATTACTTTTTATTTTGGTTGTATTTTAATATGACGGAAAAATATATTTAATGGTTTTCTGTACAGGAAAAAAAATTCAGTAAATATTGAAAATGTGTTGATTGAAATTAACAAAAATGTACTAAATGTTAATTCATTTAGTGTTTCAAAAGTAAAATTTTTGTGAAAAAATTATTTTTTAGATAAAACATAAATAATTGAATAATTTTGGAATTTACATAACTTTTTTTTAAATAATTATGGAAATATATAAAAAAACAAGAATTTATTAATTTAGATTAATTCAACATTAGATAATATTCTTCTTTAATTTAAAAATAACCTTGTTTATTTAAAAGGCACTCTAAAGCAACTTTTCAAATTCGTATGTTTAACCTATATTTTAAAATAAATAGATCTAAATAGCTTTTATAAATTATTGAGCATTTTTTTTCAAAGTAATTAATTAATTTGCAATCATAAATTACTGAGAATTTTAATTTCTTTTAATAAGTATTCGAAAAATATATATAGCTAATTCAATCTGTAAAATAACTTGAATATTAAAAAAATAGGAGCATTCTTCAAAAAAATTATTTAAGATATTTAGATTTTGTGTGTGTGTGTGATTTTATTGGTTCTTGTGAATGTCAGAAATCGTTCACATATGTACACCTAAAATACTACATTTTCACGAACAACAATATACAAAAAACATTTCAGGTAAGTTATATATATAAATATTATTTATTATTATTTTAATTTCTTTTCATTATTTTAAAGCTGATATGTCAATAAACGGTTAGAACAATGCTTTGGCTACTATCTCTTAATAATTCAAAGTTTTTGTTTAATTAATTCTGACAATTTATTATTTTTGTTGTCCAGTTAAAAATTACCATAATTTTATTTATGCCTGTTAATCTAATGTTAAATTAATTTCGTGACATTTTGTTAGATACTACTATTAACATTTACTACGTCTAACATTTTCAACAGTACATATGCATCCAACGGGATAACAATTTCTGTACGTTTATCCTAAAAATACTCGGATTCACTTTGAAAGCCTGTAAACTATTTAAATATGGTAGTAAAGTTGGACCTTCATTTCAGTATTTTATTTAAAAATATGTTTTTCTTTCTATTTAAATTTAATATATGAGTGTTAATGGTATGAATTTTCTATTATTTGTGATAAAAAATACTTGATGGAATACAATACATCATATTTTGAAATATAATCCACAATCTTTAGTACCACTTATCGTATAGATGCATTTCATAAATTTCAGAGTGTTCCTTGTATGTTTCAAATATAATACAAATACAATATTCAGTTTTACTTTCGTTTCTACTTAATTCTTTAATCCATAATTTTTATTCAGTGCCATTTAATTTCATCCTGGGCAATATAATATATCAGAACGATGAAAGATATATTGGTATTTTATTTTTTTAAATTCTCATTTTAATAATATAAAACACAGTTTTACTTATTTTATCGGATAAATGCCCAAATGTGTTTCGAACTTGTAATTCTCGACACAATTAAGGAAGTTTTATATCTATTGAAGTGAATTAAAGAAAGAAATCAATGAAAATTTAAGTGTTATAGACTCATCACAAAAATTAAAAGATGAAAAAGCATGTGATATACTGAAAGCTGTTCTTAATTAGTTTAAATATCATATTAATACATATGTTTATGATAAGGTATACGATATATTTCCTATTTGACGATACATTAATAATGCAAATAAAAATATAAAAGCCTCCTCGAAAGAAAAAAATTGCATAATTTTAAGACAACGAACACGTATTTTAAATTTATGATCATATCTTAAAATAAAATGCCTCATCGCCCTTCGTGTTTATGGGTGACCTTCATATTCGAAGATGATTGAAGGAGCGTGTCTTGCAAAAATCTTAGGGAATAAATTTCAATACTCCTTCAGGGCTTGAGAACACCCTTAAAGATCACATAAAACTTATTACAAAGAGTTATGGCTCCTGTTCTCGATGAAAAACATTAAATGACTGTTCTGCAAAGTGATGGACTGTGTAGAAAAAGGTCTCTTTTGCAATATACAAAGCAAATATTAACTAGTTTAATTACGGGAAATAATCCTTTTTATATTTTCTCTTTAAAATCACTCATTAAAACATATATATATATATATGTATATATATATATATATATATATATATATATATATATATATATATATATATATATATGTATATATATATATATATATATATATATATATATATATATATATATATATATATATATATATATATATATATATATATATATATATATATATATATATATATGTATATATATATATATACAACTTACAATATCAGAACAATTTTGATGTTAAAATATCTTAACAAGTTTGAACTATTATAAATTTAAAATTGCTTTTAAACTAATTCTAGAATTATAATTCTTTTGGGATCGCAACAAATATATCGCTTACATTATTTCCTATTATTCCAATTCATTATATTACAATAATTAACTACATTTAATAAAGTTCATAATGCCGGTATGTTGACAAGCTATAGATTTCTCAAATTTGATAAAACATTTTTTCAGTAAATTTTATTCGCTTTTCTGTGGACAAAAGTGTTATTTAGAATGGAAGGTCCCTCGTTCAATACCTGACACTCTTGAACAATGACACATAGATGTTGTACTTAAGTTTAAAATGGACACTCAAGTCTACTGACATCTATGTTACGGTCTATTGCAATTTTCTTTATTTCATCCCTCACTGTACAGATATTATCGATGAAAAGTTCTCTTGGAAGGCGAATCCTGAGTAATTAGTCAACAACAATGCGTAGAATTTAGATTTTTTAGAAGGCCTAATTAATATTATTCAGTAGAAAATAAGTTAATTTAAGCTAATATATATATATATATATATATATATATATATATATATATATATATATATATATATATATATATATATATATATATATATATATATATATATATATATATATATATATATATATATATATATATATATATATATTGATAATAATGATATTAGTTACCAAATTTAAAGCTGAAATCTAATTTCATTTATATCCATTTGAGAAAATATTTTCCGACATTTATCAGACATTACGGGATAAAAAATACTTTTTTATTTATAAAGGTATATTTTATTGAGCCAGTAATCGTAGAAATGTTAGACAAATCAGAAAAATTGTTTCTTAAAATAACAAAACTCGGTTAGATGAAAAGAAATTAAACTGTTTACTTATATTTCATTATATCTTTATTATTACAATTTAAAAGATTATCTGTAGTTAGCATTGCAGTTTTATAGCAGGTAATAAGTGCAGATTTAACTTCTAAAGTTAATCTTTGTAGCATGTCCCTTACGTAAATCATAAGAATTTTAGTTTTGATTTAAATCGATAACGGAAAAAGTTATGCATATAAAACTTAATAAGACTTTCAAGTTCTAATACACTTCATTTTTCGTATATTAGGAATTGATAGGCAAAAATACTTATATTAACTTACTAAAAAAGAATTAAATATGAATGCTATTTCAACAAGCAATGATTCAATATTATTAATATGTAAGTGCGTATTAATAGGAATTGTATTGTTTTATTATTTTTTCGTGTTTTTCTAGTAATTAAAAATATTAATACTGAATTAAAAAATGTATTAATGAAGGTATAATTAAGGGATGTCATTATTAAAAATATTTTCACTAGAATGGAATCCGACCAGCGGAAAATATAATTCGTATGTATTCACAATTTTATTGGTTTATCTTTTTTAAATAACTGTATTTTAGGTATTCTTTTATAAATTCAAGTTTTAATCAAAAAATTTTTGCTTAATATTACACAGATACTGGATTTTACAGAATGATTCTATAAAAGTCCAAAATAAAATTATGGTTAAAGAAATTACAATTAAAATTAAAATTTCAACTATCAATATTTCTATTAAAATATGTAATCTTAAACGTAATTTATGACATTTAAAGGGTAGAAAAAATGTCCTTTTTAATTTTTAAACCCGAATATGTGAAAAAAGGTTGATTACAGTTCGATAACTTTAAAAAAAATTTTTCTTTAATTTAAAAGTCTAACTTTTTGCTTTGTATAGATAGACATAACTAAACCATTTATCATGTATAGTAATTAACTGTAACTGTAAAAACCGATCTAATATTTACAACGTTTAGAGAAAAAATCAGCGAAGTCTTGAAAAATTAATGACTATTTATTTCTTTTTAAAGAGTATTTATTCTTTAGATGCTTTCCTCCCCGAAAAGTTCGTTAATCATTAGAATATTCTAGTTTTTTGACATATTCAAAAAAATATTTTGTCAATGCAACTAAACCAATCTATTCCCTCTTTGCTCACTTTTAATCTAGTTTACCGATATAAGTGTGAATTAGAAAAAAAAACTTCATAGAAAAAAAATTGATCGACGATCTCTCTATTAGCCACATTTTAATGATCAATAATAGAAGGGAAAATAAAAAGTTATTTTTTTTATGATTAAATAGGATGGATAAAGAATTGTCAATTAATTGTTGGATCTTCCATTAAGGAAATGTGTTCTTCCGTACAATGTGCTTTGTTAATACATATATATATATATATATATATATATATATATATATATATATATATATATATATATATATATATATATATATATATATATATATATATATATATATATATATATATATATATATATATATATATATATATATATATATATATATATATATATATATATATATATATATATATATATATATATATATATATATATATATATAAATACATGGTGTTCCATAAGTTCTGCAAACTTTAAAACACTTAATTAAAAAGAACAAATGATGTTAAAAAGCGTGGTTTGGAGGAATGGCATCTAAAAAAAGTCGGATATTTTAAGAACAAAAATATTAGTTTAAAAATTACCAATATTTGGCGTTGATGATGAATGTTTTGAGCAAATTAACACAATACTAATACAATTTTTGATTTTCAAAGATTTATTTAAGCTGAAGTTGTTCAACATGACCTCCACCAGATTGTATGAGGCAAGTAAAACGAGTCTCAACACCTGTGGCAGCTGAGTACATCATGTCTGGAGGAATCCCATACACGATCTGCTGAATGGCTTCTTTAAGCTTCGCCAGTGTGGAATGGGTGGACCGGTACACCAGGATTTTAAATAACCCCACAGCCAAAAATCTACAGGAGTCAAATCTGGTGATTGTGGGAGCCATTTGATCTTACAGTCTCTGACTTATCACTCGGTCTTCACAAAACGTTCACAAAAAAAAAAAAAAAAAAAAAAAAAATTGTTTCCACTAAGGGGGAGGCATCAAATGAAGAGTCCATGTCCATTCAGGTGTTTTATTGTCAACCTGATTTGCATAAATAAGCTTCGTGTAGGCACCGCAGTGCCACTTATCAGCCATGTTTTGAACTAATTTTTTATTGATAAAAATCCTGCCTTTTTTGATGTCATTGGTGTAAACCACACTTTTTAATATCATTTGTGCTTTTTAATTAATTTTTAAAGTTTTCACGAATTTATGGGGCACTCTATATGTGTATATATATATATATATATATATATATATATATATATATATATATATATAATATATATATATATATATATATATATATATATAATATATATATATATATATATATATATATATATATATATATATATATATATATATATATATATATATATATATATATATATATATGAGAGTGTGAGTGTGTGTATCAAGTAACATGAATATGTTTTGCATAAAATAAATATTTTAGATATTAGAGATTTCATTTAAACTTTGAAATATATTACTTTCCTGAAGTATGTTGATAAAATGGAAATATTATATTTTAATTTTTATTTGGTAATGCCTTTAACAAATAAATTAAAATAAGAAAAATGTGTTTTCAATGGCAGTGATTAGTAAGTTAAATTGAAAACTGATAATACTGTAATTGTGTGTAATGTTTGATAGCATTAATTTTATTCAAGAAATTGTGCTAATTTGCAATTCAATCTGTTTTTTATCTTAAATACTTTTTTGTTTAGTTTTCTTTTTTTAAATTGCTTCTGTTTAGTTAAAAAGAAGCACGAAAGAAAATTAAAAATTAAGAATTTACTTAAGATTTTACTAAATTCTTACTTGAGAGGTGAGATTTGCACATGATTAGAACTTTATAGCAGACGCGTACTTAACGCGCGCTTTGGTCCCACTTCAAAGGCTATTTAAGGCTTGGAGATTTCGACAATTTCAAGTTCGGCAATTGTGTTTTTATTTTATATTTATTTTTTCAAAAAGAAAAAATATCCATTATGCTTTATAAAAAGCAGGTATCATCATTAGATAAGTATCAGAGTTCGACAGAAGAAAGATATAGAACCACCGAGATTGTGGATCATCTTTCAGAGAAATCGGTAGTCGTGTTGGACGAAACAAAACATCTGTCACGCTGATAAGTGATTGTTGGTTGCCGATGTGTTTAATCGCATCCACCTCAGTGCATCACTTCACATGATAACATGGAAATTGTTCACAGCAGTGACTGATTGCACAGCAACATCACAAACCATAGCCCAGCTCAATGAGTCTGTAACGCATCGTCCATGTCTGCAATTATCATTTGTTGCCGTTTATAACGGAATGGTCTGTCCTAAAAACGTCCATTACTTCGTCTACCCTTGATGCAGACATCTCCGCCACCAATGGTACAATGAATGGAGGATGTACAGAAAGAAAGAAATTTTCTTTACTAACGAGTCACACTTCTGTCTGACCCACTACGGTGTTTCACATTTGAATCTGGAGACATTGTGGAGAAAGGATTCTGAAGAGCTGCGTTATGCACCTCAACGCTGGACCTGCACCGGGTATTATGGTATGGGGTGGTATTAGATATCCGTCTAGCACCCTTCTAGTACGCATTGTTGGTACTTTAAGCAGCCAGGAAGAAGGTAAGGAAGGACAACTGCCACATCTTCAAGGTGTTGAGACTGTTGTCCTTCCTTACCTTCAGGGGTTTCCCACAGTCATATTTCAACAGGATAATCCGCAACCACACGCAGCACGCATTGCCCAGAAGTTCTTCGCCAATTGCCAGATTGAATTGATACCCTGGCAATTTCGCTCTCCCGATTTTTCCCTGATAGAAAACATGTGGTTCATGGTTTGAAAATGATTGACCCAGATTACATCCTCAGCTACCACACTAGATTAACTTTGGCAATTATTGGAATCTGTTTGGTCTGCTGTACCGCAAGAACACACCCAAAGACTCTTTGAATCAATGCCGAGGCGTTTGACAGTAGTAATCTCCCCCAATAACGGCTATTCTGGCTACTGATTTTGGCGGGAATGACACATCACAGAAGTCTATAAATTTAATCATTTGATACTTGGTCGACATGTTATCTGTAAAATAGATAAAATAGATATTATACTTCTTGTCTTTTCTTGGTGTTGAAACTTGGGAATATATATATATATATATATAATTTTTTTTCCTCTGTATATATATATATATATATATATATATATATATATATATATATATAATTAACTCTGTATTAAACAATGTAAAATTAAATTTATGTCTTTATATTGTAGCAATCAGAGAAGACTTGTGTGGGATTGTGGGATTCTATAGACAGGAAAAATCTGAATTTATTGTTAAGTTTAAAAAAAATTCATTCTGTATGAACATTAAAGGACTATTAATGTATTTGCAGAAGATTTAAAAAATTTACTTAACCAGTGGTATTACATATAATATTTATATTTTTAAGTAATATTGTGTTATTATGTTTACAAAAGTAATAAAACAAGAATTTTTCATATAGTGTTTCTTGCTTCATATTTAAAAAAAAATTAGTTTTATGATGTTTTAATTTCAAATCTAAAAAGTAGCTAAAATTGATAGAAATTAAGAAGCTTTCAACTATAAAAATTTAATATTATATAAGAAAGTAAATACTTATATTTAGTCTATTAAAAAGTTATATATATATATATATATATATATATATATATATATATATATATATATTTTGTGAAGTAAACTTTTTTGTTTTTCATTATGAACTTATTTTTAATCTTCCGGTAAGACTGAATATAATGAATTTTGAGAAAAAATAAATGAATATTAAAAATAAATGATAGATATTGTGTACCAAATTTAAAATATATACCTAGACAAAAATTTATTTTCAGATTAATAATAAAAAAACAATGTAAAATATTGTTAACGTTTGAAAGGGTTTCATAACTAAAATATTTTAATTGTTATGGAAGCAGTAACATATTTTTAAATATGATTATGACTGATTATTTACAATTGCTCTTATTTGATGGAACTTTTTTATTATTTTTAGTGAACTTGTAAACATATTTTCCTAGTCTTCTTAACTCTAATTTTCTCAATTCACTTTCGCGTACAATAGATGGCGCTGCTATAGTTTTTCAATACTTTTTGTTATTTTCCCTCAACTTAAATTATGAATGCTAATAGTGATAAGATGTAACTTTCGAAAAATGATTTTTATATTATCATTTACTTATTTATTCTTGGGAACTCCCTTCAGAAACATTTCTTAAAATTCTTATTTTTGAACTAACTTAAAAATCAATTTTTTGCAGAGGGCACATTAACAGCAATTTTATTTGTTAATTTTTTATTTATTCAAACGTTTACGGAAAGTAGTTATTACTTTATATCTGCAGAAGCTCTCACTAAAATATACAGCATAAATGCAACTATTTTAGCTAACAATTCTAATTATTTTACTCCTTAATATTTAAGGGGCTATGTATTTATTTGAATATATTGAATATAAGTAAATATTAAATTGCATTTTTATTGAGTTTTAAATGAATTTTAGATAGTAATTAAATCATAGTTAAAATTTATGATTGAAAATTATTATACTCACTTTTAAATGAGACTTTAAGTGTTATATCATCATTGTTTTAAAGCGAAATAGCATTGGATGAAATATAAAACTACTTTTTTAAATTATATTTTATACAGATAAAACAATTACTTCAAAAAATCAAATTTTACTCATATTTAATTTCTGTAATTACCTATTCGTTCTCTTTTATATATGACTTCAATATATTTGATATTTAAGAAAAACTATTTTTAGTTTAATAAACGATGTTAAAGTACACCAGGAAGAAAAAAAAAAAAAAAAAAAAGAAAAAGAAAATGAAACGCGAATCAAATTTTAAAAGCCGAAGTTTTCCAAAACTGCAAAATTTGTGTGTGGAATCCTTTTTTCAAAATAATACTAATAATAAATAAATAAATAAATATAAAAAAAACAATTCTCTAAACACAAGATTGTAATTAAAATAACTTGAGCGATGAATTTCGATAAAGAGTAGTGAGCGTATTAGAATTTAAACAATTACATGCAGAAATCACATTTTATCATATTCTTGCATGGTCATATACAGGTGTCACTAACATATTGCGTTTAATGCATAATATCAAGAGTTTTAGTAATCCGTCACTAGTAAAATTGATCAAGATCAGCTATTATTTCCATAATTTTTGAAGTGACGTCCACATATCTCAGTTGGTTTGAATGTCATGCTAATAATGCGAACAGCATCGGGTTAGATCATCCCGTGTATGCTAAAGGAATTATAGACTCACCATAGCCTAATAGTGGGACAGCGTTCTTCTGATCCTAAGATTTCGCGTTCAATCTATTGTTGCACAACTAGAGATAGATATTACGTTTTCCTCTCAGCATTCATGTCTGTAGGTGTGTGTACTTAAGAGCCTTCCTTGTTTTCTTTCTTGAATACGGTATACAATCTAAGTAAAGTCCTCATGCCACCGTTATTACTTATGATTCTAGTACAAGCCAAGCTAGCTAGAGGAAGGCTATGCGAAATTAAGTCAGAAGGATGCGTCTTTCGTTCAATCCGAGCATCACGAAGGTGAAAGTAGGAATTTACTATAAGACTCCACCGATAGATGGCACCAGCAGAAGATCCACTACCTCAATTCAAACTCAAAGTCATCATATATGGCAGCCTGCGTGTTGCGCATTAGCGTGTCTTACAGCAAATTTAGGATACTAGTTTGGCCACTATCGTGTATGAAACCGATAAGATGTCATCGAAAAATACTGGTTCCAAAGAGAAATATTTCAATTATATTGATGTAGGAGAATGTACTGTTCAATGTTTTAATCCATCCTCTTGTTCGCTACACCAAAACTTGATATACTATAAAAATACAATACCTGAAGCAAAAAAAAAGAGCATTATCATCCTCTACATTTTTTTTTCACTCAGGAAACATAATTCTCTTCTGAAGGATGGACTTTTTATCAGATAAAATTTTTGTATGTTCCTTCCTAGCGATCCCTTTTTTAAGATTTACGATTTATTCAGGAAACATTGGCAAGGTTGGCCATACTAGATTCTGTATAGCTGGAAGGAGACAATTAATGATCCTATGCTTTTGCAGGTCTCTTCTAAAATATTACATTTTCTCTAGGGTAGAAAAAAGTGAACAGATTCAATTGATTATGTAACTGTGTTCAGTTATTAATTAAGCAGGTTTTGTGGTTGTTGCACAACTATAGACAGAATTAAGCATTCGTATGTCGGTGAAAAATGGCTTAAGCAAACTGGTAATGAAATATTCTCCGATTTGATATCTGGACTGTTTGAGAATCCAGTTTCTGAATAAGCACTGTCGTCATTTTGCTTGTGCAGTGTAGTTTTTCTTATATACATTATAATCTACTTTTGTATTCATCTGCGCTTTTACTAACCTTATTTACCTTTGCAAAATTATTTTCTTAGATTATGTGTACTGCTATTTAAGCCATCATGTCTATAGCTAATGCATCATTATAACTATATGCATCATGCTAGTTATTTGCATCATGGCAGTATATAGCAGATAGCATCACCTCATTTAATCAGGTTTCCACGATTTAGCCTCTGAAACCATGAGAAATTTCAGACAAAAATTTTAGACATTTACAATTACAGTAGAACACCTCATATTTCCTGAATATTTTTTTATAGTAAAAATAATGATAATAGCTTGTATTATATTTAACACTTATGGAGCACCCTACTAAAATATAATCTATAAGTCCTATTTAACAATAGTTATAATTGCCTGTATTTATTCATGATAATTAGATAACTTCAAGTACTTGTTCACATCCTATTTCAGAATACCTTAGAAAACAATATATAACTAATTCTACTTAGTGCCTAAGAAGAACATAATTTATACTTTTCAATAATAATAATTCTTATACTCTTTAAAATAGCTAAAAGGCTTAAAATTTATAAAAAAAATTAATAAAAAAATTGCCTGAATGCTTTTTATAATTTGAAATGTCAATAAAACATTATTTTATTTAATTAGTAAAATAAAAAAACTTTCTAATTTAAAGCTTGAAAATAATTTTTAACAAATTTTAAATAAGAAAGGGAAAGTTAGAGTGACATTATACTGAAATTAGAAATTTTTCCATATTTTAAAATGCTTAAAAACATTTCATAATTGGAAATAGAAAAGGAAATTTGAAATGTTAAAGCTAGATCTCTTCAAATTGTATGCTGAATAAGCTATAGAAATTCGAAATAATATGTTGGCGCTTTGAAAATTGGTCATTCACATGCAAATTTGTTTATTAGCATCTTTTAAATGTTAGGAAAAGTTATGATTTATTTCCATACTTCATCAGTCTTACTTCAAATCTTGCATTTGGGAATAATTAGAAGGAAAATTTTTCCAATGTAATACATCACGGATATTTATATAAAGATTTGAACTGATCTAAAGAGAAATTTATTGCTATGAAAATATCTCTTTCAAATATCGTTTCATTCCTACAAACGCGTAAATATTTTTCCCATTTAACAATAACTTAAACTTTTACTGAAAATTTCATAAATTTATTTACAGCAATATTTCATATTTGAAAATGAATTTATTTATTGTTTTAGTTTCATACCATTTTTATATTTATTTTGAAACACAGAAATAAATTAAATGCTTTAAGCAATTACATTTTATTGTATTTTTACTTTAAATATTTCATTGTTTTAAAAGAGGTCAATTTTGGATTTTTATTATTGTTGCATATTTCTTGTAATAAAACCTGTAAATGGGCAAATTGAATGATATAGGATTCATTCTTTTAGAGTTAAGAATGTTTCGAAATAAACCTCTTCCATTCTGTTGGCTTCCTCTTCGCCATTTTTCGATTGACACTAGTAATTCACCTGAATCAGATGACACACCACTTTGCAAATAGAATACTTTAAGAATTTGTGACCAGTAAAATGTTTCTTTTGTTCGCTTAAAATCCATTGAGTAACCCATAGTTATTAAAACACATTTTTTTATAAAATAGATAACTTAATCATAGCACAAAATATATTTCCGATTTTCATGGAAGTTTAAAAACTCATAGCCATTGCTATTTTATCGGTAAGAAGAATGCAACGATGTGTAATATTTATTGAAATGTATGGGAACAAATACAATTTTACAACCACACATTAATTTCTACCTTTTTAAATTTCTGGAAAATAAACTATAAGGATATTTAAAAATATTAAAAAGGATATTTAAAAGATAACTTAATGTGCTTATTTTAATTTATTCAATCTAAATTAAAGAACCATAATATGTATAATATTAAATTATTATGTAAATTGAAAAATTAACATTTTATTTTAAAAAAAAGAATACACGCAAAATTGTTACACACTTTTTTATCTCTAGAAAACAATTTAATGGAAAATATTCAATATTATTTATTTAGTTTCCATTGAAAACATAGTATTTCCTGAAAATAATAATTTAAAGTAAATAATGTGAATTTTGGCATAACAAAAGTGAATTTTTATCCGTCTATTTGACACCTATATCAATAACGATGAAATTAACTTATCAATTATTGAAGATAAATTTGAGTACAATTTCAACTTCAAAAAGTGTAAATTAAACTCATAAAATAGAAAATCTGTTCAAAATGCATTCATGTATTAAAAATTTGTACTCCTAAAAGCATTCTTATTTTGATTTGCTTAAAGATGGAATTTAATTTTGTTTATTAAAATTACAATTTTATTTCATTCCCATTTTATTTTTATTTTATATCATTCCTTCAAATGTAATTTTTTATGATTTTAAAGAGTACTTTGTTGATGGATATTTTAGCATTTGTTAATTATTTCTATGGAAAAAAAATGGATTTTACTAATGATATTGGTATCATTCTTAAAGAGTTAAAGAAACATTTCTTATTTAATATGTAGCAGAATTTTTTAAAAAAAAATTCTTTTCTGCTTAAAAATTCATTGTTTTTTTTTCTTTAGATTTTATGTAGAAAAACGAAATTTTACAGGAAATTTTTCTATAAATTTAAGTATTTAAGTACTATATCAACATATGCATCCATGAAAAATGTCATCCTTTCTGCGGCAAATTTCATTTGAATTTCAAGGAACACCGCAGTAATAAGATATTCAATCTTCACAAACGTGCCCAGCCTGTAAAATCCAAATGTGATACATATTTATCCTAATATTTGCCTTGAAAATCTCTAAAAATTTAATAATGAAATTTCAACATTTTTAATCTTATGGTGCAAGCTACTTTTCCTCTTAAATATTAACAAAACTAATAAAATCAAAACTATTTATAATTTCATAAATTATAGTTTCAAAACAGTTGCATTGTCTCAGTTTAGTGTTAAAAATAAATTATGGCTCAAAAATCTCCCATTAATTACCAATTTTCTTAAAAAATCACAAAATACATCAGTTAAAAGAGCAATAAAAATATTAAAGAACACATGGCTCTTTGTGGTATAAATAAAAAATTTAAATTCCTCAACAATGAAAAATAATTAAATTCACAACAATCCTAATGTTTTCCATTTAAAAAAATAAGTAGAAATTAAAGTAAAGAGAAAATTTTCTTTATAAATTAAATATATTATTGATTCATTTTTATATTAAACTATATTAGTTTATTTTGATAATTATGTTAAATTATTTTAACAAAAATGCATGAATCAATGCAAAAAAACGGAACATTTATGCATTCGATAAGCATATGCATTTTATATGCATAAGCATTTTTGTTCCCTATTTATTTATTTTAATTAAGTTAATATAACAATTTCTAAAGATTTTAAACATTGCAATATATATATATATATATATATATATATATATATATATATATATATATATATATATATATACATACTTATAAGTTGTATACATTCAATATTTATATTTCTATTATTATTTATATAAATTTTACTTACATTCGTTTTTATTATGATTATTTTGAAAACAATAGCCTTATGCTAAAACTGTTGAAAAACTGAATTTAAATAGGTGATTTTTTGCATCTTTTGTAATCTTAAATATCATTTACCTATATTTTTACATTTTTTCTAAAAGAAATAATCATGGAAAATATAGTAAGAGTAAAACAAAAAATATTTTTGGAGTCTATATATTTCAAATAATATATCTTTAAACAAAATAAATTAATTTTTCACATTATAGTTGGACACTTAAAAATTATGGAGAAGCTCTTACCCCTTAAAATTATATTTAAGTAGTTTTTCTATAACATATTTATTGTTGTGAGGTAAATGCATTGTATTTTAATCAATGTTATTTAAATATATATATCAGTTTTTTACAGTATACATAAAACAATGAATGAAAAATGCTTTAAATGAAATAGTTTTAATTAAATGTCAAATTAATTAAGCTATTTTCTTTCTGTATGCTTTTCTATTCGCATTATCATATTTTACACTCGCATTAGAATCTATATTTTTCTTTTTCAAAAATATGGAATTCATTTCGATTACTTTGATCTAATCCCCAAATTTGATTATTTATTAATTTTTATGCTGCACTTGTACTTACTGTTAAAAGCAAATTATCTTATAAACTAAATCAAAGATAACACACACACATGTATATATATATATATATATATATATATATATATATATATATATATATATATAGATATATAAAACACGAGTTAAACATATAGCAAAATTCTGATGTTCCGCATTCTGTTGATTTATCTTGATTTGCTTGTTGATTTTATTTGTTTGGTAATTGCATTGAAGGAGAAAAATAAATATTCTGGAAGTTTTCCAAGATCACATTTTTATATACAATGTCTCTTTTATATGTCCCTCAAGTGATATACTAGAAAATTTATTACTTAATTATTTGTTCATTTGGAAATCCATTAGAAAGTATAAAGGAATATAGTTTTCGTGTTTTCAATATAATTTGATCCAACGGTGTAAACACATTATTGTAATCAACAGAACAAAATAAACTTATAAGATCATGTTTTATTTTTTCGATGTCAATAGCAATTAACAGTAAAAAATTATTTTCTTTAAAGCAGTTTATTGAGGAAAATTAAATGGTTTCTAATTCATTAAAAGTATTGTTTACTTATTTATCCATAATGCGTGTGTGCTTTTCTAAATAAGTATATTTTATCAATCGAACTCTCTCTCTCTCTCTCTTCTCTCTCTACTCTCTCTCTCTCTCTCTACTCTCTCTCTCTCTCTCTCTCTACTCTCTCTCTCTCTCATGGAATTTTAAATTTATAATTCTTTAAATAAGCTTGTTTTTTTTATGAAAAAAAGAAGATTTTTTACCCCCATTTTGCTTAGGAAATCTTAAATATGTGTGAAGAATATTATGCTAAATTTATTGTAACATTACCGATAACTTATTAGTTTAGATAATATAAAACTTTAGCTTAAAGAAAGATTTATAGTAACTTAGAAAGCAAACTTTTTTACTTGAAGCCGTAAAATATGTTCCAATGTATCATAAGGGACATAATATTTCATGAAAAAAGATTTTTCTGGGAAATCGTTATGTGAAGATGCGTAAAATATAATCTAAAATGTTTTCGTACAAAATAAATGTTTTGAAGTTGCTTGAATTACTAATACTCAGGAAAATTATTTTTTATCTCTTGTTAAAATATACTTCATGATAAAGTTGTGAAATTTAAGTTTTAAAGGAATTTTCATTGCTCTTAATATTATATATGCTTTTTTTTTAAAGGTCAGTATATTTTAAAAATGTTTTTGATTTATCATTTCCGACATAAAAAATTCAAAATTTTAATATAGTTACTTAATAAAATAGAATTTATGCAGTTTTATACTTTCATAAATTCTCATTTGAGGCTCCATAATAAAAAAAAATATGATTGTTGATTATGACTATGACAGGTATGATTACATCATACATAAATTATAATCATTATTGTAATTATGTTCTTTTAATAAATACATTACATGTCAGCTCGGCTAATAATTCATGAGCGTAACTACAGGAATAGAAAGAAATACAAGAACAGTTACAAAAACATAATATAAATCAGCATATTAAATTTATAAAATACCTTTAAGTTTATATATAATTGTAATTAAATTAACTTGTGAATCAATGACGTTATATTTTAGAACCTCTCTAGTGCATTTGGTGTTCGACTCTGTGTCAGCTTTACTCGTTCCCATTTAACGACAAATAAATTTATACTGCCACCGAAAATTCAGTAAAATAATTGAATTTTCAGTGGTATCACACAAAATACCTAATAACATCCATTTTGAACTCATATGAAGAACATTTTATTAGAAAAACAAAAAAAAAAAAAAAAAAAAAAAAATTAGATAAGGTAGTTGTTGAGATGTATCAGGTGTTTTTTGTAGTGTAATAACTTGGAAGGTTAAATAATTTTAAAATATTATAAATTACTACCTTAAAACATTTTTAAATTAATTAGTTTAATATATGTTAATATATGTTAAAATATTAATAGTTAAATTACTGAAAGAATTTAAAACAATTAAAGAAAATATGAAAGGTATTTAACACCTACTAAAATTGAGGAATGCCAAAGTTATCACCCATTGCTTAAACTTATTAGCTCGATAGATAGTTATAATGATATATGTTGTCATCCACCTTGTCTATTGGTCATAGTACCTGACTACGGATAGGGAAGTTCTAGATTCGAAACCAGTTCGGGCATGGACGTATTTTATCTTTCTATCTAATTTGTATTTTCTATGAATATGTTGTAAATGGTTGCTTACCCTATAAACGGATTCCTATGGCAGGTGTGTACTGAGGAAGTTGGACTCCACACCACATTACGGTTCAATTGAAAAGTGAAGCAACGCACCCCATAATGCCAGCCTAGTTGGCACAAGGCAACAATGGCGTATGTTATTGTAATGGTTATTTCAACTTTCATATTAATAATAATATATTCTGACTTCATATTGGCAAATTTCACTGAAGTTTTAGTTTATAATCCTCAAAGTTTACATACTAAATATTTTCAATCTAAATTTAAGAATATACTTTTTATGGAACAATCAGATGGTTTTATGGTTGTAAATGGGCAATATTATCAACATAGCTCATTTTTTATTGTCATTGAAATAATGTACATAGATTTCTTTACAATACTTTATGCCAAAAAGGTAAGAACGCAGAATGTCTTTTCACATGAGACAATATAAATGTGCTGCAGAGATTACAAAAGATGTGCTGCAGAATGAAAATGTTTACGAAAAGATGGATTGCTAAGCAAAGTTCTGCGGAATTTACATAAATATGCAAGAGATAAAATGCTGGGCTATCATTAAAAAATGCGTAAAATAACAATGTAATTATTAATGATTTGCATTGGCATGTGTGTATTAAGGAAGTCGGACTCCTTGCTAAAAATATGATTCAGTTAGAAAAGTAGAGCAGTGCTCCCCACAATGCCAGCTTAACTGGCACAAGACAACAACCGTATTGCACGGTGACAACTTTATTCTGTTGACATAATTGTACTGCTTTTTGTTTAGTGTAGTTCATGTCCCCATTTTTATAAAAATTTCATTTGCTTAACAGATCTCCATGTTTGTAAATAAAATAGTTAGTTCCCTAGTTTGAAGTAATATTCCAAACCTTCTACGACGAATAAGTGCTTTATTTGAGGTTGGATTAAAGTAAATTCAGAGTATGGGAATGTAGCCCCTCCTATTCACTTGATTTTAACCCAATAGATTATAGTGTTTGGTCTATTCTGCAATCAAGAGTATGCTCTAGACCACATCAAAGTTTGGGAATGCCTAAAGGCTATTCTTAAGAAGGAATGGGCTAAATTAACGTCTGATAAACTGCGGCCCATTGAAGAAAACTTTACGCGATGCCTAAGGGAGCTGTGTAGCGATGCCCAAGGGAGCTGTTTTGAAAATTTTTAAATATGTTGTATCTAAGTATCAATTGACTTAAGTAAGATTAGTTTTTTTTAATAAATTTTATGATTTTAGTTTAATACATTATTTTATTGTCAACAAGATAAAGTTGTCACCCTGTAATGAAAACTAAATGATTATGTCTGAGATGTTATGAAACATGTTCCGAAAATTAAAGTTCAGATTATCTAATAAAATTCATATTAAGAATTTAATCGAATATTTTGCGTTTTATTAGACTACTTGAAATTTATTAATATAAGATTTGTCAACGTCATAATGACATTTTAATAATAAAAAACGTACTGCGCCATCTAATTAAACTCAAATAACTACAAATTTAAAATTATTAACTATCATACTTTTCATATTAAATACAGAATTTCCTTTAAATGTTTTTTGATTTTGTTCTTGTTCAATATGATTATATTTATAAGAAAACAAATTGTCCATTTTTGAAAAAAAAAATATATTTTTCCTTTTGTTAAATTTATGTATTAAATGTATGTATAATGTATATTAAGAATTGATTTGGCAGAATTATATCAATCACGTGTGCGTGTTCACATTGGATATTACTAATTTACATAAAAAAACATAAAAACATTTTTTCAGAAGTAGCTGGAAGAGAAAATGCTCATCAATAACAAAAGTATATAAAATTATGAACAGAAACTTCTGGATAAAAACTAAGTCTTTCAATCGTCTTGTAGAAAATTAATGTGGAATTTTTTAAATTATAAGATAATTTAAATTCACAACTTCACTGGTAGAATGTGATTTTATGAATAAAATGTAATTTCAATTTGATTTTAAAGAATCGTCGATGTTCCATTTCACCAATTATTTTATAAAATGTATTGCAATATTAGATTTATGTCATGAAATATCATGCATGGTGCTAATTTAAATTTTCTTAAAATTTTTTATAAAATTTCATATGTTGATAGAAATGTTTCATTTTTTTTTTTGTTTTCCATGATTTGTATATAAATTGGTATTTCATCATCAACTTTTCTCATTTTATTTTGTAATTATAATAATTTCACTGTAAAATGAAAGATTGCATTTAAAGAATTTCGAATTAGATATGAGATATTTAAATTCTGAAACTGACATAACTCATTTAAGACTTTTAATCCCCATCAAATTCTTACTTTCTATTTGTAAAATGAAGATCATCATTAAAAGAACAAATTATGAAGTACCATCATAGAATTTCAATGTTATAAATTTCAAATACATTATCATTTAATATATAAAGATCACAAATAAGTATTTTATTCATTTATTAAATGACGCCGAATGTTAGTACTTCCATCTCCAAATATCATCCATTAAACTTGATGCATCTTCAAATAGAAGAGAAAACATGATGGAATTTTCGGAAAGTGAAAGTCGATAAGTGCTGCTGGAATGAGATTAAGTTTATTTAATCCCAAGAGCACATAAAAAATTTTCTGCGATGTCCTGCAGCGCGGATGCTAACAACGCATAAGCTGAGGAGATCAGCGTCATAAGGTTTTAATGTAACTTATGTCGACACTTTCCCAATTGGGGCCATTTAGAAGCAGATCATTGCTTTCAATCATTTGTTGCAGGCGACTTCGCTTGCTATTACGAGTATAAACCTCGGCAATTCGGACAATAGGAATTAAGTGTTATTAAAGAATAACTACTGCTATGATTTATCTCTTAGCTTTTGCTTGTTGTGATTTATGTAGATAAAAAATTCCTTATTTGGCGTAAAATTCTTGTAAATATCTTCTGTAGAAACATTCTGTTACAAGAGAATAAGCAATTATGAAATTACTTTTTATTTTGGTTGTATTTTAATATGACGGAAAAATATATTTAATGGTTTTCTGTACAGGAAAAAAAATTCAGTAAATATTGAAAATGTGTTGATTGAAATTAACAAAAATGTACTAAATGTTAATTCATTTAGTGTTTCAAAAGTAAAATTTTTGTGAAAAAATTATTTTTTAGATAAAACATAAATAATTGAATAATTTTGGAATTTACATAACTTTTTTTTAAATAATTATGGAAATATATAAAAAAACAAGAATTTATTAATTTAGATTAATTCAACATTAGATAATATTCTTCTTTTAATTTAAAAAATAACCTTGTTTATTTAAAAGGCACTCTAAAGCAACTTTTCAAATTCGTATGTTTAACCTATATTTTAAAATAAATAGATCTAAATAGCTTTTATAAATTATTGAGCATTTTTTCAAAGTAATTAATTAATTTGCAATTATAAATTACTGAGAATTTTAATTTCTTTTAATAAGTATTCGAAAAATATATATAGCTAATTCAATCTGTAAAATAACTTGAATATTAAAAAATAGGAGCATTCTTCAAAAATTATTTAAGATATTTAGATTTTGTGTGTGTGTGTGATTTTATTGGTTCTTGTGAATGTCAGAAATCGTTCACATATGTACACCTAAAATACTACATTTTCACGAACAACAATATACAAAAAACATTTCAGGTAAGTTATATATATAAATATTATTTATTATTATTTTAATTTCTTTTCATTATTTTAAAGCTGATATGTCAATAAACGGTTAGAACAATGCTTTGGCTACTATCTCTTAATAATTCAAAGTTTTTGTTTAATTAATTCTGACAATTTATTATTTTTGTTGTCCAGTTAAAAATTACCATAATTTTATTTATGCCTGTTAATCTAATGTTAAATTAATTTCGTGACATTTTGTTAGATACTACTATTAACATTTACTACGTCTAACATTTTCAACAGTACATATGCATCCAACGGGATAACAATTTCTGTACGTTTATCCTAAAAATACTCGGATTCACTTTGAAAGCCTGTAAACTATTTAAATATGGTAGTAAAAGTTGGACCTTCATTTCAGTATTTTATTTAAAAATATGTTTTTCTTTCTATTTAAATTTAATATATGAGTGTTAATGGTATGAATTTTCTATTATTTGTGATAAAAAATACTTGATGGAATACAATACATCATATTTTGAAATATAATCCACAATCTTTAGTACCACTTATCGTATAGATGCATTTCATAAATTTCAGAGTGTTCCTTGTATGTTTCAAATATAATACAAATACAATATTCAGTTTTACTTTCGTTTCTACTTAATTCTTTAATCCATAATTTTTATTCAGTGCCATTTCATTTCATCCTGGGCAATATAATATATCAGAACGATGAAAGATATATTGGTATTTTATTTTTTTAAATTCTCATTTTAATAATATAAAACACAGTTTTACTTATTTTATCGGATAATGCCCAAATGTGTTTCGAACTAGTAATTCTCGACACAATTAAGGAAGTTTTATATCTATTGAAGTGAATTAAAGAAAGAAATCAATGAAAATTTAAGTGTTATAGACTCATCACAAAAATTAAAAGATGAAAAAGCATGTGATATACTGAAAGCTGTTCTTAATTAGTTTAAATATCATATTAATACATATGTTTATGATAAGGTATACGATATATTTCCTATTTGACGATACATTAATAATGCAAATAAAAATATAAAAGCCTCCTCGAAAGAAAAAATTGCATAATTTTAAGACAACGAACACGTATTTTAAATTTATGATCATATCTTAAAATAAAATGCCTCATCGCCCTTCGTGTTTATGGGTGACCTTCATATTCGAAGATGATTGAAGGAGCGTGTCTTGCAAAAATCTTAGGGGAATAAATTTCAATACTCCTTCAGGCTTGAGAACACCCTTAAAGATCACATAAAACTTATTACAAAGAGTTATGGCTCCTGTTCTCGATGAAAAACATTAAATGACTGTTCTGCAAAGTGATGGACTGTGTAGAAAAAGGTCTCTTTTGCAATATACAAAGCAAATATTAACTAGTTTAATTACGGGAAATAATCCTTTTTATATTTTCTCTTTAAAATCACTCATTAAAACATATATATATATATATATATATATATATATATATATATATATATATATATATATATATGTATATATATATATGTATATATATATATATATATATATATATATATATATATATATATATATATATATATATATATATATATATATATATATATATATATATATGTATATATATATATATACAACTTACAATATCAGAACAATTTTGATGTTAAAATATCTTAACAAGTTTGAACTATTATAAATTTAAAATTGCTTTTAAACTAATTCTAGAATTATAATTCTTTTGGGATCGCAACAAATATATCGCTTACATTATTTCCTATTATTCCAATTCATTTATATTACAATAATTAACTACATTTAATAAAGTTCATAATGCCGGTATGTTGACAAGCTATAGATTTCTCAAATTTGATAAAACATTTTTTCAGTAAATTTTATTCGCTTTTCTGTGGACAAAAGTGTTATTTAGAATGGAAGGTCCCTCGTTCAATACCTGACACTCTTGAACAATGACACATAGATGTTGTACTTAAGTTTAAAATGGACACTCAAGTCTACTGACATCTATGTTACATGGTCTATTGCAATTTTCTTTATTTCATCCCTCACTGTACAGATATTATCGATGAAAAGTTCTCTTGGAAGGCGAATCCTGAGTAATTAGTCAACAACAATGCGTAGAATTTAGATTTTTTAGAAGGCCTAATTAATATTATTCAGTAGAAAATAAGTTAATTTAAGCTAATATATATATATATATATATATATATATATATATATATATATATATATATATATATATATATATATATATATATATATATATATATATATATATATTGATAATAATGATATTAGTTACTAAATTTAAAGCTGAAATCTAATTTCATTTATATCCATTTGAGAAAATATTTTCCGACATTTATCAGACATTACGGGATAAAAAATACTTTTATTTATAAAGGTATATTTTATTGAGCCAGTAATCGTAGAAATGTTAGACAAATCAGAAAAATTGTTTCTTAAAATAACAAAACTCGGTTAGATAAAAAGAAATTAAACTGTTTACTTATATTTCATTATATCTTTATTATTACAATTTAAAAGATTATCTGTAGTTAGCATTGCAGTTTTATAGCAGGTAATAAGTGCAGATTTAACTTCTAAAGTTAATCTTTGTAGCATGTCCCTTACGTAAATCATAAGAATTTTAGTTTTGATTTAAATCGATAACGGAAAAAGTTATGCATATAAAACTTAATAAGACTTTCAAGTTCTAATACACTTCATTTTTCGTATATTAGGAATTGATAGGCAAAAATACTTATATTAACTTACTAAAAAGAATTAAATATGAATGCTATTTCAACAAGCAATGATTCAATATTATTAATATGTAAGTGTATTAATAGGAATTGTATTGTTTTATTATTTTTTCGTGTTTTTCTAGTAATTAAAAATATTAATACTGAATTAAAAATGTATTAATGAAGGTATAATTAAGAGGATGTCATTATTAAAAATATTTTCACTAGAATGGAATCCGACCAGCGGAAAATATAATTCGTATGTATTCACAATTTTATTGGTTTATCTTTTTAAATAACTGTATTTTAGGTATTCTTTTATAAATTCAAGTTTTAATCAAAAAATTTTTGCTTAATATTACACAGATACTGGATTTTACAGAATGATTCTATAAAAGTCCAAAATAAAATTATGGTTAAAGAAATTACAATTAAAATTAAAATTTCAACTATCAATATTTCTATTAAAATATGTAATCTTAAACGTAATTTATGACATTTAAAGGGTAGAACAAATGTCCTTTTTAATTTTTTAACCCGAATATGTGAAAAAAGGTTGATTACAGTTCGATAACTTTAAAAAAAATTTTTCTTTAATTTAAAAGTCTAACTTTTTGCTTTGTATAGATAGACATAACTAAACCATTTATCATGTATAGTAATTAACTGTAACTGTAAAAAACCGATCTAATATTTACAACGTTTAGAGAAAAAAATCAGCGAAGTCTTGAAAAATTAATGACTATTTATTTCTTTTTAAAGAGTATTTATTCTTTAGATGCTTTTCCTCCCCGAAAAGTTCGTTAATCATTAGAATATTCTAGTTTTTTGACATATTCAAAAAATATTTTGTCAATGCAACTAAACCAATCTATTCCCTCTTTGCTCACTTTTAATCTAGTTTACCGATATAAGTGTGAATTAAAAAAAAACTTCATAGAAAAAAAATTGATCGACGATCTCTCTATTAGCCACATTTTAATGATCAATAATAGAAGGGAAAATAAAAAGTTATTTTTTTTATGATTAAATAGGATGGATAAAGAATTGTCAATTAATTGTTGGATCTTCCATTAAGGAAATGTGTTCTTCCGTACAATGTGCTTTGTTAATACATACATATATATATATATATATAAATACATGGTGTTCCATAAGTTCGTGCAAACTTTAAAACACTTAATTAAAAAAGAACAAATGATGTTAAAAAAGCGTGGTTTGGAGGAATGGCATCACAAAAAAGTCGGATATTTTAAGAACAAAAAATATTAGTTTAAAAATTACCAATATTTGGCGTTGATGATGAATGTTTTGAGCAAATTAACACAATACTAATACAATTTTTGATTTTCAAAGATTTATTTAAGCTGAAGTTGTTCAACATGACCTCCACCAGATTGTATGAGGCAAGTAAAACGAGTCTCAACACCTGTGGCAGCTGAGTACATCATGTCTGGAGGAATCCCATACACGATCTGCTGAATGGCTTCTTTAAGCTTCGCCAGTGTGGAATGGGTGGACCGGTACACCAGGGATTTTAAATAACCCCACAGCCAAAAATCTACAGGAGTCAAATCTGGTGATTGTGGGAGCCATTTGATCTTACAGTCTCGACTTATCACTCGGTCTTCACCAAACGTACAAAAAAAAAAAAAAAAAAAAAATTGTTTCCACTAAGGGGGAGGCATCAAATGAAGAGTCCATGTCCATTCAGGTGTTTTATTGTCAACCTGATTTGCATAAATATAAGCTTCTGTGTAGGCACTGCAGTGCCACTTATCACCCATTTTTTGAAATAATTTTTTTATTGATAAAAAAATCCGACTTTTTTTGATGTAATTGTTGTAAACCACACTTTTTTAATATCATTTGTGATTTTTTAATTAATTTTTAAAGTTTTCACGAATTTATACACTCTATATGCGTATATATATATATATATATATATATATATATATATATATATATATATATATAATATATAATATATATATATATAATATATATATATAATATATATATATATATATATAATATATATATATATATAATATATAATATATATATATATATATATATATATATATATATATATATATATATATATGAGAGTGTGAGTGTGTGTATCAAGTAACATATGAATATGTTTTGCATAAAATAAATATTTTAGATATTAGAGATTTCATTTAAACTTTTGAAATATATTACTTTCCTGAAGTATAAGTTGATAAAATGGAAATATTATATTTTAATTTTTATTTGGTAATGCCTTTAACAAATAAATTAAAATAAGAAAAATGTGTTTTCAATGGCAGTGATTAGTAAGTTAAATTGAAAAAACTGATAATACTGTAATTGTGTGTAATGTTTGATAGCATTAATTTTATTCTAGTTATTGTGATTATTTGCAATTCAATCTTTTGTTTATCTTAAATACTTTTTTGTTTAGTTTTCTTTTTTTATATTGCTTCTTTTTAGTTAAAAGAAGCACGAAAGAAAATTAAAATTAAGAATTTACTTAAGTTTTACTAAATTCTTACTTGAGAGGTGAGATTTGCACATGATTAGAACTTTATAGCAGACGCGTACTTAACGCGCGCTTTTGGTCCCACTTCAAAGGCTATTTAAGGCTTGGAGATTTCGACAATTTCAAGTTCGGCAATTGTGTTTTTTTTATTTTATATTTATTTTTTCAAAAAAGAAAAAAAATATCCATTATGCTTTATAAAAAGCAGGTATCATCTTTCGATAAGTATCAGAGTTCGACAGAAGAAAGATAGTGACCCACCGAGATTGTGGATCATCTTTTAGAGAAATCGGTAGTCGTGTTGGACGAAACAAAACATCTGTCACGCTGATAAGTGATTGTTGGTTGCCGATGTGTTTAATCGCATCCACCTCAGTGCATCACTTCACATGATAACATGGAAATTGTTCACAGCAGTGACTGATTGCACAGCAACATCACAAACCATAGCCCAGCTCAATGAGTCTGTAACGCATCGTCCATGTCTGCAATTATCATTTGTTGCCGTTTATAACGGAATGGTCTGTCCTAAAAACGTCCATTACTTCGTCTACCCTTGATGCAGACATCTCCGCCACCAATGGTACAATGAATGGAGGATGTACAGAAAGAAAGAAATTTTCTTTACTAACGAGTCACACTTCTGTCTGACCCACTACGGTGTTTCACATTTGAATCTGGAGACATTGTGGAGAAAGGATTCTGAAGAGCTGCGTTATGCACCTCAACGCTGGACCTGCACCGGGTATTATGGTATGGGGTGGTATTAGATATCCGTCTAGCACCCTTCTAGTACGCATTGTTGGTACTTTAAGCAGCCAGGAAGAAGGTAAGGAAGGACAACTGCCACATCTTCAAGGTGTTGAGACTGTTGTCCTTCCCTTACCTTCAGGGATTTCCACAGTCATATTTCAACAGGATAATCCGCAACCACACGCAGCACGCATTGCCCAGAAGTTCTTCGCCAATTGCCAGATTGAATTGATACCCTGGCAATTTCGCTCTCCCGATTTTTCCCTGATAGAAAACATGTGGTTCATGGTTTGAAAATGATTGACCCAGATTACATCCTCAGCTACCACACTAGATTAACTTTGGCAATTATTGGAATCTGTTTGGTCTGCTGTACCGCAAGAACACACCCAAAGACTCTTTGAATCAATGCCGAGGCGTTTGACAGTAGTAATCTCCCCCAATAACGGCTATTCTGGCTACTGATTTTATGGGGAATGACACATCACAGAAGTCTATAAATTTAATCATTTGATACTTGGTCGACATGTTATCTGTAAAATAGATAAAATAGATATTATACTTCTTGTCTTTTCTTTGGTGTTGAAACTTGGGAATATATATATATATATATATAATTTTTTTTCCTCTGTATATGTATATATATATATATATAATTAACTCTGTATTAAACAATGTAAAATTAAATTTATGTCTTTATATTGTAGCAATCAGAGAAGACTTGTGTGGGATTGTGGGATTCTATAGACAGGAAAAATCTGAATTTATTGTTAAGTTTAAAAAAAATTCATTCTGTATGAACATTAAAGGACTATTAATGTATTTGCAGAAGATTTAAAAAATTTACTTAACCAGTGGTATTACATATAATATTTATATTTTTAAGTAATATTGTGTTATTATGTTTACAAAAGTAATAAAACAAGAATTTTTCATATAGTGTTTCTTGCTTCATATTTAAAAAAAAATTAGTTTTATGATGTTTTAATTTCAAATCTAAAAAGTAGCTAAAATTGATAGAAATTAAGAAGCTTTCAACTATAAAAATTTAATATTATATAAGAAAGTAAATACTTATATTTAGTCTATTAAAGTTATATATATATATATATATATATATATATATTTGTGAAGTAAACTTTTTGTTTTTTTCATTATGAACTTATTTTTAATCTTCCGGTAAGACTGAATATAATGAATTTTGAGAAAAAATAAATGAATATTAAAAATAAATGATAGATATTGTGTACCAAATTTAAAATATATACCTAGACAAAATTTATTTTCAGATTAATAATAAAAAACAATGTAAAATATTGTTAACGTTTGAAAGGGTTTCATAACTAAAATATTTTTAATTGTTATGGAAGCAGTAACATATTTTTTAAATATGATTATGACTGATTATTTACAATTGCTCTTATTTGATGGAACTTTTTATTATTTTTAGTGAACTTGTAAACATATTTTCCTAGTCTTCTTAACTCTAATTTTCTCAATTCACTTTCATGTACAATAGATGGCGCTGCTATAGTTTTCAATACTTTTTGTTATTTTCCCTCAACTTAAATTATGAATGCTAATAGTGATAAGATGTAACTTTCGAAAAATGATTTTTATATTATCATTTACTTATTTATTCTTGGGAACTCCCTTCAGAAACATTTCTTAAAATTCTTATTTTTGAACTAACTTAAAAATCAATTTTTTGCAGAGGGCACATTAACAGCAATTTTATTTGTTAATTTTTTATTTATTCAAACGTTTACATGGAAAGTAGTTATTACTTTATATCTGCAGAAGCTCTCACTAAAATATACAGCATAAATGCAACTATTTTAGCTAACAATTCAATTATTTTACTCCTTAATATTTAAGGGCTATGTATTTATTTGAATATATTGAATATAAGTAAATATTAAATTGCATTTTTTATTGAGTTTTAAATGAATTTTAGATAGTAATTAAATCATAGTTAAAATTTATGATTGAAAATTATTATACTCACTTTTTAAATGAGACTTTAAGTGTTATATCATCATTGTTTTAAAGCGAAATAGCATTGGATGAAATATAAAACTACTTTTTTAAATTATATTTTATACAGATAAAACAATTACTTCAAAAAATCAAATTTTACTCATATTTAATTTCTGTAATTACCTATTCGTTCTCTTTTATATATGACTTCAATATATTTGATATTTAAGAAAAACTATTTTTAGTTTAATAAACGATGTTAAAGTACACCAGGAAGAAAAAAAAAAAAAAAAAAAGAAAAAGAAACTGAAACATGAATCAAATTTTAAAAGCCGAAGTTTTCCAAAACTGCAAAATTTGTGTGTGGAATCCTTTTTCAAAATAATAATACTAATAATAAATAAATAAATAAATATAAATAAAAAACAATTCTCCAAACACAAGATTGTAATTAAAATAACTTGAGCGATGAATTTCGATAAAGAGTAGTAGAGCGTATTAGAATTTAAACAATTACATGCAGAAATCACATTTTATCATATTCTTGCATGGTCATATACAGGTGTCACTAACATATTGCGTTTAATGCATAATATCAAGAGTTTTAGTAATCCGTCACTAGTAAAATTGATCAAGATCAGCTATTATTTCCATAATTTTTGAAGTGACGTCCACATATCTCAGTTGGTTTGAATGTCATGCTAATAATGCGAACAGCATCGGGTTAGATCATCCCGTGTATGCTAAAGGAATTTTAGACTCACCATAGCCTAATAGTGGGACAGCGTTCTTCTGATCCTAAGATTTCAAGCGTTCAATCTATTGTTGCACAACTAGAGATAGATATTACGTTTTCTTCTCAGCATTCATGTCTGTAGGTGTGTGTACTTAAGAGCCTTCCTTGTTTTCTTTCTTGAATACGGTATACAATCTAAGTAAAGTCCTCATGCCACCGTTATTACTTTATGATTCTAGTACAAGCCAAGCTAGCTAGAGGAAGGCTATGCGAAATTAAGTCAGAAGGATGCGTCTTTCGTTCAATCCGAGCATCACGAAGGTGAAAGTAGGAATTTACTATAAGACTCCACCGATAGATGGCACCAGCAGAAGATCCACTCCATCAATTCAAACTCAAAGTCATCATATATGGCAGCCTGCGTGTTGCGCATTAGCGTGTCTTACAGCAAATTTAGGATATTAGTTTGGCCACTATCGTGTATGAAACCGATAAGATGTCATCGAAAAATAGTGGTTCCAAAGAGAAATATTTCAATTATATTGATGTAGGAGAATGTACTGTTCAATGTTTTAATCCATCCTCTTGTTCGCTACACCAAAACTTGATATACTATAAAAATACAATACCTGAAGCAAAAAAAAAGAGCATTATCATCCTCTACATTTTTTTTCACTCAGGAAACATAATTCCCTTCTGAAGGATGGACTTTTTATCAGATAAAATTTTTGTATGTTCCTTCCTAGCGATCCCTTTTTTAAGATTTACGATTTATTCAGGAAACATTGGCAAGGTTGGCCATACTAGATTCTGGATAGCTGGAAGGAGACAATTAATGATCCTATCCTTTTGCAGGTCTCTTCTAAAATATTACATTTTCTCTAGGGTAGAAAAAAGTGAACAGATTCAATTGATTATGTAACTGTGTTCAGTTATTAATTAAGCAGGTTTTGTGGTTGTTGCACAACTATAGACAGAATTAAGCATTCGTATGTCGGTGAAAAATGGCTTAAGCAAACTGGTAATGAAATATTCTCCGATCTGATATCTGGACTGTTTGAGAATCCAGTTTCTGACTAAGCACTGTCGTCATTTTGCTTGTACAGTGTAGTTTTTCTTATATACATTATAATCTACTTTTGTATTCATCTGCGCTTTTACTAACCTAATTTACCTTTGCAAAATTATTTTCTTAGAATATGTGTACTGCTATTTAAGCCATCATGTCTATAGCTAATGCATCATTATAACTATATGCATCATGCTAGTTATTTGCATCATGGCAGCATATAGCAGATAGCATCACCTCATTTAATCAGGTTTCCACGATTTGGCCTCTGAAACCATGAGAAGTTTCAGACAAAAATTTTAGACATTTACAATTACAGTAGAACACCTCATATTTCCTGAATATTTTTTATAGTAAAAATAATGATAATAGCTTGTATTATATTTAACACTTATGGAGCAACCTACTAAAATATAATCTATAAGTCCTATTTAACAATAGTTATAATTGCCTGTATTTATTCATGATAATTAGATAACTTCAAGTACTTGTTCACATCCTATTTCAGAATACCTTAGAAAACAATACGAGTATATAACTAATTCTACTTAGTGCCTAAGAAGAACATAATTTATACTTTTGAATAATAATAATTCTTATACTCTTTAAAATAGCTAAAAGGCTTAAAATTTATAAAAAAAAATTAATAAAAAAAATTGCCTGAATGCTTTTTATAATTTGAAATGTCAATAAAACATTATTTTATTTAATTAGTAAAATAAAAAAACTTTCTAATTTAAATCTTGAAAATAATTTTTAACAAATTTTAAATAAGAAAGGGAAAGTTAGAGTGACATTATACTGAAATTAGAAATTTTTCCATATTTTAAAATGCTTAAAAACATTTCATAATTGGAAATAGAAAAGGAAATTTGAAATGTTAAAGCTAGATCTCTTCAAATTGTATGCTGAATAAGCTATAGAAATTCGAAATAATATGTTGGCGCTTTGGAAATTGGTCATTCACATGCAAATTTATTTATTAGCATCTTTTAAATGTTAGGAAAAGTTATGATTTATTTCCATACTTCATCAGTCTTACTTCAAATCTTGCATTTGGGAATAATTAGAAGGAAAATTTTTCCAATGTAATACATCACGGATATTTATATAAAGATTTGAACTGGATCTAAAGAGAAATTTATTGCTATGAAAATATCTCTTTCAAATATCGTTTCATTCCTACAAACGCGTAAATATTTTTCCCATTTAACAATAACTTAAACTTTTACTGAAAATTTCATAAATTTATTTACAGCAATATTTCATATTTGAAAATGAATTTATTTATTGTTTTAGTTTCATACCATTTTTATATTTATTTTGAAACACAGAAATAAATTAAATGCTTTAAGCAATTACATTTTATTGTATTTTTACTTTAAATATTTCATTGTTTTAAAGAGGTCAATTTTGGATTTTTATTATTGTTGCATATTTCTTGTAATAAAACCTGTAAATGGGCAAATTGAATGATATAGGATTCATTCTTTTAGAGTTAAGAATGTTTCGAAATAAACCTCTTCCATTCTGTTGGCTTCCTCTTCGCCATTTTTCGATTGACACTAGTAATTCACCTGAATCAGATGACACACCACTTTGCAAATAGAATACTTTAAGAATTTGTGACCAGTAAAATGTTTCTTTTGTTCGCTTAAAATCCATTGAGTAACCCATAGTTATTAAAACACATTTTTTATAAAATAGATAACTTAATCATAGCACAAAAATATATTTCCGATTTTCATGGAAGTTTAAAAACTCATTGCCATTGCTTTTATCAGTAAGAAGAATGCAACGATGTGTAATATTTATTGAAATGTATGGGAACAAATACAATTTTACAACCACACATTAATTTCTACCTTTTTAAATTTCTGGAAAATAAACTATAAGGATATTTAAAAATATTAAAAAGGATATTTAAAAGATAACTTAATGTGCTTATTTTAATTTATTCAATCTAAATTAAAGAACCATAATATGTATAATATTAAATTATTATGTAAATTGAAAAATTAACATTTTATTTAAAAAAAAGAATACACGCAAAATTGTTACACACTTTTTTATCTCTAGAAAACAATTTAATGGAAAATATTCAATATTATTTATTTAGTTTCCATTGAAAACATAGTATTTCCTGAAAATAATAATTTAAAGTAAATAATGTGAATTTTGGCATAACAAAAGTGAATTTTTATCCGTCTATTTGACACCTATATCAATAACGATGAAATTAACTTATCAATTATTGAAGATAAATTTGAGTACAATTTCAACTTCAAAAAGTGTAAATTAAACTCATAAAATAGAAAATCTGTTCAAAATGCATTCATGTATTAAAAATTTGTACTCCTAAAGCATTCTTATTTTGATTTGCTTAAAGATGGAATTTAATTTTGTTTATTAAAATTACAATTTTATTTCATTCCCATTTTATTTTTATTTTATATCATTCCTTCAAATGTAATTTTTTATGATTTTAAAGAGTACTTTGTTGATGGATATTTTAGCATTTGTTAATTATTTCTATGGAAAAAAAATGGATTTTACTAATGATATTGGTATCATTCTTAAAGAGTTAAAGAAACATTTCTTATTTAATATGTAGCAGAATTTTTTAAAAAAAAATTCTTTTCTGCTTAAAAATTCATTGTTTTTTTTTCTTTAGATTTTATGTAGAAAAACGAAATTTTACAGGAAATTTTTCTATAAATTTAAGTATTTAAGTACTATATCAACATATGCATCCATGAAAAATGTCATCCTTTCTGCAGAATTTCATTTTGAATTTCAAGGAACACCGCAGTAATAAGATATTCAATCTTCACAAACGTGCCCAGCCTGTAAAATCCAAATGTGATACATATTTATCCTAATATTTGCCTTGAAAATCTCTAAAAATTTAATAATGAAATTTCAACATTTTTAATCTTATGGTGCAAGCTACTTTTCCTCTTAAATATTAACAAAACTAATAAAATCAAAACTATTTATAATTTCATAAATTATAGTTTCAAAACAGTTGCATTGTCTCAGTTTAGTGTTAAAAATAAATGTATGGCTCAAAAATCTCCCATTAATTACCAATTTTCTTAAAAAATCACAAAATACATCAGTTAAAAAGAGCAATAAAAATATTAAAAAGAACACATGGCTCTTTGTGGTATAAATAAAAAATTTAAATTCCTCAACAATGAAAAATAATTAAATTCACAACAATCCTAATGTTTTCCATTTAAAAAAATAAGTAGAAATTAAAGTAAAGAGAAAATTTTCTTTATAAATTAAATATATTATTGATTCATTTTTATATTAAACTATATTAGTTTATTTTGATAATTATGTTAAATTATTTTAACAAAAATGCATGAATCAATGCAAAAAAACGGAACATTTATGCATTCGATAAGCATATGCATTTTATATGCATAAGCATTTTTGTTCCCCTATTTATTTATTTTAATTAAGTTAATATAACAATTTCTAAAGATTTTAAACATTGCAATATATATATATATATATATATATATATATATATATATATATATATATATATATATATACATACTTATAAGTTGTATACATTCAATATTTATATTTCGTATTATTTATATAAATTTTACTTACATTCGTTTTTATTATGCGATTATTTTGAAAACAATAGCCTTATGCTAAAACTGTTGAAAAACTGAATTTAAATAGGTGATTTTTTTGCATCT